>RYFJ01001766.1:0-500082 GCA_003991445.1 Oryza meyeriana var. granulata | reverse complement strand
TAAAAATCATAAAATATTTTACAAAGTAGTTCAAACATGTCAAGGATGAATGTGTAGACTTGCCTGCGACCAAACATCCTTCGATTGCTCTTCGGAACTCTCCGAAGGGACTCGCGGTCCTCCGAATAGCGATTATAGCGGATACACGCAAAAACAATAAAAAACCCCTAGAAACTCCAAAATAAATAGTACAACATACAAGAATTATGGACAACCAAGTTAATTTATAATTTTAGATGAAATTAGGAAGAAGAAACGGTCAGATTCGGAGTCGGATGGAAAGATAGGCTTCGGAATTATTTCAAATTCAGAAGAATTCCGAAAGAATTGGAAAAAGAATATCTCGAGAATATTTTATCTGGGAATTAGACTAAAAAATTATTTTGGCACTGGAGAGAAACAAAAGGTACACTGTCATTGGGTCCACGATTTCGAGGAACAGCTGGAGTGTAGATTGGGTTAGGGCTGACAGGGCACTGGCGGAATTAAAAAGGAATTCAACGACTAGGATTCGATTTTAGGAGGATTTAACGGCGAGCTTGATTTATAACTTGATATAGGAGATTGGACAGCCGAGATTTCAACCCTGGAGTTTTTTTAAGAGATTCGATGGTTAAGATTGGATCAATGTGGATCGGAACGGCTCTAATCGTTCAGAATGGATCCACAGCTGGGGCGACCGAAACTACTACACGGCGGGACCCCATTGCGGCAGGGCAGCATCATGAAACAGGAGGACAAGCTCCTGCCATGGTGCGGCCGAGGGAGGTCAGGGCCGCTGGCTGAGGCGACGAAAACTTGTGCGGCCAACGGGGATGCAGGCATCAGCCCCAAACCGGCCACGGGCGTGGTTATCATGATAGCACCGGAGACAGGGGAGGAGGCCAAGGTTCCAGGCGGTGCAGCGACGCGGGGCAGCACGCCGAAGGATGGAAGAAAGAGGGCATTCACTGATTGGAAACACCAGGGCTTCCCGGCGGGCACTGGATCGCAGAGATGGCCGACGACGCTCATCGGCCAGGACGGACGCCGCAACAACGGACGATCAGCGGTAGGGAACACACAAACAGGCGGGCAGGGCTCGGACCACAAGGCCAGAGGGCAGGCGCCGGGCTGGCCAAGAGAGCAGGCGGCTTCAAGGTGTTGGCGGGCGTGGCAGGCGCACGGGGCGAGGGCGACGACCACCGTGCGACGGCTTGGGCAAGAGAGGACGGACCATGACGGCGACTTAACCCGCGTGCAGTATGGCGCCCGACAGCGCATGGCATCGGGCGAGGACGGCGCGGTTCACTGAGAAGGAGGGCGGCTGGTCTCGGGTGGGGACGTAGGAGAGCGACTGTGAGCAAGAGAAGAGGAGAGAAAAACGCGGCCGAGTATTGCTCCACCCGACGGCAGCACGGAAAAAACGAGGCAAGAACCGCTGGGCAGAGGAAACGGTCACATTTCGCGGGTGGAAGGACAGACGGGCTCCGGGCGAAGATGAAGACAAACGACGCCAATGACAACCAACAGGGGAGAAGGGAAAAAGGATGAAGGCGCCGTGGGGCTTTGGCCACCTGGGGCGGCGGAAAAACGAGACGATTGACGGACGGCTCGGGGCCTTTCCGAACGACGACGCATGGGGCTGTGGGCGGCCGGGGCGAAGCAGGCGACGGTGGGGCGGAAGCCGGCCGGTGGCTTTCGGCTCGGGGGAGGCCAGGAAGGAGGCGCGGCGCGGGCAGGGGAAGGGCGGGCAAACCGTTCAGCGGCGGCGGCAAAGGAACGGGCGGCAGAAGAGGCGGCGGCTTTGAAGGCGCAGAGACGACATGGGCATCCACGGGCGCGAACGACGCGACGCGGCGCAGGGGGCGTGGAGCAGCCCAAGGCGGCGATGGCCCAACAGCGAGCAGCGCAGTGCAGGCGGATTTGGGGGAAAACAGGAGAGGAGTGGGAACAAAAAATGAAAATAAAAAAGTTATATAAAAAAAACAGCAAAAAAAAAAAGAAATAAACAAATAAAAAACAAAATAAAAAAAGAAACAACAAACAATAGAACATAAAAAACAAGTACGGATGGAAAAGAAAAAAAAAACTAAAACAATATAAGAAAAAAAAGGAAAAAAACGAATATAAAAAAAAAAAAAAAAAAACCTATACAATATAAATAGTAACAAAAAAAAACAACTAAAAAAAAAGAAAAAACAAAAAAAAAATAAGTGGATGGCGACTCGCTCGCGCGTAGACGCGGGCCACGGGAGGAAGATGGCGGGGGATGGGCGGCGTCGTTGAGGGCGTTGCTGAAGCGGGGTTGGCGGCCACGGCCGTTTGCGGCCAGAGCCGGGCGAGCAAGCCTGGGTGAGCGCTGCGCGGGGGCCGGGGCCAGGGCGGCGCAGGCCGTTCGAAGCGAGGGCCGGTAGGCAACAGGCGTCGGGCAGCGGCTTTCGGCCGGCTGCAGGGCCAGAGCAGAGAGAGAGGAGAGAGAGAAAAAGAAGAGAGTGAACAGGGGACCATAAAGGAGGAGAGAAAAAAAAAAGGAGTAAGGAAATTGGAAGGAAATAAAGAAAAGGAAAAAAAAAGAGAAAAAAGGTTGGGGATTTTGGGGATTTCTTCGAAAATTCTCTAAATTTAGAATTTAAATTTTTAGAACTTCGAGAGGGTATCAGAAATATCGAAGTTGGGGAAATTATTTGGAATTTTGGGGTGGGGGGGTGGGGGGATTGCGAACGTTGACGCGCGCGCTGTTGTATATATAGTATATTATAATTATATATATTATATAATATTATATTATATATATAATTATATATAATATATTTATTATTTATTTATTTATTCCTTATTTGAAAAATCAAAAGCGTCGAAACCCTTTTGGAAATAGAAATATTTCTTTGGAATCGAGGAAATTCGCTAGAATTTTTGGAACACTCTAAGTATAAGAATATTTTGAGAATTTCGAAAATGTTGGAAGGAGTTAACAGGAATATTCCGGAATTAGGATAAATTTGGGAATATTTGCGGAATTAGGAACTTGGGGAAAAATGGAGGTATTTTGCAGCGACCGAGAAGTTAGGATATTCGAGGAATATATTTCACGGAGTTTGGGAAACGGAATAAATGAATGTCCAAAATAAGTAGAATATTTTGGGAGTCGAGAACGGGAGAGTGAATAGTTTAGGAAAAATTCGATCGCTTGAAATATCGGTATATTTTGAGAATCAGAACGTCGAGGAGGTTTTAGGGTTCCGGCAGCGACACGAAACCCTAGAAGAAAAGGGAGTCAGAGTTCACGATGAACGGGAAGGCTTCAAAAGACTGAATCGGAACGACCCGAACAGGAGAAAAGACAGGGATTTTATTATAGATTTATCTAATTATAGAAATGATCTTTGTTCCATTAAAATTAATTCTGGAGCTCTGAAAATTCCGAGAAAATTTCAGAGAGTTTATTAAATCATGGGGAATTTACCAGACATAAATGCCACTATGAAACAGATGGAGTTTATCGTCATAAATACTTAAACGCTTAAAATATTCCAACAAAAACCCCGGGAATATAAAAGCGTCCAAGCATTTATTTAAAATTTTCAACTTGGGATTTTTAATATTGGAAATTTCAAAATTTTATTCAAATACGTTTCTCAAACAAAAATTTTTTAGCATATTCTTGTATTTCGAATTACCCAAAAATAATTTTTAATTAAAGCGATTTTTAGGGCGTGACATTGATCCCTTACGTTTAAGCACTCTGCCCGACTAGTCATAGCCCCCTAACGTCGGGAGTCGGCTCATGGCTCTTTCCCTAACACGTGTTTTAGGTGACTTGAGTTCATCTTTCATAGAGCAAAGTTTCACGAATCAGAATTTATGCTACTCGAGTACTTTTGCAATCATTAAGAGCAAAAACAGATAAATGTGCAGCTTGTACACCTATTAGGTGTAAGCGGCTGCGGTGTTGGCGAGGCCGAGTAAAGAAATATTTATCAGAAAGCGACTTAGCTGTTCGGCATTTGGGAGTGGGATGCCATCCTTGCGTTTAGGCTTTTGAGCCCCCGAGCATGTTACTTGTTGTTCTGATAATCTTCAGTTGTAGGAGGTCGAAGACGCTTGTGACCGACTACCACAATGAAGTCGTCCGACTTGTGTTTGCGGTTCCTAGCCTTAGTCGGGGCCGCGTCATCGGTGTCCTTCCGCTCCTTCTGTCAGTGTGCCTTCTTGTCATCGAGGGAATCAGCAACAGCGTCGGCCGAGTCAGCGTACTTATTCGTCATGTCGAATAGAGCCTTGACAGAGTTGGGAGGCTTCCGAGTGAATTTAGCGATGAACGGGGGTGTCTTTGATTCCTTTTCGAAAAGACGGCGATGACGACCCTTGTCCTTGATCTTGGGATTGAATTCTTCTTCTCAGAAAAACCTCTTGATAAAAGTCACGAAGAGATTCGTTCTTCCTTTGATGCAAATGATATAGGTCGTACTCGGAAGATGGCATTCTTCATATGTTCCCTGGAAGTTTGGCGATGAAGCGTTTCCGGAGTTCTCCCCAAGAGCCGGATTGATGCTTGGAAGTCCCGTTAGCCATGTCCTCGCCGAGTTGGCTAGAGCGACTGGGAGGGTAGTTAGCCATGGCTTTGTGATCTCCTCCGGGTGCTCGGGATCGCCAGGAGTGTTAGACTACTGTGAGCCAAGACTCGGGGTTGGTCTTCTCGTCGTATTTTTCAATTCCAGTCGGCGTTGAAGCCTGTTGGCCAGTTGGGGACCTTGTTGCTAGCTCGTGGGGTGAAGGTCGGTACTCCTTTATCTTCATGAGGACTCCGACTCTGCCTATGACGGCAAAACTGCTCATGGTGGAGGCCGAAGCGCTCGTTCTCGTCTTCCAGTCGGCGTTGTTCGTCTTCCTCTCGTTCACGGCCGAGCGTGAGTCCCGCCGAAGATCACGTCGTAATCGGCCTCAGAGATCCCGGTTGTCTCGATGGTCATCTTGATGTTGACTCCGCCAGTGGCCGTTGGGGTTGCCGAGTGACGTCTGGCGTGACTTCGTGTGCAGCCGACTGGAGCCGGCCGCTCGGCGTCGTGTTGAGGCAGACAAGATCGCGGTTGGAGAAGCCGACCGGGAGATTGGTCGGTATGAGGGTATCGCTTGACTGTTGATACTGTTGACATGCAGCAGCAGTAATCATGGCTTTTATCCTTGCTATCGTCGGGGTGGCCTGGTGATCAAGCCCGAACTGAAGTGTCTCCAGTAGAGTTGCAGCGGCCACGATGTTCTGTTGAGGGGTAACGAAGACGCGTGGTCGCCGACTCGGGTTTGAAGAATTTGTTGTTGAGCAGTCTGCCCAGCCCTGCACAGGTCATCGTTGCGGGCGTGCAGGCGTCTTGCTTCTTCCTCTTGTTGTTCTCACAGTCAGCGGGTCTCCTCCTCTTGCTGTTCGCGTAGTCAACGTGAGTCCTGAGTAGGAGTAGAGCCTTTGAATGCCATGAAGATTTCTCGTGGCGGACAGAAGCTTGCCGAACTGCTGTCTGACTGAGAGTTGGAGTCCAATTGAGAGTCAAAGTCGGAATTAAGTTGATGGGGGTGATTATAACTCCGACCTTCTAGATCCGGGATCTCGAGCGGCGCTTTTGGGTCGTGTCCAAGTCGAACCTCCAGGGGATCAGGTTTGCCGCGTCGGATGTTGTTGAAGATATCCGCGGGCGTGTGCCGAATCTGTACGGGAGATCGACACCTCTTCCCTTCTTAGCCGATCTTGACCGGCTCAAGGCCGAGTCCGAGTCGAACACCGAAGGAAAGAGTTGTCCCAAGACCCGGACAAGATGATGATTGCTGCAGCCAGTCGACGAGGGTTGCTGCAGCGTTGCGTGGGCCGACTGGGCAGAGCTCGGCTTGTTCCCTGGCCGATCGAATCGAGTCCGAGTCGGACAGGGTGAGATTGCCGAATTTGTCGGCGATGAAGTCGACGCTCCCGAAGGTGATTGTTTCTTCGGGGGAGAAGTTGATGATGTCGACTCCCTTGATTGGATCCATTAGGGTTGGTGTAGATGATCTCGATGAATCCCCTACCTGACGTGCCAATTGTCGATATTTTACACCGGCAATAAATACATAGGGCTACTCGTCGGATCGAAACTTGATGGATTGCAAAGGAACACGAAAAATTTATACTGGTCCAGACCCTCAATGTGAGGTAATACGCTATATCCAGTTGTGGTGTAATACGCTACGTCCAGTTGTGGTGTATTTCTTTTGAGGATGTATGATGGTGATTCTTGTGAACCTCCGATGTCTTTTGCTTCTGCCCTCAGGGGGCACCTTGTCTTCCCTTATATACTGGGGGACAGGGTTACAAAGTAGGAGTCTCAGTCGGACTATGACCAAGGAATTTCTTTCTAGAGATATAACGTGTCCGACTAGGACTGTATTTTCCCTATCGTACAAGGTTTAGTCTGCCGAGTTCTATTATATCTCTAATTATAAGGCTAGGCCCGTCCTCTGTCCGAGTGGACTATATGCTTATTATGAAGTATCCGGGGCCATGGCCTCCATAATGGTGTAGATGGATAGACAAATGTATAAGAAATAAAATTCTACTACTTCAATAGAGATAGTGTCGTATACAACAAATACAATTCTACTTCAAACAACCCAGGGTAATCGCGTGATAATTTCGACTAAGCTGTAACTAAGATAAAAGATTCAAGACATCGTGCGATATGGCCATTGTTTAGACCCCCTCGAGTAACAAAAGGCTGGATTTCAAATTGATATGAAGTTCTAATTTATTTGTCTTCAGGAAATTCTTCGCTCCAACAAGGCGTATATGGATAAGACTGCGATATGAGTTCTTCACTGTGTGGAGCGAAATAATCATAACGTGTTGGGTACATGTTGCCCAACTCATCAATTCTTGAGCTTCTCAAATGATAAGTGAACCCTATATTCCATGTTTCAATAAAGATAACTTCTTTGTAGGGATGAAACCCAAGTATCGTGATGCATGGATTGAACTTGTTTCCAACGATATCTTCATTGTCATTAACAATACTGTCATCGTCATCATCAGAGTTCCATTCAAATTTATCCCCAATTGGTGCTGCTTCCTTTCTCTTGTCACGGAAAAGTTGAGGACTACATTCAAAGTTGATATCTTGCAAGAACCAATATCCATCAAGCTTATCCCCTGCCAAAATGGGGCCAAGGTCGGTTTGATGCATCAAGACCCACTTCATTTGGCCATAAGAATCTTCGTCAAGAATCCAAACCAGAAGCCTATTGCTGTTAATTGAAGCAAGTACACGCCGTATTTTGATCTTCCTAAATGTGATTGTAAAATATCCTTTGCCTTTGCTTTGGGATCCACCGGCTGCTTAATTATTCGGCACTTATTGTCTGACAAAGATAATCTGCAAAAAAATCAAATTTCATTTATATATTTCACAAGAACACACAAGTTTCATTTATATATTTCATAAGAACACACAAGTACACAAACTAAGAACAAATACAAATTTTAATGATGCTTAATTAGGGAGCAAGGGATTACCTCATAATAAAATTTTATCCCTTTAATATCGCTCACCTACCCACTCACTAATTACTCTTTCCTATTGATAAGGGGTATTTTGATCATTTATAATTTTTTTTTTAAAATCTAGGAATAGCTTTTTTTTTTTTTTTGGACAGAGGTAGTATGTCCATTGGCTGGTGAATTATTTGAGACTTATTGTCCGACAAGGACGATCTACAACAAATTTGTTTATATATTCAACAATGTCACTTGAGCACACAAACTAAAAAAAAATAGATAATAATGCTTAATAGTGAGCAAGGAGATTATCTACCTGATAATAAAGTTATGTTGGCAATACACGTAAACCGCTATTCGAAGGGCAGGTAGAGGGCAAGTCGTGGGGCGAGAGAAGAGCTCCGAGTAGTCATCGCATCTGAAGTTGATGAAGATGCCGGCGAGCGAGAGCGGGAGAAAGCTAGTCGGCGTGCAGGTGCAGCGGGCGGCGGCTGTCGAACACGTCGCGCCAGGCCTTGCAGAAGGAGCGGGACGCCGTGAGCTAGCGCGCCGCCAGGCGGCAGAGCGAGCACGTCGTCGGGTCGGGAACTGCCTCCGCCATCATGTCCTCCGACGGCTCCATCTCCTTCTCCGATCCTGGGGTTGCTTTCTTGTTCTTGCTGCTCGCTCGCTCACCGTCGCTGTCACAACCTAAATTTAGCCACATTAAATTATACCTGTGAAAAAGATCCAAAAAATTAAATTAAAATGGCAAAAGAAATTAATTAAATATGTGAAATGCAAAAATAATAAATTATTGTGGCCGGAAATATTTTTCTTATGTTCCTCTTGCCAAAATATATTAACAGGATTTTTATCTGAATTTTCAGAGCACAGGAACTATTTTTAATAAATAAAAACGATTATCAGAATTAAATTCGCTCTGAAAAATATTTTCCATTTTCTTTTCCTTCGGTTTTTCTTTTTCTCCTTTTTTTCTCTCACTGGGCCGCTGGCCTAGCACTGTGCCGGCCACCGCACGCGCCTGCCTCCCGCAGGCCCTATCTGTCGGCCGCTCCACTCTCGCTCGCTCTCTTTGCGCTGTGGGACCCGCTCGTCAGCTCCGCCCACCGCGCTCGCTTGCCCCTCTGTAACGACCCGCTTTCCTTTTCCCTGTTGTAACTGGTTTTCTGGATCTTAATCTTTTCCTATCCTGTCAGCTGTGCCTCCGTTTTCCCTCTTCCCGGCCAGCCGACTACCTTCTCTCTTGTGCCGAGTAGAGTTGCTACTCAGTCCTTGTATCCTGCCCTTATCCTTGTCTTACTCGGACCTCTTTGCTGCCGAGTGAGCACGGAGATGTGGCCGACTACCTTGTTGAGACCTGTTGCTTCTTTGTCCCCCGAGTTGCACCCACCCGTTGGACGCCGACTACCGAAGTAGTGAAGAATCAATCTTCACCTAACCGCAGTATCGCTTGGACCAGTGGTCAGTCCGAAGCCCGGTCAGTGAGATTTCTCCAACCTGTCCTAGCCTTGACCTTAATGTCTCGTCGCAGCTACAGTGCCTGCCAACTCCTCTGACCAGTTGGACTCCAAAGTCACTTCCTGTCATATCCCTGTCAGTTCATCTTGACTTCCTTGCTCCACCCGTTGCCCAGCTCCACCGTGCCTCAACCTTGCACGTCGGCTATATATAAATGGCCAACCGTGCCCCCTTCTTCCTTTGTTTTGCAAACCGGCCAGCTCCAGCTCTGCTAAGTTTTCATCCTCTCAAGCTTTGGAGTTCTGTCGCCTGGTTCGCAAGCCTGGTTCAGCCGACTGCCCCCTTTTATGCAGCCGACTACTTCTTGATCCTTTTTCTTGGTGTTTTAACCCTCCTGCTTATCAGTGTTTCTTTCTGCTTGTTCAGAACCTGAACCGGTGGACGATCCCGAAGCCACCTTCGCCGAAGAAGACCCCTCCTTGGAACAAGGCAAGCCTCTTTGATCATATTGTTTCCCATATATGCAAAACTATGTTGTTTGGAAAATATTATGCATGCTTAGTTTACACTTTTTTAAACTGTTGGCCTCGGTTATGCAAGCGCAACCGATGGACCCGCCCAGTAGTAGCACTTATTTGGTAGGATGTTGTTATATTTCCCCTTGAAGAGCCCCACAAATAGCACGCTAGCATCCTATCTGAGGATACGATGCTGAGTAAAATGGCTTAGCTCTGCAACGTTGTTTGTCGTTGGGAAAAATGATGGGTTTTACTAAACAGTTTGGAAAACCCGATACCTTGTGTATCGGCGCGTTTTGTGAAATAAAGGAAAGATTTGTGAAAATCTGGATGTACAGAGACAGTGCCTGTGTGGCTTGGCTATGTATTATCATTAAGGACCGATTCCTATGGCATAGATTTGTTTGCCAGTGATTTGTGAAAAGTGATTGATGGAAAGGGAACCGTAACCTGAGTTTGCCGAGTAAGCAAACGGAAGGCCTGTGTGGCCAGAAACGGATCTGTGTGGTCCGGGGTGTTAAGCACCATAAACAAGTGTATGAAAAGTAAACAGGATGAAGATCATGCTCCCGGGTTGTAGCCAGGGCAGCAAAGTTTAAGCCCCCGGGTTGTAGCCAGGGCGGCAATTCAGTCTTCGGGTTGTAGCCAGAAGACGGTGATGAGCACGCTCCCGGGTTGTAGCCAGGGCAGCAGTGTACTAGCTAGCTGGTTGAAGCCAGCCTAGCGGGCATTTAGTGCCATGATCATGCTCCCGGGTTGTAGCCAGGGCAGCGATGATGAGCCCCCGGGTTGTAGCCAGGGCGGCCGATAGCTAGCTGGTTGAAGCCAGCCTAGCGGGCATTTAGTGCCATGATCATGCTCCCGGGTTGTAGCCAGGGCAGCGATGATGAGCCCCCGGGTTGTAGCCAGGGCGGCCGACTAGCTAGCTGGTTGTAGCCAGTGTAGCGGGCATCAAGTGCCACAGCTGAGATTTGGTTGTAGCCGAGTCTCAGGGTCAACGAGTGGTTGTAGCTACTCGGGAGATACAGGACCAGCAATGCGAAGTAAAAGATGATAAGAACATGTATATGCTTGATTCATTAAGTGGTGAGTTGTTGAAAAGCAACTTGCGGATTGGATGGAGGCGTGAGCCTCTGTCCGCCAACTAAAATTGGGAACTCACTAGTGTTTGTAAAGAAAAGAGTTTAATAAGGCAGTCTTTCGCAAATGAAACCCTTAGCTCTTCTTGTCTAACCAACATGGCATCATTCCCGGCTTGCTGAGTACGAAAGTACTCACCTTGTTCATATATATGTATAGTAGGTTTTGGAGTGGAAGACGAAGATCTGACTGCTGCTGAGTTCCTCCAAGACCAGGCCGACTACGAAGACCTCTGAAGGTTTCGAGCCTAGTTCCCAACCGAGCCTGTGGAGTAGTTTTGTCCAGCTTCCGCCCTGTTCTGCTGTTTCGCTAGTTTACCAGTTGATTATTTTGCCCATCCCGGGTCTGTCCTGGATGGATCTCCTTGTACGTATATGTAAGTACTCTGTTATGTATTATTGTAACTCTGTGTTGTATCATTGTTGTGCGTACCCGACTACTGATCCTGGGATCGGGTGCCTTATGCACATGGTGGCCTTCCACCTAGTCGGGAGGCGCCGCACCCTCCCCGCTGACAGGCTAGGCTTGCCTGTCAGCCCTTTCTTCCTCCTCCGTCCGAATCGGGCGGAGGGGAAAAATCCCCTCCGCCGTCCAATCAGCGCCGCCTCCCGCCTCCGTGTGCGCCCACCCCTGGTTCAAACGAGGGAAGACCGAGTCCGCACCCACTCCCCCATGTTCTCCGGCGCGCTCGCCCCCTCTCTCACGCTTGCCGCCGTTCCAGACGTTGCCAAGCCGCACCGCCACTGCCATCGTCTCCGCTGTGCCGAGGAGTCCGTCGGCCGCCACTCCGTGGAAGCCAAAGCCCGCCGGAACGCTCCATCCTTGTGCACGGTGAGCTCCGGCCCTCTGTCTCCTCTCCGGCCGACCAATTCCGCCGTGCCGCGCCTCCTTTCTCCGTCCTAACTTGTTTCCCGTCTTCCCCATCTTCCAGAACATCTCGGCCGCTGCTTCTAGCTCGTCCGCTGCCGTCGAAGCTCTGTTGCCGACGCCGTCCCGAAGCCGCCGCCGCTTCTGCCTCGTCGCCGTCGTCCCCGCGTTGTCGCTCGTCGCCGCGAGCCGCCGGTGAGACCCCTTGCCATTTCCCTGTTCCTCTCCGCTCTCTGCGTGCCCGCCGCCGCGCCAAGTGGTCGCCGTTGGCGACCATTGTGTCACGTGCGTGCCACCGCCTCCTGCTCGGAACGGCCAGCGTGAGGCCGGCGCGTCCCCGGGGCCATCCGATCCACCGGGCAGATCGGGGACGCCCGTCTGGCGCCCGCGTGGTCGCTGTGTTGGCGCCACGTGTGCGCCACGTGGCGCACTCGTTTCCGGCTCGGTGGAACAAGTCCACCGTGCGCCGCTGACCGGTGCAGCCCGCCTGTCGGCGCCATCTTCCCGGTCCAGTGACACAATAAACCGATTAATCGCACAATAAATCGTTTAGTAATTAGTTTTACATTGGAAATAACAGTAAAACTTTAATAATTCATAACTAATTCATACGAACTCCGATTAAGCCCATTCAAATTGCATTAAATCCAGAAAAATGCCAAGAACTCATTAAAAATACTTTCAGCCCATGTTTGATTGCCCACATGTACTGTTTTTAATTGTTTGTGCATTGTTTGTTATAGAATCTGAGGCCGTCGATTCTCCGGTGTATTACGAGGTCATAGCTGAGTTCGTCGAGCCAGAGCAAGGCAAGTCGCACTGTAACCTTGATCATTTTGTACCCGTTTTTCGCCAAAAGACTTTGTTTACTTAAATAAACTGCATTATTTCAATATTTCATGTGGATGGGTTATAACCTATATAATGATAGGACTGTGCTTAGTTTTGAAATCTGAATCCTTGTTACCTGGGTAATAATATGATTAGATTATTATTCTTAGGATGCTTAGCTATGCTTAGCAACATAGCTCACCTGGGAATTAAATATTATTTTTTTATTTGATTTGACTCAATGTCGAAAAAATGGAACTTTGGATAGGCTAATGTTAAATTACTAAAATTAGACCTAAATGGTGGGCTGTGGGTGTATGGTTATGTTTGTCACACCCATAGCAATTAAGGACCAGTTCGCGGGAACCACTTGGGCAATTACTCGTACTTTCCACAAGCCAGCGTGGGCAACGGCTGGGCTTGTAGTGTTTCTTCTCCCTCTCCTAGGCACCGGAGATGAGGGTGGGCGTGATGGAGTTGGGTCGGCCTGGGGTAGGGTTGAACGGCTTCCGGATTCACTGTGGCGCAAGGGGGGTAGCCTGGCTAATATGGTGTGTCCTGTCGGCAGGTGCAACCTCAGCGTGGTGTGGATGGTTAGGGAGAGGTTGCGTGAACAGTCCTGTCACAGCCTCTCACAGGGTATCGTGATGATGCACCAGCACACAGGAATGTGTGTGGGGCTGTGTCTTGTGGGTAAAGTTGTACTCCTCTAATCAGAGTTAAATCTATTCGAATAGCCGCGCCCGCAGTTATGGGCACGTTGGTCAAGACTCACCGTGATTAGTCTCACCTTTAGATAATTGATCTGGTTTTATGAAACTGGTTTGGTTCAGGTGGAAGGTATGGAGTCCAGTCAACGTAGTGTAACGTTGATCGGTGGTGGCCGGTTAACGTGGTGTAACGTTAATCGGTGGAGACTGGTGAGCGTGGTGTAATGCTCATCAGTGACACCTGGTGGACGTGGCGTTGCGTTCATCAGTGCGGCCTGGTCAATGTGGTGTAACGTTGATCAGTGGAGACTGGATAACGTGGTGTAACGTTAATAAGTGGAGTTCGGCTAACGTGGTGTAACATTAACCGAAGGAGTCTAGCGAACGTGGTGTAGCGTTCATCAGTGGAGTCTAGTTAACGTGGTATAACGTTAACCAGTAAGGGATGGTTGGGCCTGGTTAACGTGGGGTAACGTTAATCGGTGGAGAATTAATATTGTTAAATTAATCAACCTTTTACTGTTTGCGAACTACTACTCTTTGCAAATGCTATTACGCAAATCAAACACTAGCCTACCTTTGCTTCCCGTGCATATGCATAATTGTGGGTGCGATTTGTTGAGTACTGTGGGTGGTACTCAGCCTTGCTCCCTTTTCCCCCTCTCAGTGTTGGAGAACGTGTCCGACGAGGATTGTCCTAAGGAATAGGCTGGCTCCGCCGTCAAGGTGCTTGTGGGATAGAAGCTGCTGCTCGGCCCGATGTCTATAGACTTTATTTAACTTTTCCGTTGCATTTCTGTAATATAATTTTACTCTGTTTGTAAGACACTCTGTATGACAACTTGGAATTGTATACCCTGGCTTTCCTGGACAGGGATTTAATACACATGAATGTTTAGAACTTCGGTGGTGAATTTCTGGGCGTTACAGTCACAGCGATCAATCTGCCGGTGGCGCAGCATGAGGCCGAGAGCTGCTTGATTCGATCGATCTCCTTGTCCGATAACAAGACCCAGCCCAGGTGGATATGATCGTGAGAATCTTCCTCCACATACGGTAATGTGCATGAGATATTGTTGAAGTTAGTTAGATGGAGATAAGAGAGATCGGCTGATTAGTTAGCATCTATTTTTATCTTTGGCGTGTAATCTAAACGGCATCGCTGATCTCCCTGTAGCGCCACGGCAGAGGCTGTTTCTGCCATCTATATTAACGTGCAGCTGTTGTACTCTTGGTATCAAGGGGTGACGTTCCACTCAAACACCAAAACTTCACATGGTATCAGAGCCATAGATCCAATCAAGTGAAGCATCCATGTCGTCTTCCTCTTCAAGCGCAGGAGGCGCTAACCCATTCCAGGGCCACCCAATATCTGGAAAAACTTGGGAAGGCCAATCATGCACTGCGGAAAGCACAGATTAGTGCGGCAATGCGTGGCGCCCGACTCTAGGGCCATCTGACTGGCGCTACAAAGGCTCCAGATGAAGAAATTATCACCACTGTTGATGGAAAAACAGTGAAGGGGCCGAACCCATCCTTTGAAGATTGGGAGGCCTTGGATCAGAGGTCCTTGGCTACCTCTTGTCGTCACTGACGAGAGACGTGCTTACACAAGTTGCCACATGTACAATTGCGGCCGAAGCATGGGGAGTGATTGAACAAATGTATTCCTCCCACACGCGAGTGAGGTCTATCAACACTTGCATTGCACTCACCACAACAAAGAAAGGTAATTTGTCCATTACAGAGTGCTTTGCTAAAATGAAGTCTCTAGGTAATGAGATGGCTGTTGGTGGACGGCCACTCGACGATGAAGACCTAGTCTAGTATATTATAACTGGATTAGATGAAGATTTTAGTCCAGTCATCTCTGCTGTATGCGCCAGGGTGGAACCAATCTTAGTTGGGGAATTGTACTCACAGTTACTCAACTTCGAGACCCGCCTTGCACTTTATCACGGCGCCCAAGAAGGCACCGCCAATCTAGTCAACCGGAGCAGTGGTTTCCGTGGTGGAAGCAGTGGCGCAAAGGGCGGCTCTAACTCTGGCCATAGTGCATCTCAACAGCGGGGGTGCGGGCGCGGCAATAATGGTGGTGGCCGCGGTCGTGGCCGCACTACAGGACCCGATAGACGCCCTACATGCCAAGTCTGCTTCAAGCGTGGACACATGGCCATTGACTGCTGGCATAGATATGATGAGGACTATGTTCCTAATGACAGACATGTGGCAGCAGCAACAACTAGTTCCTTGTACGGAGTTGATACCAATTGGTATATCGACACCGGCGCCACAGAACACATCACTGGGGAGCTAGACAAGCTCATAGTGAAGGAGAAATATAACGGCAACGATCAGATTCACACCGCCAGTGGAGCAAGTATGGATATAAGCCATATTGGTCGTAATACTGTTCATACCCCCAATAGTTGCAATATCCAGCTTAGAAATATTCTTTATGTTCCACAGGTTAAGAAAAATCTCATTTCTGCTCTTAAATTAACTGCTGATAATCATGCTTTCCTTGAGCTTCACAAACATTATTTTTCTATCAAGGATCGAATCACCAGGAACACTCTTCTTAGAGGAAGGGCTCGCAACTATCTCTATCCTCTGCCCAGATCATCCCTCAAGCAGGCCTATGGTGCAGAGAGGCTCTCATTCTCCCGGTGGCATAGTCGGTTAGGTCATCCATCTTCTTCAGTCGTCAAGCAAGTTATCAACAAAAATAATCTTCCATGTTTAGTTGAATCCAAAGAGTCAGTCTGTAATGCTTGCCAGCAAGCAAAAAGTCATCAATTACCTTTCCCTACAACATCCAGTGTTTCTACTGTTCCTCTTGAACTTGTATTCTCTGGTGTGTGGGGTTCTGCCCCAGAGTTAGTACGAAGAAAGAAATATTATGTGAGCTTTATTGATGACTTTAGCAAGTTCACTTGGATTTATTTCTTGCAACATAAATCTCAAGTTTTCCAAAAATTTCAGGAGTTCCAAGCCATGGTTGAACGTCTTTTTGATAGAAAGATCCTTGCTATGCAGACTGATTGGGGAGGAGAATATCAAACTCTTAACTCCTTTTTCTCCAAAATTGGCATTGTGCATCATGTTTCTTGCCCTCACACTCATCAACAGAATGGGTCTGTAGAATGCAAACACCGCCACATAGTAGAGGTTGGGCTCTCTCTTTTATCTCATGCCTCCATGCCTTTAAAGTTTTAGGATGAAGCTTTCCAAGTTGCCACCTATCTGATTAATCATGTACCTAGCAAGGTTATCCAAAATATTTCTCCCTTAGAGAAATTATTTCATCAAAAGCCCGATTATCCCTCTCTAAGGATCTTTGGTTGTGCCTGTTGGCCCAACCTTCGCCCCTACAATAAGCACAAGCTTCAATTCCGTTCTATACGGTGTGTTTTTCTTGGTTTTAGCAACATGCACAAGGGCTTTAAGTGCCTTGAGGTTTCTACTTGTCATATCTACATTTCTAGAGATGTGGTCTTTGACGAAGAAGTCTTCCCATTCTCTACACTCCATGCCAATGCCGGTGCAAGACTCCGTTCTGAACTTCTCTTGCTACCGCCCACACTCATAAATTGTGACTCATCCAGTGGGGTACAACATGTACTAGACCATACAGCTAATTGTGCTTCTAATACTGTGCTAAATGCTACTAATAATCTTGGTGAAAGTGCACCAATTACAATGAATCTAGGGGCCGCAGGAGATCCAGTGGGCACAGATTTTGGAGATGATCCACAGTCAAATTCCTCGAGATCCCAAGGCGACGACGTGGTTAGCAGCTCTGCTGTGACACTCTCCGTGCCCCTCTTATCTGAGCGCGCCATGTCTCCTAGTCACGGCGTGCCTCCCCGCGTCTCACCTGGATCCGCGAGCCAACCGGCCGGGTCCACGCACCTACATCCCACTCCCCTGCGGGGTCGCCTGCTTCTGTCTCCTCGCGTCACGAGCAGCAGAGGCAGCGGGGGCATTGATTGCCTCTAACACATCTGCATCGATGGAGAAGATCAGCACCAAGAGATAGAATCAGCAGCGATCGCGACGTCTGCACTAGCTCGGGCCCACACCAGACTCCAAAGCGGTATTCGCAAAGAAAAGGTATACACTGATGGCACCATTAAATATGGCTATTTTACTTCTACCTGTGAACCAACCAATGACTCTGAAACTCTTGGGAATAAAAACTAGAAATCTGCTATGGATACTGAATATGAAGCTCTTGTTAGGAATAAGACCTGGCAGTTAGTTCCTCCACAACAAGGGAAAAATGTCATTGGCTGTAAATGGGTGTACAAAATTAAAAGAAAAGCAGATGGAACACTAAACAGGTACAAGGCTCGTCTAGTTGCCAAGGGGTTTAAACAACGATATGGAATATATTATGAAGACACCTTTAGCCCAGTTGTTAAAGCTGCTACCATCCGAGTCATTTTGTCTATAGCTGTGTCTAGAGGCTGGAGTCTTAGGCAGCTAGATGTTCAAAATGCCTTTTTTCATGGGTATCGAGAAGGGGAAGTATACATGCAGCAACCACTAGGGTTTGAAGATTCTTCAAAACCACATTATATATGCAAGCTAGATAAAGCTCTTTATGGTTTAAAACAGGCTCCGAGGGCTTGGTTTGCTAGGCTGAGTAAGAAACTAACTGATCTGGGCTTTGAGTCATCAAAGGCTGATACTCTTTGTTCTTCCTAAACAGAGGAAATATAACTATGTTTGTCTTGGTATATGTGGATGACACAATTGTGGCTAGTTCTTCAAAAAAGGCGATATCAGCCTTGTTGTAGGATCTGAAAGGAGAATTTGCACTCAAGGATCTAGGGGACCTTCATTATTTCCTTGGAATAGAGGTAAACAGGGTCCAGAATGGCATCGTTCTGACTCAAGACAAGTATGCTACAGATCTGTTAAAAAGAGTGGGCATGACAAACTGCAAGCCAGTCAATACACCCTTGTCAGTAAGTGAAAAACTTTCTTTGCATGAAGGGTCTCCTTTAGGTCCAAATGATGCAAGTCAGTATAGGAGCATAGTTGGAGCCTTGCAGTACTTAACTCTCACTAGACCTGATATAGCCTTTTCAGTTAATAAAGTTTGTCAATTTCTTCATGCACCAACAACTGTACACTGGGCTGCAGTCAAGAGGATATTGAGATATGTAAAACAATGTACAAAGTTGGGACTTATAATACACAAGTCAGCCTCTACTCTTGTCAGTGGGTTTTCTGATGCAGACTGGGCTGGTAGCCTGGATGACAAGAGATCAACAGGAGGATTTGCAGTGTTTTTGGGGTCAAATCTTGTATCCTGGAGTGCACGCAAACAAGCTACAGTCTCAAGGTCCAGTACTGAGTCAGAATATAAAGCCATAGCTAATGCAACAGCTAAAATAATGTGGGTACAAACTCTTCTCACAGAGCTTGGGATCAAGAGTCCTCCAATAGCAAAGATCTGGTGTGATAATCTTGGAGCCAAATATTTGTCAGCAAATCCTATGTTTCATGCCAAAACAAAAGATATAGAAGTTGACTACCACTTCGTCAGAGAACGGGTAAGTCAAAAACTTTTAGAAATTGATTTTGTTTCATCTGGCGATCAGGTAGCAGATGGTTTCACTAAAGCACTGTCAGTTCGACTTCTTGAAAATTTTAAATACAATCTTAACCTCACGAGGTTATGATTAAGGGGGACTGTGAGATAACAAGGCCCGGCCCAGGTGGATATGATCATGAGCATCTTCCTCCACATACAGTAATGTGAGATATTGTTGAAGTTAGTTAGATGGAGATAAGAGAGCTCGGCTGATTAGTTGGCATATGTTTTTATCTTTGGCGTGTAATCTAAACGGCATTGCTAATCTCCCTGTAGCGCCACGGCGGAGGCTGTTTCTGCCATCTATATTAACATGCAGCCGTCGTACTCTTGGTATCAAGGGGCGACGTTCCACTCAAACACCGAAACTTCATACTCCTGCACTAGAGGTTTAGGGTAGAGAGCCACGTATTAATTGCTTGAATCGGAGGTGCACATGGAGCAGGATCGCAACAGCCATCAAAGCAGGTGGCCCAGCCTCCTCCAAGCTTAGGCACAACCTCACATTACGGAACGATGGAACAAAGGAAATAAGTTGTTCTGCAGCTCAATCATCTTGCAAACATACGCAGATCACCATGGTTCCATTTGACATTCTCCTGCTAGCGCCACTAATGCTATGATGTTAGTACCATTTTCATCTTATCATGTAGTACAATACATCAATATCACGCAGGTGCGCTTTCTATTGTATTTTAATTATACTAGAAATCTATAACTATCCTTCCTCTCATTCAGCATATGTTGAGGGGTTTACCTACAGGTGGGTGTATGTAGTGGTATGTGCGTACATGCCTCTTTCATGTAATAAAAAAAATCGTGGTCTTCTGAGTTGGTATTAGTCAAATACTATCAGATCCAGTAGGGTGCATGTGGAAAAGAGCCACCTATAAACCCTCTTTTATATAAATTTTTGTTGTAAAAGGTTAGATATATAGAGTTGTCCAAGGTTTCTATCTCTGCAGTATTTAATGTTGGAATTTGCTAGAAGTCAGGTGCCAATTGTTTTTTGTTTTTGTTTTTCGGTTACCTTAAATTGCACATTGTAAGCCCAAAATTACATTGTTATGTAAGGTGTAATTTTAGTTTGTTTCACTCTAACTTTGTTAATATGTTAGTTTGTTAATGTGTAACTTTATTTTAAAGAATGTTGGAATATTTTATGTTTAAATTAAGTACACTTTTATATTTGTGAATTCATTTTACGTATAACTTAGAAAAGCTCATTGTTCAACCCTTTTATCTATGAAAGAAGGGAACATGTTTAAGTAGCTACAGAATAAGAACAATATATAAGAGTGTTCATATTTTTATCCAATGGATTAAAAAAAGTGATCAGAATTTGCAAAAATTTCAATCACCTAAACAACTAGACAATTCCTTAAATGATAGCTAGGCTAGTTCTATATGCTATCCCCACTTGCTTTATACATCTTGATCCCTCAAGCAGGAATGGCATCAAGCCGCAGCGAGCATGTGACCGAGGGAGGCTGCATCTGTTTGAATCGATCTCATGCGTGCTGAATGGTATGCTGTTACAGGTTTTATCGATGGTAGTAGGCTTGGCTCTTCCTAAGTGAATTCAAAATTTGAGTATAATAAAGAGAGGATAAATTAACTAGTGAGATACTACAGAAGTAGAGGTAGAGTTGATAGCTAATATAATTCTTATCAGCCTCGTGCAATCACGTGGGGAATTCGACTAAGTTGTAGCCTAAAAGAAGGCTCAAACATCATGAAACATATGCCAATTGTTTCGCGAACAATAATAAAATTTAGGCTGGCTTTCGAATTGAATTGAGCTTCTAATCTAATTCTGTCCGGGAAATTCTTCGATCCAACAGGGTGTATATTGAAAAGACTCCTCCACGTCGAGATGTTCGTTAGGTACTTGGAAGTAACGGCGATGGGTGCATTTTGCCCAACTCTTCAATTTTCGAACTGCTTAGATAATAAGCGTACCCTCTATCCATTGATTCGATAAAGATAATTTCCTTGTAGGGATGAAATCCAAGGATCAGGGTGTATTCATCGTACTTCCTTTTGACAATATCTTCGTTGTCATTG
The DNA here is from genome assembly GCA_003991445.1 of Oryza meyeriana var. granulata. NCBI lineage: Eukaryota > Viridiplantae > Streptophyta > Magnoliopsida > Poales > Poaceae > Oryza > Oryza meyeriana. Next base: position 479,385 of record RYFJ01001766.1, on the reverse strand, counting down.
ATAATATCATCGTCAGAGTACCATTCAAATTTTTCTACCTTTCTTCCCTTAGGGAAAAGCCAAGGACTACACTCATAGTTAATAACTTGCAAAATCCAATGTCCATCAAGCTTATGACTTGCCTGGCTAGGGCCAAGCTTAGTTTGATGCATCAAGACCCACTTCATGTCACCACATGATTCGCTAAGAAACCAAACCAGAAGCCTATTATTGGTAAGTGATGCAAAGTACATGCCCTTTTTTGATCTTCCTAGACAAAGACTCGAAAATCCCCTCGCTTCTGTATCCACCGGCCGCTTAATTATTGGACACTTATTATCCGACAAAGATAATCTGCAAAATGTAATTCATTTATATGTGCAACAAAACCATATACTCTCTTCGTCTCAAAATATAAAAACATAGTACTAGATGTGACACCATCTAGTCCTAATTCATAATCTTAGATGGTATGTCATATCTAGTACTAGAATTTTATATTTTAAGACGGAGGTTCCTTTTTTGATCTTCCTAGACAAAGACTCGAAAATCCCCTCGCTTCCATATCCACCGGTCGCTTAATTATTCGACACTTATTGTCCGACAAAGATAATTTGCAAAATATAATTCATTTATATGGTGCAGCAAAACCATATACTCTCTCTGTCTCAAAATATAAAAATCTAGTACTAGATATGACACCATCTAATTCAGATTCGTAGTATTAGGTGGTGTCACATCTAGTACTAGATTTTTTATATTTTAAGATGAAGCGAGTATACAAATAAACATAGACAAAACACAAATATAGAATTACAGAACAGATAAAGTAAATTACAGAACAGTATTATAGAGAAAGGGGTCACCTCATAATAAAATTACTTTGGCAATGGACATAAAGCGCTCCCGCCAGTAGGCAGCATAATGTGTGTCCCGAGACGATGCTTTGTCTGCCATGGTTTCCGTAGCCTCTCCTCCTCGGAGGAAAGACCTCTCCTCCCACTCCCTTGTTCTTGATGAGAAGACTTGCAAGATGAGCTGCGATGGCGGCCATGCGGAATTCTCCAGGTCCTTGTCATGTCCGGCCATCTTGGGATCATCTCCGGCTGGTTGTTTCTTGGAGTACCGATTATTGGACAAAAAATGAGGGATTATAAACACCTCATACTCGTAGTGATGCGACACGGTGGTGGGTATGGCGGAAGGGCCACCCAGCGCCGTGTGGCGGGGTTGACCACGTAGCTTTCGAGGAGGAGGAGGCCGTTGCAATGGTCTCGGACCATGCACCACGCGTCCTCGGATGGCAGGAAGTCGAGCTTGCCGCTGATTGGATCGCCCGTCGTGGGGCGGGAGAAGAGCTCCGAGTAGTCGTGGCCGATGTAGTTTGCGAAGATGCCGGCGAGCGAGAGCAGGAGGAGGTCCGTGCGCAGCAGGCGGCGGCCGTCGACGACGTCGCGCCAGGACTTGCAGACGGAGCTGGACGCCGCGAGCCAGCGCGGCGCGAGGTGGCGGAGGACCTCCGCGAGTACGTCGTCGGGCAGCGCCGCCGTCATGTCCTCCGATCCCTTGGCTGCTTTTTCGCTGCCCGCTCGCCATCGCAGCAATCGATCTGACGACGGCGGCGGCGAAAAGCGACGGATTCCAGCACGGTTCGTGGCGTCGCAAGCGGGCCGGAGACGGGTCACATCGGGCCCACGGGCCATAAGGGCCCAATTAGACAGGAGGCCTAGCCTCGTCTAGCTTAGAAACCCTCGCCGTGTTGGTCTGCAGGGTGCCGCTCGTCCCCGCAAATCTCCGATGGCCGCCGCCGCCGCCGCCGCCCCGCTCCGCAGGCTGCTACTCCGCCTCGGGAAGCCGCCGCCGCCACCGCCGCTCCCCATCCCGCTCCTCTCCCAACTCCCGTCGCAAACCTCGCAGGCCGCGGCCCCCGCCGCGCCTCCTTGCCCAGGCCCGATCCCGAGCCAATCCCCGGCGCCGAATCTCCGTGACGTCATCTCCTCCTTCCACCCCGGGCTCCAGATATACCCGTCCCTCGATCTGAGAGTGGGAGAGGAGGACGGGAAGGAGGGCGTGGACGGCGACGGGGGAGGCGCGGAGGTCTGGGCGGACAGCGTGAAGAAGAAGCGCAAGCGCAAGATGAACAAGCACAAGCTCCGCAAGCTTCGGAAGCGCCTCCGCCGCCAGACATAGAGCCGGCCACCGCCTCACGGTGAACACCCTCCGCCTCCGCTTCGATTGCGATTAGCTTCTCACCATTTCGCGCGCGTGTTGTGGTGCTTGCCGCTATAGCTGTCACGAGGAAACGGAGTTGGAGTTGCTCCGTGTATTGAAGAATTATTAGACATTTTTTGTAGCTCATTTTAATTAACTACTATGTCTCTATAGATGGAAATGATGTATCATTAAGCTATATCTAGGTCTTGATCTAGATTTTGAGGCTATTCTGCTTTGTTAATGTTGATACATGTTGTCATATTACTATGGCAGAGATATAGATCAATAAGTTTGAAACTCCAGGCGGCTCTCATTCGGTTTGGTTGCTTTGAAGTTCTGATTGAATCAATGCTGCAACGCAAATGTGCCCATAGGGTCATCTGTGTGGGTGGTGCTAGAAAATTTTGCAAATCAAGTTGGGCAGCACACATGTAGAAATTTTGCTTTGCGTACAGCAGTATTGTAAGCAGTTTAGACCATGCATTATTCGCACTTTTGTCCACTCATCTTCCATTGCCCTGGCTTTGATTAATAGTTTTGCCGCCTGAACAATGAAATATTGAACAAGCACATGAATTCACTTTGTGCTGTATCACTGGGCTAAATGTTCTCATGCTATGCTAAAGTTATGATGCTCTTTTAAAGATTGTCTTTTAAGGACTCCAAATTAGTAAAAGCCCCTATTCAAAATATAATAGCATGAATTGCTTTCTTTAAGGATTTGGCCATTTTAACAACGGGAGAGTTAATTTTTGTATCATTGGTGGCTGTTGTATGGTCAAACTTTCAGATTGTCATTGTGCAATACTAGTATGTAATTATGTAGACTGCTGCTAGTATAACCCTGCCTATGCGTGGCATCTACTCACCTATGCGCCATCATGTCACAGTAGAAGTTATCATGCATTTATAGTAACACCTCTTGCACAAATATAACATTGTAATCACTTATGCACTGTTCTGTGCACTAATTGAGAGTTATGTTTATTTTAGTGAGCGCAAGGATTGTTCTTACAAGCAAGCACTCGGCACCACTCCCTCAATGGTTACAGGCTGATTGGCTCTAGCAGTTCTTATTTGATTATGGGAGGAGATGGTTCAATACTAGCCTGTGATTGTTGGTACTGGGTATCTATCTACCAAATCTGTCCTGACTAAATGAAAATGAGCCCCAAGAAGCAGTTGTTTATGCATGGATTTTGGCCAATAAAGCTTTAAATGTGGTGGTAGTCTGCCTTTTGTTTTGTTCTTTCCCTTAAACTGATGCTATAACCTATATACTCAGTTGTGGTGTCTCTGAAAGCACTCACCAATTGGTTCAGAGAGCTATTCAGTGTTCCAGCTCCAGTTACTGCCTGTTAGTTTCAACTTTGTGAACCCTGCTTAACTTGCAACTATTTCAGATGGTATACTGTGAACCTGGGTCAATTCTTCTCACATGCGCATTGTGAATGTGAGAACAGTATATCTCTTGGCTATTTCTCGAAATCGTGTATGTTGTGTACGAGCTGCTCTATGCTGTAGCAGTTAGTTCTGTGCTGGTTACACGTGGTTTTCAGGTATAGGGTTATAATTCCTTTTTAATAGGTATTAAAAACCCATTGAGATTATTTGTTCAGCTACGCACCATCGGAATTTTATCATTTCAGGCCACGGAAGCAAGAATAATTCCACGAGTTTGGACTGATTGATTACTAGTTTCTGGCTGCATGTCTGTCAGTGTAGGAAATTGTGAAAATAACTAAACTGTTTAATGTACATGTTTCCATCCTCAGAACACTATATATATGTATTTAGACGCCTCTGGGCACTGACAATGCAAAATTTTTCAGAAATTCAGGTTTAATAAGATTAATATATCATCTATTCAGTCCATGTTATGGTACTGGCAGTCAGGCCTGCAGATACAACCAATCAATTTTGGCTGGTTGGCAACAGATATGAGCCCGTTTATCAATAATTCAATATAGATCTATTATCTATGACCCGTACACCCAGGTGTTGCTACTGCTAACAGCTAACCACGGCAATCGGGATTACATTTACACCACCACCACCACCAAACTGTTCAATTTTACAAGCTCTTCTTGCTGTTTATTCCACTTAACAAGGTTCAATAAATCGCAAGTGTTACATTCTTGTGTGTTAAAACAACTATTAGTTTGCCCAACAATTCCAGGGCAAATGCTTTACCATCTAACCTCCAGACCCGCCCAAGGTCATTAATCACATGCTCTCCTGTTTATGCCTCTTTTAGATGTGGCATAATGTGCAGGTTGGTATAGCAGGGAGCATTCAGTAGTCAACAGAACACTTGGATTATGATCCTCAGAAATATCGTATTGGTCCATCCAAGCTACCAGATGCAAACTACAAATATCAAATGGCAATGAAGTGAGACACAAAATCAAGTAGTACTAGGTTACTAGTTCTTGTGAGGCAAGATGTAAGCATACTGCACTACCTGTTGTACAATAGGATTTGTCGATGTTGTGAATTCTTGTGTCATTCCTTCCCATACTACCTTTCCCTCGTGGAGAAATAACAACCTGAAATGGAGAATACAAGAGCCTCAGATTAACAATGGAGAACAGCAAGCCGGAATCCATCAGTAAAACAATGCCTTCTATTACCTGTCAACAGCTCTTTTTATTGTGCTATGCTGATGAGTGACAACCACATACGATGCTATCTTTCCAGGCTTACCAAGAGCATCTTTCCCTGTCACATGCACAGAACGTATAAGGTCTTCAACAACAGTGGATGCAATAGGGTCAAGTCCGGCAGTAGGCTCATCGTATAAAAGAACCTGCGATAAAAAAAAAAAGTATAAGATCGAGAAGACAGCTCAATAGCAAGCTAAGCTGTTTGATCTCCTTTCCGCGTGAATTATTCCAGCAATTTAGTCATAACGAGTGAAGAGATTAGTCAGGGCATACCTCTGGCTCTATTGTTTCCTTTGTATCATCATATATTATTGAACGAGCTAGAGCTACACGCTTTTTCATGCCACCAGACAATTCAGATGGCATTCGATCTTCAACTCCCTGCACAGATAGATGGCGATAATATCTCAGTCTCTGTTATAATCACAAGTACAAGCAGAAAAATACTGACACTCCTTTCGTCCTATATAAGCTAATACAGAAATCTGGAATACCTCTAACAATCCAAGTTATAATTTTGCCTCTTAAATTACCTCCTACAGAAACTTCGCACAATCACATAAAAGCATTGCCTGCAATTGGCTTACCACTAATCTGGGACTGTTCTATCCTTAGTTTTAATTTGAACAGAAAAAAAACTTGACTTACTTTTAGGCCTACTGCGGCTAATGTTTCTGTCACTAGTGTAGCTATTCTCTCCTCAGGCAGGCTGGAATTTTCATATCTAAAGGCGAAGGACAGAGGAAACCGAGATTAGTACAGACAGGTAGATCGACTAGTCTCAATATACTTATGGAAGGTAATTGTTCTTACAAAAGGAATCCAACATTTTCACGAACTGTGAGAGAATCAAACAAAGCTGCACTTTGAAACACCTGTATAGGCAAGTCCATGTCAGAATTTTCGAAAACAGTTGGATGAGAAAATTATCATGGTATTCATTCAGCACATTTGAAGTAATTAGAGATTATACCAAGCCAATTCGAACACCAGATATGTCCTCATCGCTAACTAACCCATGTCGTTTCTTTCCGCAAATAATAACATCGCCCTTCTCGTTGTTGCAGATTTTTAAAAGAATACAACGTTTGTCAGTCATCATCACATCAAACGGGTACCTCCTAAAAGCCTATTGTTTAAATAAAAGTAATCAAGAAAATGCGACAACCTTGTCTGGAGCCAGTAGCCCAGCCATAACCTTCAAAACAGTTGACTTTCCTGTTCCCGAAGGACCAATTATTCCAACAGCTTCTCCATGTCTAATCTATATAATAATTAATAACAATTTGAACCACAACTGAATCCGCAGGGTAAAAATTAATGAAACCAAAAGATTGTAAAGTAATACAAATCAAATAAGTAACGATACCATAGTGATTGGTTAATGGAGAGTATGAACAATGTAAGAGAACTACTGGTTACTTTGTGGGGATATGACTATATGAGCAAGGTAGCAGAAATACAGAATGATAACAATTCGATTTGTCTTTAAAATTTCTTTGAATGTTTGTAAAGTATATAAAACTCTGGGAGCAGCATTGCATAAGAAGATGCAGTTGACATGTAAGCACCCATGTAATTGATTCCAAATAATGCCCAAGATGTAGAAAACCAGACAACCAATGAGAAGTGCAAACTTGAAAGGACTTCTTGCAAAAAGAACCTACCTTGAAGCTGATGCCATTCAATACCTTCTTGTTACCAAAGGATTTGTGCACATCCCTACATTCTATAAGAGCATCATGATCATCAACAATCTGCCCGTTCACACCCCAGCTCCTTGACAAGCTTGGACTCTATAGCATGACGGAAACAAAATACAATTTATCAACTCAAAACTCCAAGATATGGCAATTCAACTAAGCTACATCATCAGGATCATGACATCTTTGCAAGAGCACACCTCACGCAGATTCTCTGCATTGCCCAAGCCAGGACTCCTCGTAGCTGATACAGCACCAGCGCACGAATGGCCCTTTTTTAGTGACACTCCACCTAACCTGCCTATGCAAGAACATATGGAGAATATGAATACCACGTCTCATTTGATAAAATCAATCCCATTACAGGCAACACTGCAGATAAAATATACATCAAAATGAACATGTCACAGGATGAAGCAACATACTACACAAGCACAGCACAGCTCAATACAACTAATAACCACATTCTTCCCCTTTCGCATAAAAAATTTAACCAGCTGCCAAACTAACCATGCTTAGCAATTTTTTAGCTTAATTGGGGTTGTTCAGGGACGCGAATGGAAGGGACATCTATCAATAAAGTAAAAAAGAACATTTAAATATAGTGCAAAATCGTTTCCTCCCCATCTCCTTTGAAGGATTCATGAAGCAAGGAATCTATTCACGCAGCACGAGCAAATCAACAGGCCCTCAAAATGAAACATAGCTCGTGATCTACGAACAAGATTGGATTTCCTACAGAATTCCAACCCCAAGGTAACAGGAGAGATGCTCCAAACAACCAGACGAGGCACCAAGGAAAAAAAGAAAGATTCAGGCCATGGTAACTTTTTACCTGAACGGAAGGGTACAGCGCAGGCAGGGGTAGCCCGAGGAGCGGAGGAGGCGGATACCGGCGGCGCGGGGATGCGGGTGGAGGATAGCCGCCGGGACGGACGGCGACGCCATGGTCGAACTCGGCGGCGCCACGCGGTGGGCGAAGGAAAGGGAAACCGGATGGAATCCTCCTTCCCCCGGTGGCAGTGGCAAGGTTACACGACGACGGAAAGCGTTAGCCTGACATGTGGGGCCCGGATCCGCAGCGCGAGCGGAGAGATCTCGACCGTCGGATTCTAATCCAAGGGTTCCACGTGCGTCTCGGTGCCCCGTAGGAGCTATAAATCAACTGCCACTCCGCGAATCTACCATTCTCCGGTGGCGATCTGGCTGGCCGGCGGCGACTTCGCGATGGCCTCCGCCGCCGTGACGCTCCCGCGGGTGATGCTGGCGTCGGCCGCGCTCCGGGTCGCGCTGCTGGTGCTCGGGGAGTGGCAGGACGCCCACCTCGAGGTGCGGTACACCGACGTCGACTACCTCGTCTTCTCCGACGCCGCGGCGTCCGTCGCCGCCGGCGGATCCCCCTTCGCCCGCGCCACCTACCGATACTCCCCGCTCCTCGCCTACTTGCTCCTGCCCAACTCTCTCCTCCACCCGGCCTGGGGGAAGCTCCTCTTCTCTGCCGCAGGTAACTACACTGTTCACACGCTGCAGTCTTTGTGACGCTCCGGTAGTACCAATGGACAACGGTGAACAATATTTGATCTCTTTAGCTAAATTTTTTTTTCTGGTAGATTTCTGTGCCTTACAGTTCAGTAATGTTGAGAACTTGGGGACGACTTCCTTCATCGTGCAAATATAGTTGCGTATTGCTAGCTGAAAGCCAGAAAGTTTCAAGTGCCGGAATTATGTTTGCTCATTTCAGTTAGTTAGCTATGAATTGTTACAAGGGCACCATTCCTATAAAACTTTTCAGCATTTGGTGTAGTGAGACGAGTTAAATGAAGAGCTTGTCGAACTTTTGATCTTTGTTTGAAATGATAGGACAGACAATTTTTTGTTGAATGATAATAGGACAGACAATTTAGGTGCTCAGTAAGACAGTAACTTCCCTTTTTATTTATCACAAAAAGAACGCTTCGTTTAAGTAGGGAGAGTTTCGTAAAGTAGAGAGAGTTTCATAATGAAGCTGTACGTTCTTCATTTCGTGATCTCAGGAGGATATGAATATATTTACAGTGCCTGATTGCCCGTGATTAACTTGATGGCATTTTCGAGATGGTCATGCATATTCTGTTTTGCAGATTTGCTTGTTGGGTTGTTCATTGACACCATTCTCAAACTACGTGGAATCCCTGATAGAACTCGGATCTGGTCTGTTGTAGCTTGGTTGTTCAACCCCTTCACGTTCACAATTGGCACAAGAGGAAACTGTGAGCCTATAGTCTGCGCTGTCATACTATGGATTCTGATATGTTTGATGAATGGTGTAAGCTCTGAACCTTTTTTTTATCTGTTAAGTTTTGTCTACCTTTTGCATTGCTATGGGTAATAACCATTTAGATGCTTTGATGGGCTAGTGCGTATCTTGTAGTTAGTTTGTTGGTCCTTCCATACCAAGCACAGGAACATAATAATTCCAAAAGGAAATAAAATGCAATTTATGCATTCCTGCCTGTTTTTTTAGTGGTCTAAACTCATCTAGCAGAGCTTGCTTTAACAAAGTGAGAAAAGCTAAGGTACTACTTTATTAGGCACTTCACACAAGAATTTAAGATTATTTTCCTCTGCATTATATTTGGATAATACTACGAGCAAATTACTGACATTACAGTCAAGAGTAGAAATAGAAATTGTGAAGAATAAAGAATTCTTGTTTGCAGATTAGTTGCGTGGATGTCTTACAATTTGTTTGTCTACTGTAGGTAGAGTATTGCAGGCAGCATTCTGGTATGGTTTGATTGTGCACTTCAGAATATACCCAATCATATATGCAATTCCTTTTGTTATAGTCCTGGGCAAGAATTATGCTGGTCCTACTGGAAGGCCTATTCTTACACAGTGGACTTCTAAGCAACATTTACAAAGGGACAAGTCCAGTCCACGTGTGGAAGGGGCGACATCATTGTTGGCTAATATATGGAATTTTCTGCGAAGCCTCGTAACAAGAAATACAATCATGTTTGGATTAGTCTCAGGATCTATGTTCTTTATCTGGACTTGTGTTTTCTTCTATCTTTACGGATGGGAATTCTTAAATGAAGCACTACTTTACCATCTTTCTCGGACTGACCCGAGGCATAACTTCTCGATATATTTCTACCACATATATCTGCATCATCAGCAAGGGTTCTCAAGTATACAGAAGCTAGCCTCTTTTCTGCCGCAGCTGATTTTGCAATTGGCACTCATTGTACGCTTTTCTAGGGATCTTCCATTTTGCATGTTTCTTCAAACAGTTGCATTTGTTGCATTTAACAAGGTAAGATGTCTCACCGTCACGGACATATCTCGTTTCCAAACTCAGATGTCATGAATACTGAGTGATAAGCTTACTGTCTAGCAGGTGATGACAGCACAATACTTTGTGTGGTTCTTCTGCCTGCTGCCCCTCATCCTCCCTTGGACTCCCATGAAACTGAAGTGGAAGGGTCTGGCCTGTATACTGCTGTGGATGGGGTGCCAACTGCACTGGCTGATGTGGGCGTACATGCTTGAATTCAAGGGCCACAGCGTCTTCATACAGCTATGGGCTGCAGGTCTCATTTTCCTGGCTGCAAACGTCTTTGTTATGCTCTTTGTAATCAAGCATCACAAGTTCACTCCGCTCTTCTCATCATCATCGGTGAAGTCTGCAAGCAAGATTGCTGCCAAGAAGGAATAGCATACTACCCTGCTTTTTTATTACTTCTTGCTATCTTATGCGACATGGTTCCTGTAACTTCTTGCTTTTAGGCTGTATGGTAAGTATTGGTAACTTCACAGTGGGATTGTTTAGTGATTAGAATACGCGATTGCTTCAGAGTGGAAAAACCTTGCCTTTTCTATTTGTTTTTCTTTTTTGTCTTTTTGAAGACTTTCATTGGGGTTGGAGTTTATTTCTATTTGGTTGTGAATGATCTGGCTGAGCTTGCTGCGGATTGGTCTGTCCAGTTCTTTTCCTCTTGCAAATTACACTTTCCAAATTACTAAACGGTCTATTTTTTTAAAAAAACTCTATAGAAGTTTCTTATAATACTTTTTTAAAATAAATTTTCAACTTTGTGATGCTCTCTCTATCTCAATATATAACAACTTATATAATACAAAATTTATCCCAGAATATAACAACTTCTCTATCTACGTCCTTATCTCAATCAATCACAGTTATCTCCAATATCTTAATTAATTATAATTATATTTTATTTAATTTCTTTACATACTGTCTTTTTTTAACTAATCACAACATTTGTCTATTTAATTTCACCTATTTCCTTAATACCTATGTCTAACTCTATATAAGTTGTTATATTTTAGGATGAAAAAAGTAGTTAGTTTGCTTATTTGTACCCTCAAATATTATCACAAAATCAAATAATACATCAATTCATCCCTTCGGTCGAAAAAAAAGTACCCAAGAGGGATTAGCGACACCTGCTGCATTTATTGATCGGAGGTCAGGCAATTTCAATGTGCATCCTGCAATTTCACAAAGGAGAAACGAGTTTACCTGTTGCATATAGACACATATACGTAAGAACATTTCGTTGGGGCTCATCTCAAACATGCTGGGCCTGGGCTTCGCCATATACCTTTTTTTAGTTTTTGGATGCGGGTTAGGAAAGAATGGTAAACATAGTATTATTAAATTAATCTACACAAAGCCCAAAATACGACCGCGTGGCCTAATGGATAAGGCGCTCGCCTCCGGAGCGGGAGATTGTGGGTTCGAGTCCCATCGTGGTCGGTTTTTTATTTATTTTTCTGCTATAGTGGTATTTTTAATTTTTAAACAAATTGTTATCTAAATTTTAAATTTTTAAAATTTTCTCCCTTTTTTTTCATTAGGCTAGTTTGCCACACTACTACACTCAGCACAGCAGCCCAGCAAACAGGCTATTTATTTTTCTGCTATAGTGGTATTTTTAATTTTTAAACAAATTGTTATCTAAATTTTAAATTTTTAAAATTTTCTCCCTTTTTTTTCATTAGGCTAGTTTGCCACACTACTACACTCAGCACAGCAGCCCAGCAAACAGGCTATTTATTTTTCTGCTATAGTGGTATTTTTAATTTTTAAACAAATTGTTATCTAAATTTTAAATTTTTAAAATTTTCTCTCTTTTTTTTCATTAGGCCAGTTTGCCACACTACTACACTCAGCACAGCAGCCCAGCAAACAGGCGAGACAGCCTGTGAGAGGAAAAGCGATAGCGAAAGAAAAGGGGCTGATGCAGATCAGATTGGCCAAACTGGTGTTCGGGATCGACTTGCTTCATGAATGTAAATTTATTAATCAGTCGTGTTATTACTTTGCTCTGCTGCTCCTGATTCTTTCTGTAGGAGCCACAAGCCTCAGAAGAGCGCCTGATCGGAATGGGCTCTCAGGACGGATCTCACGAGGGAATTTCCCTTCTCTTTTGCTTTCCTTTTTGCCTTTCTTTGGTTTTGGTTGATCCAAACCAAAAACGAACAAAAAACTTCTCTGGTTTTGCTTTCCTTCCTACATCCACTTTATATCCTGAACTTTTACGAGAATCTAAAAATTAACATTTACTTTTCATCCTTTGACTAGATTTAAAGTGGCTTTCAATGAGATGGCACTGATATGACGATGCATTGTAATGCCATATATAAGTTTTCAGTTGTACATTTGGATATATTAAACCTATATAAATTAGGTCCATTCCAAATAAAGATTATTCGAAGCACAAAAACCGATTTTTAACCATATTACAAGACTATTTTATGCTAGCCGAATTGTTCTTTAGCTCACCAAAAAATAATCTAGATTGTACAATCCGTAATTTTTAAGAATTTTTTGAGTTCGTGTACTAATTTTTGAAGTTCAAGAGATCATTCAGATAAGCAAGCAAAAGTGATAGAGAGAGAAAATTTTGGTTGATCCAAAATAAAATGATAAATGATAGAGATAAAATTGTTTAGTTGATCCAAAATAAAAATTTAAACGCGCCAGGTAGGGGTCGAACCTACGGCCTTCTGCTTAGGAAACAGACGCTCTATCCACTGAGCTACAGGCGCTTCACATCTTTGGGAATGATATACCATTATATATAACTAAATTGTCCATGTTAATTCACAGGTCACACTGCCGGTGACAAGTAAAAAATGGATTGTGGTGTTCGATCACAGGCTCACAACTATACTTTTTCATGGCGAGCCCACCTTATTTTCTTCAACCAATAGCTCATATATTGTGGAGTTCGGTCACAATACACATGAGCACTGGGTTCGCACTATTGCTGACTCATGAGATAAACATTGCATATGTTAGTTTGAAGGTGTGGAAAGAGGAAGAAAAAGATTATGTAAAATAAAATAAACTATTAGCACATAATTAATTAAGTATTAGCTATTACAAACTTGAAAATGGATTAATATGATTTTTGAAGCAACTTTTATATAATTTTTTTTAAAAAACGTACCGTTTAGCTGTTTGAAAAATGTGCTCATAAAAAACGAAGGGGGTTTTCATCTCAACCTCAGATTGGAACACTCCCTAAGAGCATCTCCAACCGAGCTCTCAAATTTGACCCCCTATTAGCTAGAATAGGAGCTCTCTCATCTATATTCAACCTCCTATTTCGCTACACACTCCAACCGACCTCTCATATTTTTAAGTGGGGCCTACTTGTCAGTGGCCCACTTTTTCTTTTCCCCCTTTCTCTCCTCTCTCTCACTTTCCTCTTCTTGGCCGACGCAGCTCGGGGCGGCGGGGGCGGCGGGGCCGATGCGGCTCGGGGCGGCAGGGGAGGCGCCGACGACCGGGGGGGCAGGGGGAGGCGCCGGCGACCGGGGGGCGCAGGGGGAGGCGCGCCGGCGACCGGGGGAGGGACGCAGGGGGAGGCGCGCCGACGACCGGGGGGTGCGCAGGGGGAGGCGCGCCGGCGACCGGGGGGGGCGCAGGGGGAGGCGCGCCGACGACCGGGCGGCGCAGAGGGAGGCGCCGGCGGCCGGGGGGCGAGGGGGAGGCGCCGGCGGCGGGGGGTGCCGACGCAGGGGGAGGCGGTCGGGAGAGGAGGCGGTCGGGAGAGGAGCGGGCTGAAGCGGATGAGGGGCTCCTACATCTGGGGGGTTGGCTCCCCTGGATGAGGGCCCCCGGACGATAAGAGAGCCGATAGGGGTTCGGTTGGAGGCAATTTTTAACCCCTAAACTCCTAAATTTAAGATGAGAGGTGGTTTGAGAGCTCGGTTGGAGATGCTCTAAGAGCAGCAATAATGTATATGACCAAAAAATAGTCTAATATATAGGATCTACATACATAGGCTTTGACTATTGCAATCCTCACAGTGTATATAGATACCATATAGTATTAGGGGGAGGAGAAAGTAGAGACAAATAACAATATTTTATTTTATATGGGTAGCCCATATATATATGGATGGCTCATCATAAAAAACATCATTAAGACTACTCTGACAATGTATATAGCTAGCTTTATAGGGTTATAAAGATTAATTTGCTACACGCTGTGAATGCTCTAAGGACACTTCCAGTTCCATATCCATATTGGCTGGTGTCTATAAAATTAATTACACTTCCACACGCAGATAAAAGATCAAATGTAGACCTAGTTTCTATACGATACGATGTTCAAAACATGACGATGGTATTAAATTTGCATATTAAATTAGTTATGATTCAAGTGAAGCCAACGTGGTTTTAACATGTTCTAGGATCTCTTTGCTCTTCTTCTCATTCACTAATTCATCTAGTGGTTTTAACATGTTTTACGATCTAGAACGGGAATCGTCGAATCAGGACATAATTCTTTTATCTAGTTCCTACTTAGGTAGATCATCACCACTGGTGCTAATTGGTGAGCTTCCTTGGCATTGCTCTGGCTGTCGTTGGTCACACAAAATTCCAACTTGCTCAATAGCAGGGCATGCTAAAGAGAGGAGCATGTTAGACTGACTGTTATCTCTATTGTCGTAGATAGAGGATGATTGGTGTGATGTGGATCTAGCGATAAACATTATGATAGAGACCCCTCCCAGGTGATTTTAAAATACCCGGTATCATGTAAAAGAAAAGATCTACGCCTAATATATGGTGCAATTTTTGTCAATATACATAGCCAGTAAATTTTACTTTTTAAAATTAATATTTGCTAAACAGAAGGCCCCATTTTATGTGTACCTGGGCGACAAATCCTTAGGGACGCCGGAGTCTCATTACTCGTGCGCTGTGGGCCGTCTTGGCAGTTGACTACTCATTGATAAAAATCTTCGCAAACAAAAAGCAAACAAAACGGTCCCATGGTCTAGCGGTTAGGACATTGGACTCTGAATCCAGTAACCCGAGTTCAAATCTCGGTGGGACCTTGATTTTTTTTTTCTGTTTTCTCTCGCAGAAATGTCTCCAACAAGTATATTCTACCCGTTTGAGCTGCTTTTTATTCCCCTGAATTTTTTACACACCAATTTTTTTGTTTCTGCTTGCAATTATCATTGTACTCTATCCGCTCTAAAGTTATTTCTAGGTTGTTTGGTGGGTGTGAGGTGGTTTGTAGGGTGTGATAGACATAATAATATTAAAAGGATTAGAGATTGCTATATTTTAAGTCAAACCTTTAGTCCTAGAAATAACTACGTTTTGAAATGGATGAAGTATTTTCTACCAAAACATACTTTTATATAGAATCAATGAAAAATTGTGACGATTAAACTACACGTATGTACAGTATACACACTTAGGTGGAGGGTGCGACAAGTGTTATAACTAGAAAAATACTGGAATATGTGTCAAAACTGTAATACTACGTGCTAAATTTTGCCAACACTATTCTTATTATGTAAGATATGGTGATGAGGAATTTTCCTGAAACGTATCACGAAACAACATTGGGAACTTAGTAGAAAAATAAAATAGGAAAATATTTTCTTTTTAAAAAATATACAACCGAACCAAATTCTTGCCTAGGTGGCTCCCATTGATCATAAGTGGCGGAGCTTGATTGAAAAAATAGAGGAGAAAGACCAAATCCTTTCTTTTCTATAATTGCAATCCACTAAGTATAATAACCGCTATAACAGATAATTTATACATAGAAGGGCCGACTTAGAGACTAATCTATACTACTTAAAAGAATCTCGTGGTGGCAGTGATTCTCCCTCCAAGGGCTTAGATCCTTTCCACACTCCTCCACTTTAGATCCAGTGGCTCAGATTCGTCTCACGCTCCTCCGCGCGGCCCTCCGCATCGATTCCCTACGCACGGTCCTCCGCACGTCTCAGATCAGCATAGCCCCCTCCCCCACACACCCTAGGCGAGCGTCCTCACACCCCCCCCTCTAGCCCCAATCCCCCACCCTCTCTCCCCATGCCTCTTTCCCAAACCCTAGAACCGTTGCCGCCACGCCGCGGCACCATCGCCTCTCAACTCCTCACCTGCACTCGCGCTCCCTGTTCCGATCCCACAGCCAAACGGAGCCCTCTGCGTCGCCTCGCTTCTCCTCGCATTGTAGCCCTCGTCCCCATGGCTAGATGGTGGCTCGGTGTCCCTTCGGTTGTTCTCACGATCCTTTCCTATTGTCGGATGGCGACCTCACCGTCGGCAAGACAACAGTCAAGGCGAGGCCGTGGTTGCGTCGTCTCTTTCTCTAGCACCCTCCAGTTCCCTCTCCTCTGGCCCTCGCCTCCTCTTTTTTTCCTCACCGTTGATGACACTGTTGACCTCATGCTAGACCATCCATTGCGCTGCCGCCGTCGATACGTGGTCCTATGCCAACTGTTTGGCCACCGGCTAGCATTCCCCACCTAGCCATGCCTCCTAGCGTTCAGATTTGAGGCTATGGAGTGATGACAGCGTCCAACAGCCATGGCAGCTATTCAAGGAGAGAGCCAAAGGTGAGCAGAGTTGGGTTTCCTTCCCATCCGCTACTGTTATCCATTTATGCATCTGGATCATGCTTTGATCGTATAATTTTCTATTGGATGATTGCATCTGTCAATAATTACCTTATTGTGCCATACCCCCTAATTTCTATGTTGCATGATTTATTATTAATTGCAGCTGTAGATCCATTCTTAATCGCAACCGTAGCTGGTACGTATGGTTACTTGTGTTTCGTGAGTGTGAGGTGGTTTGTAGGGGTGTGATAGACATAATAACATCAAAAGGGTTAGAGATTGCTATATTTTATGTCAAAGCTTGAGTCCTAGAAATAACTACGTTTCGAAATGGATGAAGTATTTTCAACCCAAACATACTTTTATATAGAATCAATGAATAATTGTGACGATTAAACTACACGTACGTATAGTGTACACACTTAGGTGGAGGGTGCGACAAGTGTTATAACTAGAAAAATGCTGGAATATGTGTCAAAACTGCAATACTACGTGCTAAATTTTGCCAACACTATTCTTATTATGTAAGATATGGTGATGAGGAATTTTCTTGAAATGTATCACGAAACAACATTGGGAACTTAGTAGAAAAATAAAATAAGAAAACATTTTCTTTTTAAAAAATATACAACCGAACCAAATTCTTGCCTAGGTGGCTCCCATTGATCATAAGTGGCGGAGCTTGATTGAAAAAATAGAGGAGAAAGACCAAATCCTTTCTTTTCTATAATTGCAATCCACCAAGTATAATAACCGCTATAACAGATAATTTATACATAGAATGGCTGACTTAGAGACTAATCTATACTACTTAAAAAGAGTCTCGTGGTGGCGGTGATTCTCCCTCCAAGGGCTTAGATCCTTCCCACACTCCTCCACTTTAGATCCAGCGGCTCAAATTCATCTCACGCTCCTCCACGCGGCCCTCCGCATCGATCCCCTACGCACGGCCCTCCGCACGTCTCAGATCAGCATAGCCCCCTCCCCCCACACACCCTAAGCGAGCGTCCTCACACCCCCCTCCAGCCCCGACCCCCCACCCTCTCTCCCCATGCCTCTTTCCCAAACCCTAGAACCGTTGCTGCCACGCCGCGGCACCACCGCCTCTCAACTCCTCGCCTGCACTTGTGCTCCCTGTTCCAATCCCGCAGCCAAACGGAGCCCTCTGCGTCGCCTCGCTTCTCCTCGCGTTGTAGCCCTCGTCCCCATGGCCAGACGGTGGTTCGGTGTCCCTTTGGTCCTTCTCACGATCCTCTCCTGTTGTCGGATGGCGACCTCACCGTCGGCAAGACAACGGTCAAGGCAAGGCCGTGGTTGCGTCGTCTCTTTCTCTGGCACCCTCCAGTTCCCTCTCCTCTAGCCCTCGCCTCCTTTTTTTTTCCTCGCCGTCGATGACACTGTTGACCTCATGCTGGACCATCCATTGCGCTGCCGTCATCGGTACATGGTCCTATGCCAACTGTTTGGCCACCGACTAGCATTCCCCACCTAGCCATGCCTCCTAGCGTTCAGATTTGAGGCTATGGAGTGATGACAGCGTCCGACAGCCATGGCAGCTATTCAGGGAGAGAGCCAAAGGTGAGCAGAGTTGGGTTTCCTTCCCATCCGCTACTGCTATCCATTTATGCATCTGGACCATGCTTTGACCGTATAATTTTCTATTGGATGATTGCATCTGTCAATAATTACCTTATTGTGCCATACCCTGCTAATTTATGTGTTGCATGATTTATTATTAATTGCAGCTGTAGATCCATTCTTAATCGCAATCGTAGCTGGTACGCATAGTTACTTGTGTTTCTCTAGGCTGGATTGGTGAATGTTCATGGTATGAGGTTCAAACTGATCACTGCGCATAACATGTTTGTGTTTCAGACATTTTCCCTAATTAGCCATGACTTTATTGGACCTATATTATTTTCCCCCACTCTTGTTTTTGTTTGACATACATTTTGTTCTAGCTTTTCATACATAAGGTCTTCTGAAGCTCTTCTCAAATGGTTAGGTCTTTCTGCATGACTTGCTCAATTTAGTGTGAAAAGGATAGGTAAATATAAGGTATTTGTGGTTCCAATGGCTTTGTAGAAGATAATAAATGTTCCAAATCGCTTTTGTTTTTCTTGCATCACTCCCAGCACTGTCACTTGTCTCTTGAATTGATCTCCTGGTGCTTCATCTGCAGCAATATGGACCTATGGACTACTCAGGTAATACCAATTGCTAAACATGGGCATCATAACTAATTTATTTTGTTTCCATTTCCTCCATGCTAGCATTCACATACCGCTGAGTTAATGGGGATATTATATTTTTCTTAGTGATGTTGTGATGCAAATAAGTTAGATAAATAGTTATGGTTTGTTTGTGCCTATCTATGCTAACATATTTCCTATTGCAAAATAAAGGTTACAACTTCCAATCTACATCTTTAAATATTATGTGCTATCTCAGATTTGATCTGTGTCCAAAACTTCCTAAAATATCAATAAGAACCAAATTGGAAGATTTTATTAAGGTGGAAATAAATTGCAAACTTGCAGTTCCTAAATACTGCTCAAAATCCATCAATTTCATCTTTAATATGTTAATTTGAAAGTTTCGTCCCTAGCAACTTTCTATTCTAGAATAGCATTTTCCCTGTATCAATGGTTTTAGATGATCTGCTACTACGTAATTCTAAAAATAATTCTAAAAATAGCAAGCAGTTCAATACTTTTTAGAAAGATGACTGCAACAAATATTCTCATTGTGAGCATATCCCTCACTTTGTTTTCCTAGGCTTTCTCAATATTTAAGAGCAACAAAAAATGGCAGCATGGTTAATTCCGAGAACTGATAAATGTGACTTCAAGTGTGAATATACATTATCTTTCCAGACATCGCTATGTTTAATCTGTCACACTGTCATAGCCCAATGATGTTCTCATCGCATAATTTGTGGAATGTTGATCTCTACAAATTTCACATGTTTAAAATAATTCTCTATCCACCTTTTACATTATGAGCACCTTAATTCTCACAAGAACTGAGCATATGCAAAATTGTTTAGTAATGTACATTGATCAAATATTTTATATTTGCAGTAATAATATAAATAGCTCTATTTATGCATTTTGTTGCTAGAATGAATGGATAGAGAAATGGGCATAAGGAGCCATGGATCCCTACTTTTCTGAAGAGAGAAGTATAAAGTATAAACTGTTAACTCCTCTTAAGTTTTTCGTTTACTGTACTTTAATATTTTGTTTTGTTGCAGTTGTCAATAACAACAAATTAAGATGTGAGGTGAAGCTATTACTAGAATGTGCTTTCAAGAAGCTAAAACTTTTCATATGTCATAGATTACATTAATGTTTCAGAAGTTATGTTGTCCTTTATCCAATATATATGAAGTTTATCTGAAAGTTAATCAGTTTAGTCCCAATTTCAGTATTTTGTTGGTATGTTTTGTCAGGACTATTGTAATTAATTAATTAATTTATATATATATATATATATATATATATATATATATATATATATATATATATATATATATATATATATATATATATATATATATATATATATATATATATAGTTGGGCTATGGTGCTTTGTCCCGTGCTTTTTGTCCGTTGCTACAAATTTAAAATTTAAATGAACGATCCAAACCGTTCACCATGATCTCTATATTGAAACATGTTTAAAGACCAAATTTTACATTTTTTAAAATTTTTTACTATTTTTAGATAGGTATGAAAATCTTGTTAATCTAAAGACTTCAAAACCGTCCAAAACCTATAGATTTGTACCCCTCTTAAAAAAATAAAAAAAATCTAAAAAATGTAAAATTTGGTCTCCAAGCATGTTTTAATATGGAGATTATGATAAACGGTTTGGATCGCTCATTTGAACTTCAAATTTATAGCAACGGACATAAAGCACGGGACAATCCGTGCTTTACAAAGCACCATAGCCCAACTATATATATATACACACACGTATTTGATAGAAGCCTTGGTTGGATGGTCCATCAAGATCTTCGTTTTTCTCTTCCCAAATTGTGTCAGTACGAAAAACAACCAGAGATTTCAGCATCTGTACATGATTTAGAATACTCGGCCATGTTGTATCAAAGTGTTATTTTCCACGTATTGTACTGTAACAATTCCTTACATCTCAAGGGCTAATTTGGATCTCTTCTTTGTCCACACGCAGCGAAGGGCGTGCCTTTGCTAGTCACTAAAATAACCAATAATCACTAAGCTATATAATTGGATTACTTAATTGTTGGGGGAGGCCATGACCTATTTTAATCTATGTAAAGTTCTGCCCCTGCTCATCATCAGGGCTGAAAATATCGTTTGAATTTCATTGAAATTTGTAGCACAGAATTTGGAGTTCCTCCAAACCACTCAATTTGTGTCGAATTTTGAACAAAATTCACCAGAGTTTACAGAATTTCGTGAAATTCGTCATCTTGTTGGGACTTGGATTTCGACCTAAAGCAAGATTCCCAACCCTGCTCATCATGTTGCTTGCTCAGCTGACGACTCAATCAACACCAGAAGGCTCTAATTAGCTAAAGCGAACCGCTATGAACTTACCGTAGTTTGCACGCATACTATATACTGCTGAACCGACTAGAAGTACTCCCTTTGTTTCCATATATGTTGACCGATGGTGTTTTAACTTTGACCCAGTCACTTTCAAATTATTAAATTTAAATGAATGAAAATTATATAGTTATATTTAGCACGTAATATACTTCAATAATATAGTATAATTTGACGTATTCGATGATATACTTCGAGTAAAAAAATAATAGCTAAAGTCATGTTAGTCAAATTCAAGATAGTGATAGTACTTTACTACTACATCTATTCATAAATAGGAGTATAACCATTTATATGAGTTTTATATTCCCTCCATCCTAAATAAGTTGTCGTTTTAGGTTGTTTAGAATAGATTAAGGTTTAAAAGAAAAAGACTATGGTATCTCTTATTAATATTGTATAGTAGAGAGTGGGAGAATAGTTGAGGGTGAATAGAGAAAAATTTAAATAGGAGGTGATTGATAGGACAAGTAGTACTCTAAAGCGACAACTATTTTAGAATAAATTTTGATTCTTAAAAAAATAACTATTTTGGGATGGAAGTAGTAAAAACTAATGTTGAGATGAAATTACTTTGGTAGGCTTAAAGAGTTTAGTACCTTATTAGGTCATGTCATGCTCAGAGATGCGACAATAACTGTAGGGAATCATGAAGGAGGTTGGATGTAAAAGTAAGTAAATGATGTCCCGTGCTTTGCTGCAGAATATATGGATAAATGTACTATATTAAATTGATAGATAAATATATGTTGAAATATTATAAAAATAATGTAGGGGCAATGATTTGGCATACTTGCATGTTAAGTTCTACAATATAATATTCCTTTCGTCTTAAAATATACCTACCTAGAAGTATTTTGGGAGGAATTAAGGATTGTGGTGAAATGTCTAAAATAACTTCATTAATAAACAATAAAGTGATGGAAATTAAAAGTAATATATGTGGGTATAGGTCTCGAGGGTTGATGAGACCTACTAAAGATAGCATGTGAAATAATAAGATAAAAATCATCTTTTATATGTTTTAGGTAGTTATATTTAGAATAAAATTTGAATATAAAGATAGTTATATTTTAGAACGAATGAAGTAAATTGTAGATGATATGACATGCTTGCATGAGCTTTATGATATAATAATTACCAGTAGATAATAATATGATATGTTTGCATCTTAAGTTTTAGAGCCAGTAGTTCTAATTATATAGCAAGTATAGATACTTAGAAATATTTATATTTATAAATAAATTTTAAACGTTAAAATATTATATTCGTG
The DNA here is from genome assembly GCA_003991445.1 of Oryza meyeriana var. granulata. NCBI lineage: Eukaryota > Viridiplantae > Streptophyta > Magnoliopsida > Poales > Poaceae > Oryza > Oryza meyeriana. Next base: position 457,062 of record RYFJ01001766.1, on the reverse strand, counting down.
GATGAAGAGAGCAGTAATATTATACGGTGAACATTTATGAAGATGCCGTATTTTTGTAAGCGTTGCACTAACTAATAAGCTCACTTGAAAGTTTGTGCACGATAACGGTAATTTACTCGACAATCCCGACGTGCATTTGCATCAATAGGTAAAGACACCTCGACAATTGTGTCCAGGTGTGACTGATCACAAATCGACTATCCGTGCAGCTAAAGCCTAAAAGTACCGTTCAAATCTTATGGTGGAGAAAAAAATTTCTATATAGAAGTTACGTTAAAAATTATATAAACATATTTTTTTAAGTTTGTAATAGCTAATATTTAATTAATTATACATTAATAACTCACCTTGTTTTGCGTGATCCTTCTCTGCTTCTCTCACCTTCAAACTAAGCCTAAAATATTCACACTAAGCCTAAAATATTCACATGGTTATGTTCTATAAAGACACAGATACACATATTTACGATTAATTTTTTTTATGGTAGTAGACATATACATCTATAATAAAACATGTATGATCGGTAATCTCAAGATCCATCAGTGTTGTTGAATAGTAGGGGAGAGAAACATTACTGCACAACGGAATGATTGTATTGAGCCTCGGAGGCCGGTATATATAGAAGATACCCAGGTAGAGATAAGGAAGAATTAGAGATAAGAAAAGAGTCCATACAAATTAATTCCATCCTAATATATCTCTAACTACCATATACTCTAACATCCCTCACAATCCAAGCGTGAGCAATACGGACACTTGGACTGGAGAAGAAACCAACGAGAGTGCTCGATAATGATAACCCTTTGTGCCGAAGTCGAGGTAGCCGAAGCGAAGGATACGAAGTATCTGTGGTCGAAGTAGCCATGCATAGAGTAGCCGTGGTCGATGTAGCCGTGGTCGAGTGTAGATGATGAGCGATCTGCCAAGCCGCGGGGCGCAAGAGGTGCCATGGAGTGGTCGCGAGCACACACAATGGCGCCATGGACTAAGGTGGTATGAGGACACGCCAAGGACGAAGACGGTGACGCAGTCGCAGCAGTCGTGGAGGAAGATGATGCTGAAGAGCCGACACTATCGAACTATTGATGATGAGATGTCACATCGGGTTTGCTAGGCCTGGAGACAACTTGGGACGAACGCGCGCGGCAGTGTTGCCAATACCGCGCGGGTGAGGTAGGAGACTACCATGAACCTTGTGCCATGTCGGAGGAGACCAGCAGAGAAAGCCTCCGAGACGGTCGTGGTGCGCAGAGCGGCGTAGAGAAAGAAGTGCCGGTATATCTGTTGGGAATATGCCCTAGAGGTAATCATAGAGATGATGATATTGTGATTGTATCCATGATATATTATGAGTTCATTGAATATCCATTAAAGACAACTTGTATCGATTGGTAATTATGTGAATTGTTTGTGAAACTCTTTTACTTGTATGGTTATTCTAAAGTTGTCTCTGATCGAAGTTTGTGTGAGGACACACATGAATATTAGATCAGCACATGTATTAGTTGATGACTATGTTTCACAAGTCATAGACATGGAGATGTCAAACTAATAATGTGGGCACATGTGTGACATGGAGCTGGACTGACCTAACATGAGAAATTGTAATTATCTCTATTCACATCATGTACGTTATGTCCTTAGACCTGAGATTGTTGTATGTATTTAAGATGTGAAACGACCTACTCAGGGACTATCAAACGCTACTCCGTAACAAGGTAGTTATAAAGGTGGTTTTCGGGTTTGTCGAGAAACATGCTGTGAGACATAAACAATCAAGAAGGAATTTGCTCCTCTCTATGTGAGAGAGATATCACTGGATCACTCTAATGATTAGATCAAGAAATGCATGGCCGTGCTTGGGTTAAGTGTTAACCTAAGAGTTGATCCAAATATCGTGAGGCAAGGGAATAACAAGTATGTGGTTTGTGGTGGTTCGTATGATATGATCTTTGCGTATGCGTAGGAGTTGACACGCCTTGCTAGAGGCCGCTGTCAACTATTGGTCGAGTAGGAGTACTCGGGCCATGTCTATGCGTACGTGAACCCATAGGGTCGCACGCTTAAGGGGCTGGAAACCTAATTTGGGTTGGATCCGAATTAGACAAGGTTTAGGGTCACTAATGGGCCTCCAACTCAGGAGTTCATTAGGACGCCTATAAATACAAGGGGTGGGCGACGGGGCTAGAAAAAATCCACGCCATTTGGCAGCCGCTGCCGCTCCCACGCCCGCGCCCTGTTGCACCTCGCGGACCTAGCAGTCCGGAGGCGTGACGCTTCCTCCCTGTACGTGTGGATACCTCGGAGGTGCTGCATCTGGAGCTGTTGACACCGAAAACCGCCGGGGGCCGTCCGGCGTCCTGGGTGACATGCGAAGGCCTGGGAGATTTGCTTCACTCCAGTGCAGGTCCTAAAGTCTTGAGGTTCGCAGGCGTGCCAGTCAATTTGACCCTGTAACTGACAAGGAGAAAAGAATGTTAAATTCGTGAGCCAATCGGCTGGAAGCCGGCTTGGATTCATCTCATCGGCCGATGGCCGATACGTACTATAGCACTTATACATCGGCTTAAAGCCGATGATGGCAGGAACAATAGCATAACAATAAACAAGTATCGCGCTAGCCGATCATTGAATGGATATTCAAAAGCTGGCTATAAACTTGGTAAAATAAACAGGCAGGATGCATAAGTAAATAAATTAAATAAATCTTAGCCGATCATAGTTTAGTGTTACTAGTATTGCCGTGAAAATATGCCCGTGCCCGGACTCTTGCTCATATCGGCTCCCGAGGTCTTCACCCGCTGTCCGGGCCCGTGCCCGGGTCCTTACCCAAGCTCATGCCCGGGTCCTTACCTGGGGTCGTGCCCGGGAACCTGCTTGTACTTGTACTTGGATCGGCAGAATAAACCAATCGGCTAGCCCATGGCCGATCGTAACAGTAATACAGACAATAATATATGATAAAGCATGCAACAACATAAATGATAGATAATTGATGAGCCAGCCGACTATCGAACAGGATGATTATAAAATAAGACAATGAATAAATGTAGTCGGCTTCAACAGATAACTTATCGGCTAAGCACTCCGATAACAACATCGCATAACACCTATCGGCTCATCAAAAGTAAAGCTATTATCATCAGTCTAGTAGATCGGACCCAACCGTTGCAGCACAGACCAACAATGATAACGATACCTCGATGGGCCGATAGATATGATACGATCGTGATGAAGATAACTTATCGGCTATACACCCCGATAAGACGCCTGTGCATAAAGCATCGACTTAGCAGGATCGGTTTATCGCTAGCAGTTTAGTAGGTCGGACCTAACCGATGCAGCACAAACTGATGATAAACCGCTCCCAGTAAGCCGATACGATCTACGCACGTGTGATGTGATATACCTAATCAATCTATGAGGTCAAACTGAACTGATGCAGCCATAGATAAACTAAATATATCGTGGTAAGCCGACTACCATAAACCGACTAGAATATCGGACCTAACCGAGGAAGTCCTAGCCGATAGGTAGCCGGGGTGACGAGACTTACCCTCTCGCAGGAGTTCGGACCTAACCGATGCAGCCCGGCTCGAGAAGCAGGATCCCGTCGAAGGGGTGGCGATGCGCCGAAGTTTGTATTGATCGTTGTGATGATTTACAAGGCACCCGGACATACGTATATATACCCCGAGTTGACATAGTCCTGATAGGACATGATACATGATTTCCTATCTATAACAGAAAACGCTAACTAATCCCGACCGGACACGAGGTCAGGTTTCCTAAAGACAAATACCCGCCTAATTAATAGGTACAGTAAATAACTGCCAAGCAACGGTCTTCACGGCTCCTTCCCAATTCCGATCTCTTCTCTGTCAGTTGACTACAATCTTCTCCTTTGACCGAATCTGCTACAGGGCCTTACCAAATTTTGGCGTTAACAGGAGCACAAGGACGAACCGCACGAGAGGGACGGACGGACGGACAACCTCGCAACTGCACGGCACTGCTGCGACGCGTACGACTACATCGAGTCGATTCCGCTGCACCTGCGTGTCTAGTGGTAATCCCGTGATCTATAACTAGCAGTAGTTCCTGGTATATGGGGTCGAAAATTTTGTTTTTTGGCTAGCGTAGCATCCGCATAACCTAACAATATCCACTGTTGTCGGAGCAAAGCGAATATAGTCAAGGAAGAGCCGACAATGGCGATGAGGTGTAGTGGTCGAAGACGAAGGCGAAGTAGCAGGACCAATGACCATAACGGCGGTGTTGGTAGCCAATGCAGGGCAGCTGTACCACTGGCCTAGAGCGGCGACAGTGGCAGCTGGAAGAAGATGCAGCGGTGGCGCTTGAAGTTGGCGAAGAATCCAATGGCTGTCGATGACCAGTGCTAATAACGAGGATGTCGATGCGCGAACAGCGGTGAAGACGACGAGAGCAACAATGCTACAGCCCAAAGGCGACACAATGGCAGCTTCAAGTCAATGCAGCGACGAAAAGTCCACCGGTGGTGAGGCCACACTGAGAAAGGCGCCTCTCAGTGTTGGATATGGACCACACACAACGACACTGAGGTCCAAAGGGATGATGCAATGGCAACCCGAAGTTTGGCGTTGTAGACGCGTACTTGAAGATGATCGATCGTAGAGAGGCGTAACGTAGCCAAGCACTCGATCGGGTGATCAAGCCAATGATGCACGGGATGAAACGACAATGGTGAGGAGTCGATGCCGATGTTTAAGTGGAGACGCCGAGATCGATAGGCGGTGGGCGACATAAACCAATCTCTAATTGGAAAAAAAACAAAAGAGGCACTACAGTAACAACAGTAGCAACACATCTAAATGGCCAAACCATCTGCACCTCAAGAAGGAGCAAAGCATTGTGACAACTTGCTACATAGAAAACTGGACGTACGCCAAGCCTCCCGTGCATGCAGTACACAGAGCCTCCAGGTGCTGCACGCGTGAGTGCATCCATGTGATCCCTTTAAGTTGGGAGTCCTTCGCGCTGGAGGAGACCCGTTAGCCCGCTAGCGGTGCATGGCCATGACGACCTTGGAGCCACATGATGGGCCCGATGCAGACGAAGATCATGGGCAGGGTCGCAGGAGCGCGACGGACAGTGCACAGGCAAGGGAGGCTCATGCCGTCGAGGCGCGAAGGGCTCGTGCGATGGGGCCTCAAACGATGGTGAGACTCATGTTGCTGCGCTCGACGATGACGAAGGACGATGCCAAAGAACAAGGAGGCCGCAGCGCAGGCGCCGGGAGGCCGCGACGACGAGCGCCCTCCTTGGCTAACAACGACACGACGATGAAAAACTTGTGGCCGCCCCTGGGAGGAGATATCTGGACTCCCAAGGGTAGTGACAGCGGAAGATTAAGCAGCGTGTTACACCGTCCACTTTGATACCATACTAAATAGTAGGGTAAAGAAATATTACTATATAACGGAATGATCCTATTAAGGCTTAGGGGCTTAGGGACCGATATATATAAGAGATAGAGATAAAGAATGATTAGAGATAAAAAAAGAGTCTATATAAATCAATCATATCTTAATATATCTTTAACTACTGTTATACTTTAACAAGCGTAGTCTATAAAAATAATTATAGAGATAGGATGTACTACGTGTATATATTTATAAGGATGAATATATGCAAGCGAACTGTGTTTCGAAAGAAAAACCCTAAAATACTCGTCGTCGTCTCGACCAGACCCGGTCCGAGTCGGACGGCTCCATGGACAACCACTCAGCCAGTGTGCGAGGACAGTGCCGGTCTGCCGGCGGCGGAGGCGGCTAGGTTTTTGGTTGCATCCCACCCCCACCGGGAGGTCGTACCGGGCCGGGCCGTCCTACAAAATATCTTCCGGCCCATCAGAGCGGCAGAAAATATCTCCCCCTCGGGATCCTTATCCTCCGCTCCGCCCGGGGCGCCGTCCGATCAGATCAGGACGGTCGCCGCGGCCTATAAAAAGAGGGGGTAGGGCTTCGCTACCTCCTCGTGCTCTCTTTGAGGTGGGTTGGCTTCTCCTCCCCCTCTTACCTCTGTGTCCTCTTGGTTCGGGTTCGTCTAGGGTTTAGTGGAAGGGATGGCGGCGACGGATGTCGAGTATCGCTGCTTCGTCGGCGGCCTCGCCTGGGCCACCGATGACCGCTCCCTCGAGAACGCCTTCTCGTCCTACGGCGAGATCCTCGACTCCAAGGTTCGTTTTGGTTTGGTTTTCGTTCCCCTTTTGTCTCGATTTCGCGGCGGGTTTCGTGATGGTTTTGGGTGTTTTGTTGCCTCGTTTGCGTGATGGCTCGTGCGTTCTGGGCTGGATCTGTGTCGAATTTGTTTGGGTTGTTGGTGTGTTTGGATCTGTGGCCCTGAACATTTCGGGTCTGTTTTTCGGGCTGGTTTGAGCTCAGTTGTCCCAGATCTGCGTTCCCTGCTTGATTAGTTGTTGTCATGTGTTGTTTTTTGCGTAGATCTGAATGAAATCTCTGGTTTGTTCTGTGCAGATCATCAACGACAGGGAGACGGGGAGGTCCCGTGGGTTCGGCTTCGTCACCTTCGCCTCCGAGCAGTCCATGCGCGACGCCATCGAGGGCATGAACGGCAAGGAGCTCGACGGCCGCAACATCACTGTCAACGAGGCCCAGTCCCGCCGCTCCGGCGGCGGCGGCGGCGGCTACGGAGGCGGCGGCGGCAGCTACGGCCAGCGCCGCGATGGAGGCAGCGGTGGCTACGGTGGTGGCGGCAGCCGCGGCTATGGCGGCGGTGGTGGCTACGGTGGTGGCGGCAGCCGTGGCTATGGCGGGGGTGGCGGCTACGGTGGCAGCCGTGGCGGCGGCTACGGCGGCGACTCCGGCGGGAACTGGAGGAACTGATTGGTGGGGCCCTCGTGGCAAGTTATCCTAGCTATCATCTTATAATCGTCGTCGTTATTTGTGTCGCGTGTTCACTGGTGTCTTTGGAGCCTGTCCGCTCGAGAATACTTATCATCCATTAGGTGTCTGTCCGTGATGTTACCTTGGTTATCGTGTTGAACTGCTTATTGCTATCGGAATGAAAAGAAAAGGGGGAAAAAAGAGTTTTGTTCGCGTATATCATTTTGCCCTCATCTTTTGCAATGCCGTGACGCGATTGCAACTGTTCGCTCGCTGCCCAGAACGCATGAATTAACTGAAGGTTTCTTTGATGTGCGGTGAAATCTCTCCTGCTGAACAGCAAGGACTAGATCTTACCTTAATGCAAAAAAAAAAAAACCAAACGATGCTTATGCTTACATTGCTCAACAGCATGATGGCAATAGTTTACCGTTGCAGCACAAGATGCTGAGAATGAGACGGATCATTCTAGCACGTAAATCCGAGAAGCTATGTCCTGAACGAGCCAGTCGAAGCCTTGCAGAAGGCCCTCCCCGGTGTGCGCGCTGCAGCCGACGATCTGCCAGTGCCTGCTTCCGTCCATCGCTTCCAAATTAAGAACCTGAAAGAGATCAAACCAGTCGTAGGTCAGCCCTGGAAAAAACGAGGAGTTACTACTAGTACTAGTAGTAATTAGTAAATAAGATGGTTTTCACAGTATTCCAATGTTTTCAGAGTACTTCCAAGCCAACTTGATCCTTTATACTAAGCGGTTTTTGATACTTTAGAGCAGTGCTAGGCAGACACAAGAAAGTTTATCTGAAGATGTTTCGCCACACTAATGCACAGTACGTGCTACAGTACAGGAGCATGTTACCGCACCAACACATCTATTTTGTTCAACCCTGAAAAAAAGCTACAACGCTACATTTTCACTTTCAGAACATCGTACTAGCACTGAGATGCACAGGCAGTGGTTTTGCCAATCAATTGCTACCAGAGCAAAAATGTAGGTTTTCAAATTAAGAGGCTCATATAAACTTGTAACCACTCGTATTATGTAAAACAAATGAAGATGAAGGAGTAACAAATGGAGCAAACATGATATTACAAACCCCTACTAACATCATCTAGATTTAATTCGAGTAAAGTTTGAAAATCTATGACTTTTTGTCACAATTGTCAAAGAACTACAATTTCTATTGTGACTTCATCAACTTAAGTTAAGAGTAACAGTTATCAACAAATGTATGCTACGTATTATTTGTAGAGAGAATATATACTCCACTTTCTATTACCCATAGGTTTATGATATTTTTTGCAATGCCAGCAACACTACCCCTCATCCAACAATAGTTTCTTCTACAGGGACCTCAGTTCAGCCATTTCATGATGGATTATGCTAAGAATATAAGGGTTTGAATGCACAGGAATTTCATGGGCTATGATTTTAGCTTTATAGGTTCTGAATTCTTAGATAACAAAAAAACAGAATGGATCATTAATGGACAGCTACAACCATCTAGAAAATGGCAGAGTTAAGGTGTACATATATGAAGGTATTGCAGAGGATCACAAATAAGCTCTTTCCCAATGATTGAATAATGTGACTAACTGTAAATTAGAATTGCAAAAATCAATATACCAGAAACAACCAGATTTATCCCATCCATCCAGAGTTCTAAGCTTATGTTGCAGAAAAAACCTGTAAGATACAGAATGCGATGCTATTATAAATGATGACTAAAATACACTTACCTTAGCAATTTCAGAAGGTTTGAGAGCACCTTGAATATCTTGCTTATTTGCAAACACCAGCAATGAAGCCCCTGCTAGTCTCTGATAAATAAAAGTATAAAGCACCGTTCAATGACAATACAGTTTGAGAAGGGTGGAATTGTGTGGCTAAATGCCAAATAGATGATTAGTTTCAGTGATGCATTTCAACTATGAACATAATGGTCAAGTACATATTGCATGTCTACTTAGTGGTATACTGGTATAAGTTAGTTCAATACAAGCTAATGAGCGTAGGTTGAAAGACAGGTCAAAGTCAAATGTAGAAGCTGAATAGCATAAATTTTGCACAAATGACTTGAGTACAATGTCCAATCCACTTTCTGATATAAACGTAGAACGTTCCTAAAACTAAAGAAAAGGAACATTCATCGTCATACTAATTCATGTATGTACTTATCAGAAAACATCCTTGCTGCATTTGAAGTCCAAATATTTGAAGTCAGCTGCAATCATTCAAGGACATAATTTGTTACTGTCACTTGGCGGCCCAGAAATAGTACCTCTTCTTTCAAGAGATTGTGGAGTTCAGCACGACAATCATCAAGCCTCCTGATGTCTGAACTATCAACCACCCAAACTAGTCCATCAGTTTGCTCAAAGTAATTCCTCCAATAAGATCGGATAGTCTTCTGTCCACCGACATCCCATATGTTTAAAGAGTATCTGCCAGTCACAAAACAAATATTATTCATGATTTTCCAACTCCAGTAATACCAATGAGTTGTTGTCCCTAGTATTTGGCCGATGCAGTGATCAGTGAGGGGCTACATTGAACATGAGACCTTTGAGTCTACCTTTGTGCTGACAATAACGTGATTAACTTCACCACAATATACTAAACACTGCAGCATTTCGGATGAAAGAAATGCAAGCCTGGGAAAATACCGAAAACTTCTAGGTGACTTAACCAAAAAGCTGAACTCAGTCTAACTTAGCTGCAGTACTTCAGTGCTGAGGGGCCTAGCTCTCTACATGTAATCTTTTGTACATTTCCCAGTTAATGTGAGGAGGCATGCTGGTGCATTTAAAATACATGAAATTCCCATTTGGAATGGAGCAACAGGCAAGACTGAACTATCAGATCGCTAGCAAGACTGAACTATCAGATCGCTAGCCTATGCCTTTTTATTTCACTGTTTAACAAACTTTAAAATATTTGTGGGTATAGATAAATTTTGGAATCCTCCTTTGATGACTAAATACGTTCTGTATACTCCTTTGACAAAATAAAAGGAAACAATCGAAGACCACATGAGTTACTTTGAAAAAAAAAGAACAATCTTCAGGTGGGTGCTCACTACATCGTATCAGGTGCCAACATGCATCTGATGCCACTAAACTATGTCAATGATGCAATATGTCACCATTTATGGTATTCCATATTTCCATTTGAGATTTAAGCGCAGCATTTCACATGATACTCCACCTTACGGCAAACAAATTTACAACTACTGAACAAAAAAATGAAAAAAAAATGAAAAAGGAGGGGACTCATACTTGTGATACTTGATGGTCTTGATGTTGAAGCCAAGGGTGGGGCTGATGACGCTGGCATCCTCCCCATTGATCTTGAGCACGATCGTCGTCTTCCCCGAGTTGTCCAGTCCCCTGAGGTGAACCCATAGATTCCCCCCACATAGCATCAGATTCAAATAACCAACAAATCTACAACGAATCAAGGAAGCAACGGCTCAACCGCTAGATCCGAATCCAGAAACCGCCCACGGAATCGAACGGGGAACGGTGGGTGGAGGGGGGACCTACACCATGAGGATGCGCATCTCCTTCTCCTTGCGCTTGATCTTCCGGATGATGCTGAGCAGCCCCATCTCGGAGCCGCGCGGGACTCTCCGCCGCCGCCGCGTCGCGCCTCGGCGATGGACAGCAAGAGGAAGCAGAGCAGTGCAGAGCTGCAGCAGAATATGCTTGTGTGTTTGGCAGCTACGTTTTTGGTAATTGGGCCTGGACTATGTGAGTATGGTCTGGTTGGGTCATGGGCTTTAGTTGGATTTTTCAAATGGGCCTTTGTAAAGTTTAGTTATGGCGTTTGATTCCCTCCTGGGCTCAATTGGGCCTGCAGACACATTTCGGCCTTTTCCCGATTGGCCCCTGGCCCGGAACTATTGTACCAGTACAATGAGTTAAGAATGGGCCTATATGGGCCGTAATCTAATGAGGGCCGGCTAGCTCGCGTGCATGGCATTAACCCTCCATTAAGCACTAACCACTATTATTAGTGCTTAATAATTCTTAGTTATAAAATAATACATAAATAAGTAGAGCTAAAAGTTTTAGATTTCAGTTGAAAGTTTCGAAAATCTAATTAAAAGTTTCAATTTTAGGTTGAAAATTTTAAAATTTAAGTAGATTTTTTAAAATTCTCAGTTGATAGTTTTTAAATTTGAGTTGAAGGTTTCGAAAAGTTTTAAAATTAGATATGAAAGTTTCAAATTATTAGTATAAAGTTTACTCGATTTTTTTAATATTATTATTTTTAATTATTTTTTACTGTACATTGACAGCTGCCAGCACTACTACTCGCAGCATAGCAGCTTTTCTGAATCTAAAGAGTATTTATGTGGGTAATTCTTCACGTAGCCCAAGATGAGTATGTTTGCAGGCACACATACTAGCATGACATCACTAATTTTTTTTTATTTTTTATTAATTTAAATATATTTGTTTTTTACGAATTTACAGAAATGTACTTCTCCTACACTCTAAAAAGAAGGACGGTTTATATGACATGGCATGAGAAGAGTTGCAACCTCATGGGGCATTTTGCATATAGACCCTTCCCACCATCTAATTAGGCAGTTTATGAAAAGACATCCATCCAAAGGGCGAGAAAGGCCTAAATACAAAATTTCATTCGTTCGCTCTCCTAGAGGGGCGGCAGTTCACTCTTCAATGTGTGCCCTTCTAAAAGTTCCTAATTGCATTTAGACTCTTCCCGTCCTCTATGTGGGTGGCTTTTCATAAGCCCACCCAGAGGGACAAGAAGGGTCTATTTGCAAAATGCCCTGCGAAGGCATAATTCTCTCATGCCACGTTATCTAAGTTGTCCTCTAGGAGGATGATTTATATAAAAAAAAAACCCTTCTAAATGATGAGAGGGGTATATTTTCGTAAATTTGTGAAAGAAAAAAAATGTTTTTTAAATTAATTAAAAAATAAAAATAAAAATCCTCACATCAACGATATCAACGAAAAAATATACTAAATACAAAAAAATATTGTGAAGAGGATTTAACTCTCCTCAACATCTGTCAAAGAAAGAAGCTAATCGTGCAAATCCTCAACATTCGTGTAGAGTGATGTAATCTTTTTAATCTTTGTTTCCATTTTACATGTTATATTTTGCCAAAAATGGCAGAAAGTTGTGATAGAATGAGTTTCGAAGGCCATTCAAAAACATAAGTACACACGTACGGAAGGGGAATCAAAAGGGCAGTTGTGATAGAATGTGTCGAAATCTTTTGTCCAAATTAATTAAGTGATAGAATGAGTTCTTTTTTGAAAAAAGGGAGTCAAATCAATCGTCACGCATATTCCTACATATACTCTTTTGTTAAAAATATAAATACAAATGCAAAAACTCATATATATATCTATATTAATACAACATATCTTAAGATTATAAAGTCATCATAAAGGTCTTACTATTTATAGACATATCGCCTACAACTAAAACAAAAGTTAATCATAAATGCGGACACGCTGATGGGTGTGTGACTCCTATCCCGCTGGGCAGGTGCACCACGCTGGTCCTTTTTTGGCGCATCAGAAATCATTTTCACCGGATTTAGGCCACACAACCAGAATCCCAACGAATGATTACTTTAATTATTATTCATTGTGGAATCTTTGAGGTCAGAAAGGGACAATTGAAAGGCCTCGATCGAGTGAACAAACGTTAGACATGATGTTTCTATAAATTCGAGGATCAAAGCAGGCTAATTAAGGTATGTGGCCAGCATAATTAGCCATTAAGGAGTGATCAAAGGTTAGATTAATTAAGACAAACTCCAGCGAAACTTGTGTGAATCTCCTCTAATCCATGCATGATTCTTCCCCCCTCTTGCTTTGCCATATGAGCTTAATTAATTCTCTGTCTCTTTCTTTGCTTTTGATGTTTGCAACTTGCAGGACGCTTCTCCGCTTCTAGGTTTATACTAGTGGCTGCGAACGACATGGAGGACTCGAGCCTCTTCTTGCAGTGGGCTGTGAGCACGCTGCAGCACCAGCACCCGGTGGCCGCCGGCGTCGTCGTCGACGACGACGAAAGCCGCACCGGGGCGGCCGCGTTCTCCTCGTTTCAAGCGCTTTGCGACGACGCGGAGGTGGTTGCCCCGATCCAGGAACTGATGGAAGCGCATGGAGGCGGAACCAGCAGCTGCAGGAGCACCGGGGGCGACGCCGGCGATGGTGGCGGTGGAATCGGCCTCGCCGTGGCCGTGGAGGAGGACGGAGGCTGGTCAACGTCCCCGAATCCGGGCAGACTGTCTGTTGGTGCTGGGAGTTGCAGCAGCGGCACCAATCTGCCCCTGATGAGCTGGGACTTCAGCGCCGCCTCGGTGGGGGTGCAGGTGCAGCCGAACGGCGGTGGCATGCCGGGGGCTAGATCCTACGGCGGCGGCGTGCCGGAGATGGTGTACGGGTCACCGCCGTCGACCTGGGGATCCGCCAGGAATAAGAGCGCGGCGGCGAGCTCGGCGCCCACGGCGGCGGCGGCGTACGCGCAGCTGGAGCACGTCATCGCGGAGCGGAAGCGCAGGGAGAAGATCACCAAGCGGTTCATCGAGCTCTCCGCCGTCATCCCCAAGCTCAAGAAGGTACTCGAAACAAATCCCATCAATTCCACAGCACGAAATGCTTCGATCGATTGGTTTCTTGGGCGATCAGATGGACAAGGCGACGATCCTCTCCGACGCAGCGAGCTACATCAAGAAGTTGCAAGAAAAGCTCAAAGCCCTGGAGGCTGTCGCATCCGGCAGCAATGGCGGCGCCAGGGTCACCGCCGAGACGGTGGGAGCAATGGTGCCGGAGGAGGAGGACATCATCTCCCCGTCGTCGGCGAGGAAGAACCTTCCGCCGCCGGAGATCGAGGCGTGGTGCTCGCAGAACAACAATGTGATGGTGAGGATCCATTGCGAGAACGGCAAGGGGGTGATGGTGAGGATCCTCGCCGAGGTCGAGGAGCTCCACCTCACAATCATCAACGCCAGTGTCATGCCCTTTCCGGATGGCACCATGATCATCATAACAATCACTGCAAAGGCAAGTTCTTCATTATGGTCAGCTTCGATCTGAGTATTATATTATATTATATTATCTAGTGTGTGTTTTTCAAGAAAAAGAAAGATTGGTGTGTTTTTTAATCGGTCACACGTCGTCACACATAACGTCATGGCTGATGTTTTATGGTATATCGTGGCATATATATCTCATGATGCTTGGCTTTTCTTTTGGGTTAATTTGGTAATAATACTTTAGATCAATGGAATTTCTCACTGTTAGGACTTGTTCAGTTAATCCCCATGAGGCAGGGATTACCGAACAAGCCCTTAAATGGATTTGCACCACGATTTGTGGAATAAGTTACTAGCGTGGAACGACCTGAGATGTTTAGAGCTCGATCGGTCTCACTAGGTTAAAATTTCAATGTTTAGAGCAAAAGAGGGTACGAAAACGCTAATGGCCATGACAGGGCAGCTAGACTTGAGAAAATAGTGGTATCCAGGATGGTGGAGAAAAGGCATAGGGAGAGGATTAAGAGGGCTGAGAGAATGTGTTAAAAGAGGAATTAGGAGTGGTGGGAGACATGGATGTGAGATTCAATCAATGACATGAATTTCCTCGCAAAAAAATGACATGAATTTAATTTCATAGAAAGTTTGCACAAGTTTCACAAAAAATTATTCATTTTTACTGAAGTGTATAAGCTTTATATATTTTGATTAGTTCATTTTTTTCAAAGAACATTGTTTACATATACTGCTTTCATTCTTTTCAAAAGACATGCTTTCATTTATCGTCCGATGTATGATTTCAATCTATTGGATGTTTTTCCTATTTGGTCAGGGAACAAAGGATTGGGACTTGTAAAATCATATGAAATTCTCTTGGAATAACACAATAAATGGGAAATTTGCAGAAATTTAGCATGAGAGGTCCACCCTCATGGGAATTATTCTTTTAGCCCATCTCTCTCATTAAAGTCATGTGTTTTTTCCTGTGGTTTAGGCCATTCATTCATTTTTCATGTGTTCTCTGATCCACTATTGTGCATATACATTCCTACCAAAATATAATATTTTTCCTATTATTGTCTTCATATACCAAAATCATATGTTTCGCGCTCCCATCAGACCGAACTCGGCTAGTGTAGCAAGTTTTAAGACCACGGCGATAAAGAGATGTGCTAGGTTGTTTAGCATGTGCGGAAAGGGGCCACGAGAACACGCGAGTACCAAAAATGTGGGGGGAGGGGGGGGGGGGAGGGAGAGGGTATCTAACCTTGGTGAATTAGAAAGGGGTATTTACAATAAATCATCTCATAGGAAGAATCTTAAACTATCAGTATGTATGGTTTTGCATTCCTATATCTTTGAGAGACAAATTACAGTACATTAATTGTCGCCTTGGACACCCTAAGGCCACAAGCAAAAGTACTTTCGGTTTCTTTCGACTAGCATTCAACAACTTTTCCAATTCCTTTTGTACTTCCTCCATCCCAAAATAAGTAATCACTTTGTATTGAAAATTTGTCTAAAAATAAGTAACTATTTTAGAGTAATACTTGTCCATCAATCACTCATCATTCATATTTATTCCCATCTTACTCTCAATTATCCTTCCACTCCTAAACATCCCTCGTTTAATAAGAGGCATCTATATTATTTACCTCCCCTCATAATTTGGCTCATAAGTGCTAAAATGTCATTTATTTTGAGATGGATAGAGTAATCTCTAAATCTTAATATAGTAACTACTTAGAATTAACCATTTCTTTTCATATATTAACATAAATACTTTATTGTTCTGTTCAATTGTACAGAATATCTATACAACTAGATGCATACATATGTGCATATGGACATGTAACTAGCTATTAATGAGGGAGTTTATTCATATATATGCTAGCTCCACATTATTAATTATGATATGTTACGAAAATGATATTGTTTATATATTAACATGCATATTACCACCATCTGGCAATCAATTACCTACATGTAACGAAATTAACAAATCAATACAATCCCATTATATATAGACGGAGGAAGGCTTCACGGTCACGGCAGGGGAGATCATAGGCAGGCTCAACTCTGCATTACACCAACAAAGCATCAGTGCTACTACTGAAGAAAACAAAAATTAAAGCCTATCATCCATCCGATTCCAAATGTAAGCCATTTAGCCTGATGAACTATTTAAAAAATATAAGTCGTTTTATAACTTAATTATTAGCATTTTTTTCATCTTATTTCTTCTTCGTTGTCTCTTTCGAAATAAATGCTACCCCTATTACAATTAATGACTATGTATATTCTTTCCTGATGCAGAATAAATAAAAAGCAACAAAGTAATTTGAACTTGTACTTGTTATGAACAAGTCCAAAACTATTTACATCGGAGATCAGAGGGAGTACTATATACCGTATCTTCATCAGTGTGGAGTTTGGCCGATACGCAGTATTATATGTTTGGACGACGGAGATCGTACTCGACGTGCATGGTATACATTTGATGGATCATGCACGGATATTTGCAACCCATGCGTTTTATATATATATATATATATATATATATATATATATATATATATATATATATATATATACATATACACGCATGGGTTGCATATATATATATAAAAGATTGCCAAGTGGTCATGCATGTTCTTGTTTGCAACAAGAACGACTTCTCTACGATCGACATGCAAATTTGCAAAGTTCAACTTGTCTAGCTTAATTATCACCAACTCACATATAGGTATGGACTTAAGTATAATAATAATTAATTAGTATATCATGATACCTACCATGCAAAAATGGAAAATGCTGATAGGTTGATGAGCTACATCTCTTGTAAGCAGTGATGAACACAGTACTAAATTATAGGCGGTGCCGACGAAATAAAGCAAGCAATACAATCGGACTAAATATAAGACATATCTAGAAAACATACATAAATATATTGTAAGTGCCTATTAAAAACTAGGAAAAACTAACTATCCTTCAATTATCTAGACTTTTCTTCTATCTAGCAAGCAAGAACATGTGTGTAGAACTGAAGTATCTACATTGGTTGGCCAGCCATAGGGGGGCTTGAGCCCACCTTTGCCCCTGTTTGGAATCGCCACTGCTTATAAGTTGCAATACTCGCGATCGGCATCGACTAATTTCATACAATGATCAAATCCTTAATTTGCTCATCATTGCATGCGCATTTGTACTTTCATCTGCAGGATACTAATTAATTAAAGAAAAAATTCACGAAATAAGAGAGCTAGCTACTGTTTTTTTGAGATGGAACAAGAGAAGCACTAGTTAAAACGGCAGGTGTCTACACTGTGTGTAATTCATTGTACAATATCGATTTTTTCCTGCAAACCCTGTGCCCAAGTTTAATCCAGTCCAAGGTAGGGAAATTTCATAGGTAGAGAGAAAGTGTCTAAAGAAAATGTCCTTCAAGTTATCTTTGCAATCCTAATAAGTGTCTAAAGAAAATGTGTTCCAAATGATCATTCCAAAGGATCAAGGTAGAGTCCTCATACAGTCTGGTAGTGTCACGTTGGATCCAAGGCCCGGTGACCCTACATGGCCGTTTGGGCTCGCCGATGGATCACACCACTAGGATGGCATGTATTTTATGTATTTAACAACATTGAAAACTGTTCACACATGCATGTGTTTGTCCAGGCTCTAGGAAATTTCTAGATCCGCCAGTTGATATATGCATGCTTTACCACACTTGTTTCTTCTTTGCCAAACCATGGCAATGCAATTTTTTTGTGGCAAAGAAACAAACCACTACAGTATTATTTGTGGCAAACTTTGGCAAGATGCCACGCTGCAAGTTGTAATTAAGTACCGAATTAACCATTTACTCGCCGTGTATTTGGTACTAGGTGTACTTGCAATAAAAATTTTACCTAAAATGCGTGATTTAGCGATACCGATACCTAAAAATTATATATACTATGAAGGCAAACATGTCTAAGTTATCTGTGGCATATTATGGCAATAAATCAAAGTTCCTATATAACTTTAAACATCATCCATAATTAAAACAATATCAAAATATTGTTTAAGGATCTTATGAAAATAATAGTGGTGGCATAATTATTTAATTATTTTCTTTTTATAGATAATAGATGTCATTAAAAATGAGTTGACGAGTATTTCAACCTGAATAATGGTGTGCATATTCACAATTAAAAAAAGTAACACAAAAGGAAAGTGATAGCTGGCTGACTGTTTAGTTTAATTAGTCACATGCATTAGATAATTATATTGTACGTACCTTATCTTGGGACTCCCTGTTTCAAAATGTTTCTCCATCAATGAAACATTTCCCTAGTTCAAAATATTTTTCCAATGTCTCTACCCCTAATCAAATGCTTTAATTTGAAAGAGGTAAAATGGAAGGTTGTATTATGTCAATTAATCACCACCAGAAATTGTCAAGTTCTGAGTGCCACAACATTCTCCGAGCTTAATTAGACCTCGATGTGCTCTACCTCCCATGTGATGGCACATTTTTCCTGATGAGTGTTTCTCTTTTTTTTTTCTGCATTTTTGTCATTAGGTTAGTGACCTGCTAATTTACAAATTCTAGTAGTGATAGGGGTGGTTAGGTTTGTTCTAATAAAAATTTTCTTTTAGATAATGAAATAAAATTTGCTGATATTCAGTACTTCATTAAGTCTGGGTGCACATTGTGGCAGTTGAGGAATATCAAGAAATGGAGAGAACAATGAGCAACTTTTTTTTTTAAAAAAAATTCTTTATCATTGTATCCTAGTTTTTGATGGTGCTATGTACACAGATGTTAATGATGAAATGACATATTGAGCATAGAGCATGATCGAATTATTGCTACTTTACTTGCCAAAAAAAGTACTAAACAAAAGGTATTGTTGCGTACTTTTACATCACACTAAACGGCACTCCATGATCTGAGAACTCCTTTAGTTAGTTTATTACTGGTGCTGACAAGATTTCTTTGACTGCGATTATTTCCTAACCTCGCATAATATAATTAGACATTTGAGGTAAGTGCGTTGTCCCTTGCATTGGACTCGAGATGCTAACAACAGACACTTCTTTTCAGACATTTTCTGCTGACAGAAACGGCTCAAATAATTGTTACCTAGAGTAAATAAAGATCATGAGCTCGTGTCGCATATGATGTTTTTGCAGATGTGCATCGCGACTACGTACCTTGGATTCGATAGATCTGTCCTTTTTAAAATACAGGCGAGATCGAGTTCACAAAGAATGTACTCATTCACAAATTGATATAAATATTCTAATCGTCTAAAATTTATCCACAAATATAAGTATTTTTAAAATATTATTTATCTTATCAATCATTTCTCATTTAAATTCTTTTTCATATCCTAGCCACACTTTTGTCATTACTCTCACCCTCATCATCCCTCATTAAATAAAGTACCATACACTATTTTCATCATGCATTTATAGTATCTTCAAAATAACCTAAAAATAATTATATTTATGGATAAATGGAATATTAATTAATAATTAATGAATTAATTATTGCAACGAGTACCATAGAATTCAGCAAGCTTTCCACGTACGCAATGTATGAGATCGATATACTTTTAGAAAAACGCCTCCATATATGTCGGCAGTCTCCTTTTTAGATTAATATGTACTGAGCACACAGGATGTCTACATATATTTCATGCAGAGATGCACTGACAACATGTCTACACGATTCAATAGGGATTTAAGTGTGTAGTGGTGGTTACTGGTTAAGCACAGGTACAGGTATGTGCTAACCACGATTAATTATTTGCCTAATATATTTTTAAGCTCTCAAGATCACCACTAATACCGGTCTGCTTCCATGCATGTGCGTTACATGGCCCAATTTGTGAGCATCACTGTCCTAGGGTCCTGTATGCATTTCAACGTGGAGCAACAGTTACAATTTTGAGCCCTGTGCAACATGGCATTTGTTGCTGTTTTGAAGAGAGAATTTTTACAAAATAACTATTTTATTTCTAGAACCAAACTTAATTTTTACAAAATGACTATTTTATCCCTGGAATCAAACTTCTTTTCACGTCCAGCTGGTTCACCCCAGATTAAACGGGCAGCAGCTCACTCCAGAACCCCAAACCCTAGGCTAAGCGTGGCAGCTCCAAGGCACAACAAGCAACGATGATGATAGTGGGCTCAACAGATGCATCCCACGTTAAGTCGAAGCTATGCTTGTGGTGAGCAACAACGGCAAGGGCACTTTGGCAAACACGACAAACTGATCTGCCACTCAAGGCCGCTTCATCGGCATGGCCTAGGAAAGGCCTATCCCCGAGGCTATTCTATCACCGCTGCTCCGCCAACGCCTCCTTGATAGGGCCATTTCACCACCACCGCCCAAGCTTGGGGCAGCTCCGCCGCCACCACAACCTGTTGGGGAGACTGGGATAAGGGAGAAGAAGACTAGGGTAAAATGGATATTTTATGTGGTTTCTCTCTCCTCAACTAAGCGAATATTGTATTTTAATGCTCGTGGTGTACACCCTACAGCAAATTACCATGCATTTTTGGTATGCTTGGGCAAAGACACGTTCTTATAGTGTTCACCAGTAAAATCACATTTTTTAAAGAATCCTTTAGTGAACTTTGCTTCTCTCTTTTTTTAAAGACAGAGCAACACAATCTCATACTCAAGTATGAACGGCTAGCCCAGCGCTACCTATACGTGCAGGCCCAAATAGCAGTAGAGCCAACCAACAACAGTACTGCACCTGGCCGTTTCTCACATGGGCAAATTAAAAAAAATTAAAAAGGAGACAAATCGAGCCGTGCTTCATGCTTACACAAACGAGGCCATGCATGCAGCGGTCATACGCGTGGCGGCGGCTAGATGTACCCTAGCTCTCTGATTAATATAGTTAAGAGTCATTTCAATTAACATATATATACAGTTCCTTGTTAATTAATTGTGATCATTTTGTGAAGTAGCTTATTTGAAACATGGGTTTGACATTAATTTTATTACATCATATATTTTTGTCTATGCCATAATACATTTGACATTTCGGTCTTGACGATGATCTAATTCCAACTCAGCACATTAGTTTGCTTCTTGGCGAAAACCATGTCCCCAGCTGCCAATAAGTGTCACTAGCTATAATTTTTTATTGCTTAATTTGAATGGTACAACATGTTAGATTTTTTCTATTTCCATTTCCTCACAAATAAGCAGATATTCTTTGTTACTAGTATTTATTGCCAACCCAACATCGTTGATCTGTGTTCTGACAATAATTTTGCTATGCCCCATTCCAGTGTTTGGGTGGCCCGTACGTCATATATATATTGTATACAAAGGCAACTGTCATAGATGCTGTCGTTATCTTCAGCAAATAATTAGATATTATAGCTATTTACAGAATAGGCACACGATACATGTCAGTGTCATTAATTGAGATTAATTACTCCATGCTACAACTATAGCTATCTACATACTATGTCAATGCAAAAGCACGGCATGTGACTGAATACCTGCTCAGTGCCGCCTACCATTTCGTTATTAATATATTTTTCTCGGATCAAATCCAGTGTTTGGCCGGAACTTGGCACTTTCATTATCTTTTTTTAAATGATCAAATCGATTATTTTTATAATTCGTTCAAGTGTCGCCAACGTTGGTTCAGCAGCCAATCAATCAAGATTATCCATTTGTTGAATAAATTAGTTCATGGCGATCACCAGCTAGTTTAGTTAACCAAGCTGAATGATTTGAGTGGCCTCTGCTCTGATTCGCAGGATTTGCTCCGATTTGCTGACGGATAAGTACGTGTGGCTTTGCCTCCAGCCTTTTCAGCTCCACACGAACACGAATAATAATGACAATTAACATGCCAAGAACTCCAGAAAACGGCATATATGAATCCCTTGCACACGAGAACTTTGGAGGGTATATTCCCGGTGCATCCTTTAAAAAAAAAGGATCTAATTCAGTAAAGACTATAAAAATTGTGAATAATTAGACAACGTTGACATAACGGTTGTCACTGATTTCAAACCTAAAGTCGCCACCTTAACTTCTGAAAATAAATCAAGAAAAAAAATAGAGAGGTTTTATCCACTGAAATTTCTGTTTTCTTCTCCATATTACCATGAACTTAGAAAATCACTTTTTAATAATTTTACACTAAAATATAATGATAAAATTTTAATATCCTGAAAGATTATTTCTACCAACAAATAAAAATAACAATACAATTTTCATAACAAATATAGATAATTCAAAACATATAAACAATAAAACTTTTCTTAAAGAGAAATTCTAGGTTTTACCACTGACAAGTGAGCAATTCTACGAATTGCTATCGACGAACGTAAGTTCTACGAAATACCATTGCACGACTGTTTTGTCTTCCCTTTTAGCCATCGCCATACATATGTTGTCAATCATTAGTTGACGTCTGGTAACCCCATGCAAAAAGTCTATTTTACCCTTAGAAATGCAATATCAGCTTAGGGAGTACATACATTCTAGGGGTAAAACAGACTTTTTACACGGGGTTAACAGTGGTCAACCGACTATCAACCCATGGCGAGGGAAAAAGGGAAGAAAAAAAACACTTGTGCGATGTCATTTTACAGAAGTTACGTTTGTCGATGACAATTTGCAAAATTGATCATTTGTCAAAAGGAGATTAACAGTAAAACCTTAGAAATGTTGACGGCATGATTCAAGCATGTCAAGTAAACAATGAGCCCGCAGTTATATTTGCAACAATCTGTGATTTTCCTTTGCCAAAATTCTTTGTTTATACTATTAGATCTTCCACAGATTTTTGGAGAAACTAACCTTTCAGTGTGTAGTCCATACGGTAGCTTCGACATTAACACACAAGAAAAAAGTCCAATTAAATAAGTAAGCTGCGGCCATGCATCATTGCACATATATGTCCAATTGTCCTGGATAGGATGGTGTGTTTTGCATGCGTCAAATCTTAGTACTGGACTGCCGCATTTTGCACAGCGCGCTGCGTGGTTGTGCGCTTGAATACTCTGTAGGAGTATTTATCAAAACTCGAGTGCTGAGGCTAGCTAGCTAGTTGCGCGGAGCCGTGCACCACTTTACTGCACGTACAGCGACATATATTTTTTTTAAAGTAATAGTATTATAGAAAATTATATGTTTCGATCCATTCACATAGTGAAACATATAATAGATTTTTTTATTTATTGATATTACTATAATTAGACATAGATAATAGAGATGTAAATCGACTATATATAATTCCCATGTATCTACATATAGAGCTACTAAACCCAAAAAACATTAATTAAATCCGAAATGAAGCGCAAATAATCCTCTACTAATTTTGCTCTATACAATTTTAATTTGTACTAGTTTTGATAATGTACCATAAATTGTATTCACTTCTTCTTTCATGCAAAAGGGTAGATCGATCTTGTGCACCTTTTTTTTTCTCAAAAAGTTGCAGTTTGATATTTGTTAGTCGCTCTGGCCTGATGCTTTTACTTAATCGCATGCAATCATGCATGGACAGGTACAGTAGGCCGGACGTAGTTTGTTAATTCGTGCATGTGGGCGTGCCAAGGCATGCATCCTAGCTAAAGTGAGGTACACATACGTTTATAACATGGAAATGTTTATAAACATTGTCACATGTCTTATGCTTATGAAACTGCAAATTAATAAGCCAAGTACAACTTCCTATTAGGTTTTTCTCATTTAAAGTAAACAACGACATATCGGTTACAACTTGCGATGTACACTAAATTTTAGGTTTTTCTTATTTAAATACTCATGAAATTGAGAATTGATTATTAAATACAAAATCCTCACTGTTTGGACTTTCAATTATAGTTTTTTCATGATTTAATAATTTTGAAATTTACAATTAATAAGTAGAACTAATATATAAATTTGAAATTGATAAATATAAAGTTAATACTCTGTTTGGAGCTACACTTTTATTTGTTTAAGTTTTAAAATATTTCAAATCCACAATTAATAAATATGAATTGTACCCATATTTGGACTTTCAATTTAGTATTAAAACTAATCATTAGCAAGTTATTATAATGGGTTTTGATATCCAAACCCATAATAGTTCTGTAGCACCTGGATGTTTCAATCTGAATGCAAACTATATTCAGTAAAAAAAAAATCAAACTTAATAGTTAGCATGTTGTAACTGATATGGATTGTTCTTTTAGGACCTGCTTGGAAGCACTTTTTTTTGTACGGCTTATAAGCCGATGGCACATGACCGATGCAATACTATATAATTTTAGTGTAAGGCTTTTGCACTTATTCTTAGTTGTCCAAAAGTTAAGTTTGAGTTAAACAACGATGAAAATTCTCTAAATTAATTCTAAAATTAAGTTTTAGAACTAAAAATTAGAATCTCAAAACAAGCATACCCTTAATCTAAGTCATAATGATCGGGCTCCACCTATGGTAGATGGTTGGTCAAGTTTATTTACTCGAATTGTCTTATTTCTATAATGGCATATTTAGTATCGATCCTTAGCCTTGATTCTAAGGAGAATCAAATGAATCCCAAACAAACGATCAAATATGTGGTAGCTTGTCACACCCCGATCCAACACTGCCATACAACGGCACCAAATAGGGCGTGCCGCAGGAAAACAGCGCGAACTGCATTCCCACGGAATCATGATACCGATACCAGTCCTAGGACGTAGCGCTGGTATCCACAGAAATCATACATACATCATTACAGAACCTTAATAAATAAATAGTTAAATAGACAAATATCTTAACTTACGTTGCAGCTTCGGAGCGAGCTAGAGACAGCAACGAACAACACAGAGGCAGCGGCAGCAGCGAAACAACGGACTAAGTCCCAACACACAGGCAACGGCTGGGAACTAGGACGAAACCCTAATCTTCACGTCACTGCAACTCCAACATCCAGCTCCCGGCGGAGAAATCATCTCTGTGTAGCCTAGTAAATGCGTTTTGGCAATCAAAGTACTTAGTTCCGTAAATATGTGCTCAAGATGATCAAAGGTGACTTGCCTTGTTCTAGGTCTTCACGAGTCTTTGAGAAATCATTGCGAAATCCGCTTCGAAATGAATTTTCGACTGCCGGTTACTAAGTGCAAACACACAAAAATCTACACAAAGACCAGTAAAAATATCCTATTTAGTAATATTAATAGTTCCATCAGATAGATCTCAATTTTAGAAAAATACTGGAGTTGGAACGAAGTCAATCGGAGTTACAAATCAAAAGATATGATTTTTTTGAAGTTAGAAAGGATTTCTGGATAAAGAAAAAAGAGTTATTGAATTCTAGAAAGAATATTCTTGGGAATATTCTCTTTGTGTCACTGCCAAGGTGGGGGTGGCTGGGGTCCAGTTGTCAGTGGAATGGATGGGGGTGCACAGCGTGGACCACGGTGGACTGAGGGGGTAGGACCCACGCATCAACGAGTCACGGTTCATGGACCGGGTCCAAACGTGGTACAAGGAAGAGGGCGTAGTGGGATGGGCGCATGGGCAGCCTATGGTGGACGGAGGGGACAGGGCCCACTTGTCGGTGTCTGCGGTGCGATGGATCGAGCGCGTGCACGGGAAACAGGAGGCCGACTCAGCATACGCGGGCCCGGACGACGCCAAACTATCACCTGCTGGGTTCGCCACGCGGTCATCTTCCCCAGAAGGCCACAGAGTGAGGAAGAAGTTGCGGGATCGGACAGCCAATGGTGTGTGGAGTGATCCGGCGAACCACGGCAAAGGGCAGCGAGCGGCGGCCACCGGCAGGAAGAGGAGTTCAAGATGAAACCGTCCAACGATTTAGATTCTCGGGGAGTCGAGCGATGGTGGCCCATGGCGAGGAACCGAAGGTGGGAGGGGAGAGAAGGGGAAAGGGGCTCGTGGCCATGGCGGCGGATCGGGGAGAACGGTCGCGGGGCCTATGGGCGACGGGCGGTGAGGAAAACACGATGCTCAGGGTGGGGAGCTCACCGACGAAAGGATGGCGTCGGCGGCGTACGAGGGAACGTCGTTGGGGATATGGAGCCTGGGCGCGGGATTGGAGGAGCCGGCACGGGCTCAGCCCGTGGCTGGGCAGAGACGATCGGGTGGCGAGGAGCAGACGCCGGTCGCGGCAGTGTTCGGGGAGCGGCATAGACGGAGCACCAGTGCTCAATCGGAGGGGACAACGACAGGGGTGGTGCTCTCGCATGGTCCAAAACCGTTCAAGGAGGTAGGAACAGGAGGGGGGCTGAGAGGCTCCGAGAGATGGATGCCGAGACGGCGCAAAGTTCTCCCGGGCGATGAAAACTTGCGGACGGCGGCGATGCGGGGGAATGGGGATAGGTGGCGCATCAGGCAGCGGAGCTCGAAGTGGGAGCGCGGGCTCACGAGACTGTGGTGGGGGTGGCGATGACGCGGCGGCGTCACTTTTGACCACAGACCACGACGAAAGAGAGGCGAGGAGGAGAAAAAGGCGGGCGGGAACGGGGCGGTGAGGGTGTCTGCACCTTGGCAGCTAGTCGCATGTGCCGTGGCGGGGCCAACGCGGGACCACCGTGACGCGAGCGCCCTCTGGGGCTTTGGACCGAACAGGTTACAAGCGCGGGGAGAGGAGAACGGAGGTAGATGAAGCTACTATGTGGAACGATCAGGCGGCGGAGCACAGCGTGGGGACACGCGGAGCGTATCCGGGTGGGGTGGCGGTCCGCGCAGGGGTTAGGGAGATCAGTCGGTTGTGGCTCGCTCGGGGAGCATGTGGCGGAAATCAGGCGGCGAGGCACGCGCGCGCTGCACAGAGCGGGCGGCGATAGGAGATCGATGGTAGGCGGGCAATATGGGACATGTGGCACCCATTCGATGGGACGTGGCAGCCCTGCGCGGGTCGGGCTACGGGGATCAAACGGCGGAGCACGGGCTTCGGGGGCGCGTGGCGCACATCGAGCGGCTGCGGGCGGGCTCACGCACCAAGCGAGCAAGCGGGGGATCGGAGGGCTACGTGGGCGCGCTCGCCACATGGCGCTGATCCAATGGCTGCGATCGGCTGGCGCATGTGGCTGCGGTTGTAGGGCCAAAAGAGGAAGGAGGGCAGTCCAGTGACACAATAGGATTTCTTATTTTCTCCTAGATTTGTTTGAAGGGATTTTGGGGAGATTCCAAAGAGGAATTTTAATTCAAAATTTATTTCTGGACTTTGGGAAAATTTGGGGAATCAAGGGCAAGAATCTCAAGGAAAATTTTGATTATTCAGAGAGATTTTGTTTTGGGAACTCTCCGAGGATCTTTGCCAAGAAAAATCCAAGGAGAGGGTTTTCATGGAGAGAGAGAGTTCGAATTCAAATTATTTTATTTAATTTGAATTTGTGGATGTTCATTGGAACTTGGGGGTTTTCAAGAAGGTCCAGGGTGGAGAACCGACACACATGTACATGCACTCGCGTGTGTGTGTATATATATATATCGGAATGATGGGGAATTTGAGTGTGAGTGTATACTCAGGGATTTATGTATATATATTGGTGGAGTTGAGTTTGGGGGTGGGTACAGGTATATACATATTTGCACATGTATGCATCTACTCAAGTATATGAATTGGTGGAAAACATTTTGGATAGAAGTTGGATGTTGAGCTATATGTTTAACTCGAGGTTCTTTGGGGATTCAAGGGAGGAGAGAGAACAGGGGGGTGTTTACGGGAAGATTCAGCAGGAGATGTTTAGGGTTCCGACTCGGATTTTCAGAACGGATATCGAAACGGAGATTTGGAAGGGGAAGTAAGGGAACTCACCGTTAGGGTTTTTAGAGCGATATTCAGATACGACGATTGGGATTAGAGGATTATTTTGGAACGCAGGTTTTGAGAGGATAGATTACGAGGTCAGGGGCAGGAGGACAAACTGAGATCCATAGCACAACATACCACACAACACACAAGAAGGTGAAATTTTCATGGGTAGATTTTAGCAAAATATAGTTTAACGTCACGCTGAAAGCAGGACGTTACATAGCTCCTTATGGGAATCACCCTAGAGTGATTCGCGTTGTCATGAAGGGAGCGAGAATCACCAAAAACTCTGCTTCACAGAAGAATTGAGCAAACCAACTATGGAAGTCCCTACAAACTTTGCAAAACATTACCCACCTTCCATTGGGGTATACTCCTCTTTCCCACCACACCCCCACTCCCGCACGTGACTCGCCTGGTGTTGCGCCAGGGTTGGCGACTCCCACTGGTACAAAAAAAACATTTATATAGAAAGTCGATAATCCATTTACACAAAAGTTTGGCCAACTGTTTGTAGTGCAAGGCCTATAGAAATCGGCGATTTCCATAGGCTTAAACACAAGCCACATGTGGAAAACCATCTTCATAGGCGAATATCTTATGAAACCGCCTTGTGTAAACACCATTTTCATAGGTGGTTCCTTAGGATAACCGTCTGTGAAAATGATTTTCTATAGGTGGTTGTTGATTTGTCTGCCACTCATTCTCTGCCCCACCCCAAGTCTCTGCCGCCATCTCTTCCGCAAATTCAGCACCACACCACTATCCGTTCTCCACCCTTGTTGTGCACCGCTGCTGCCCATTCTCCACCCTCACCATTCGCCGCTACCATCTATTCTCTGCCCCACCCCAAGTCACCGATGTTGTCTTCCTCAATCTAGAAACGCATGCCGCCATTGAGGACCCCATCCTTGACCATGAACGGCGATTGGTTCCAGATGCAGTATGATCCTCGATATAATATTGTAATCGAAATGAACAATTTGATTCCATTTCCCTGAACCTTCTATTTCTCCTCTTTGTGATATTTCTTTCGGAATGTTTGATACTGATTCATGTGGATATATCAATGATAACATTTGTCACTGATATATTTAATCGAAAAGAATAATTTGATTCCATTTCCCCGAACCTTCTATTTTTGTTCTTTCGGTATGAGCTGTTGAAGTCAAGGGTAATATGGACAATTTAGCTTGAACTCCCCTCTATCAAGATCTGGAGATAACTTGCTAGCCAAAGACTTCACCATATCGATTCCGGTTCTCCTCGATATCTGATTTAGAAAAAATCAGTTTCAGAATTACCAGAAATCAAAGTCTAAACTCAACTAAACAGGCATACATATATACATAGATATATATAGGTTTTGCGGTACCACAGCCAAGCTCTCAGGCTGCATTCGCTAGTATGGGTTTGGCTGAAATTTTCAGCGTACGTAAAACGAGACAGTTATTAGCCCATAATGAATTAAGTTTTAATTATTACAAACTTAAAAAATAAATTTATTTGATTTTTTAAAGCAACTTCTATGTAGAAAGTTTTCGTACGAAACGTACATGTTTAGCAGTTTAAAACGTGCTAACGGAAACCGAGAGAGCAGCTCAACCAACTCTCGGGTCCGATCGCACCGTCAGTAGGTCGCACAAGCACGACCACAACCATGTGAGTGCCCTTAGCTACTTGCTTGTAGCTACTAGCAAAAACACTACTCCTACATATATTGGCATTCGTTGTTCTATACTTGATTTGGGAGCAGCCGTATCTTTCTTCTTACCTTGAACAACGTAACATATAATAATTGGATTTTAAAGTTGCCAAGAAAATTGACAACATATATATTGCATCACCTACTACAATATTATAATTTTGTTAGTTATCGTTGTATTCTAATAGAAAATGGTGATTAAAGTTGCGCAACCAAGAAAAAAAATCAACAATGTTATATAATTAAAAGCGGAGTAGTTTAGCATGTGTTTAGTTTGAGAATGAGGTGAAATGGGTTAGATGCATCTCTATTTTTTTAATTGAATAATCCTAGCTATTTGTTTGTCATGAGGAAAGGAATGGTCTTGTTTTTTGAGACATAGGATAGTATGATCCACATGTCAACGAGAGAGAAAAGGTGGGTTGAATTGGTTCATCAATTTTTTAGGATAAGCCTTATCTAAATCTTAAAAAAATATTCTTCTTCAGGAATGATTTCATTTCACTTATGTTTAAACCAAATATCTTTAAAAGTGGACTTATTCCACCTTATTCCAAGAACCAAACATATGCTTAGTTTGCAAGGAGCGATGATATGCCGTATGCACATGCCTTTGTGCCAGTGCTAACTGGCTCTTTCTGCTTCCTGCTTCAAAAACGTACGTTTGCTGTATCAATCCCTCTCGCTTCAGTTCAGTGTCATGGGGAACATGCATCCATGTCCAACGGGTCAAAATAAACTCATGATGGGTTCAGATCTGGAACGTACTTCGTGCGTACCATCCATGGCCCTGCCTGCCTGGTCGATATATGTCATGTGTACTATGTTGTGGTGCATGATCATTAATTACCTAGTACCTGATAATATACATAAAACATTTCAGGTATCTATAATGTGCTTTTACGGGGAGTGCTCTTTTCACTGACTGGAATATATAGATTATAGAATATAAATATATATATTTATCGAACTTCTAAACAGTTTATTTTTTAAAAATATTCTATATGTGAATTTCTTACAATACTATTTGAAATCTAATTTTTTACTTTATAATAGTTAATTCATCTAAGTACTACCTCCGTAAAAAGTTTTAGGGGTTAGACATGGGTATTAAAAATTAGGTGAAATTAAATGGAAGAATATTGTGATTAGTTGAAAGAGAAAGTAATTAGTTGAAAGAGAAAGTAAGTGAAGAATTAAAAAGTAGAAGGTTGTAATTGGCTAAGAAAAAAATGTAGTTAGAAAAGTTATTATGTTTTAGAAAAATTATAAATACTAGAAGTTTTATATTTTTAAATGGAGGGAGTATTCAGAATTCCATTCCATCTATTCATCTCTGCATAAATATTAGGCGCGTGCAATTTCCTTTCGTCAGGCTTGTTCACGCAGTCGCTTTGGGCTACCCCGGTCGTTTCCTTTCCTTATCTGCTAATTAGTTTAATTTTTTCCTTTCCTTCTTTTGCTGTTCTTACCGATGCACAAGTTGTATGTCTAGGCGTACATGTTCCAGTGTATGTTTCGTCGTCGAGGCCCATTTAGTTTGTTTATATCACTACCACAAAATAACCCTTTCGTACCGATTGAAGAAAATCTAGCACTGATAGGGTATTTTTTTATCCACCCTCTCCACCCACATCCTCTGTAGAGAAGAACCGGCACTAATAGCACCACATAAATATCGGTTCATTAAAAAAAATCGGTACTGATAGCATTAGTACCGGTTCTTTTAATAAATCGACACTAATATGGTGTCATCAGTGTCGGTTCTTAAATTAACCGGGACAAAAAGTGGAGCTGAGCCGAGGAAGCCAAACGCGCCGAAGTCAGGATATTTTATCGATCTTCTTGTCTCTCTTGCTCTCACTTCTCTCTCGCTCTCGCTTCTCTTGCTTCTCTCGTCCCCTCCCCAGAGAGCGGCGGCGCCCTGTCCTCGGCGAGCGGCAGCGGCGTCCACTCCCGACGAGTGGCGGCGGCGTGCAGCGGCGGCGTCCTCTCCTCGGCGAGTAGCGGCGGCGGCCTCCTCGCCTACTTCTTCCTCTTCTCCAACTTCTTTATCAACCGCGCGAGCGCCTCTTCTCCTCCTCTTTTTAGTTGGATTTGTGATTCAGATCTGTGGATATATTCTTGATGTTCTTAATCTCCAGCTTGATTTCTGATTTGTGATTATATAGTTCTTTTTGGGTAGGGGGAGGGAGTGGTAGAGCTCGATTCATCGGCTCGATTCGAGCCGATGCATCGAGCCTACTGCTTTTTTTTTGACTCGTGTACCTCATCAATATCGGGTCTCACATTCGGCACTGATGGACTCCCCCAGCAGTGCTAAAACTCCAGTGCCGGTTGGGGACCCGGCACTGATGACCTTTCCCAACTGGCATTGATGGTCCCTCCTGTGGTAGTGTATCGAGCTATGGCCCTGTGTAGGAGGCTTGAAATTCTGAAAAGTAATTGATGAGAAACTAGCTGGTGAGAATATGAAAAGGCTGGGTTTCCAGCTTCTAACTTTTAGTTTATTTTCTAAATTCTACAACTACAAATTCTTAGAATCTATGTGTGAATCTGGATTTTTTGGAAACTAAAAATTCTAGAAGAAGCTACAGATGTCAAAAGCTTCGTCAAATAGGCAACATAGCATATACACACAAGTTTTCCGTGTACATACCATGCACACCAACTAACAAACATCATAAAAAAGTTTAGAAAAAATTATACATGTATTTCCAATAGTATTGCACCTATATATAAAGTCTCGTCTTTAAATTTATTATATTTTAGCTTAAAAAAAATTTGACAGTTTTAAGAGTATAAATCTGTCAGAATTTTGTCTTTTTTGTTGCTCTCTATGTATAATAAATTTAAAGATAAGACTTTATATATAGGTGTAGTACTATTGGAAGTACATGTATAATTTTTTCTAGAATTTTTGGTGATATTTATTAGTTGGTGTGCACAAGAAAGTGTAACGCGCCACTTTCAACGAGACGTTAAATAATATTTTGCTAAAATCTACCTTAGAAATTTTTGATCTTGTATGCTGTGTTGTATGTCGTGCCTGGATCTCAATTAAAAATCCTGTCCTTGATCTCGACAATTCACCCTCTCAAAACCCTCCGTTCCAAAATAATCTCTGATTTCGAGTTGTCGATATCAAGCTTCGTTTCAAAACCCTAATGGCGAGTTCCCGATCTTCCCCTTAGTAAACCCTGCTTCGATATCTGAACCGATGTTCCAAAATCTCAGGTCTCGATATCCGTTCTGAAGTTTCAAGTCGGAACCCTACAATATCCCCTTGGATTCTTCCCTTGAATCCCCAAATAAAATTCCGAGTGATATATATATATCTTGGGTGTCAAACCTCTATCCGACTCCTTTCCACCGATATATATATATATATATATATATATATATATATATATATATATATATATATATATATATATATATATATATATATATATGAGAATGTATATACATGTATGCACCTACAAATGTACACAGGTATATATATATACAAGTATCGATCCTTCACCTCTGATCCCCTAAAAATTTCTTGAATAACCCTTCCCTTGTGTTTCCCTCCATATAAGTCCTTAAGTGCCACAATACAAAATTAAATACCAAAATAGTCATTTTTCCACTTGGGACCCCTTCTGGGAATTTTCTGGTATTTCTTGAATTCAAATATAAAAATTTGAGTTCAAATCTCTTTTGAAATCTTCCAAAATCCCTCCCAAAATAATCTCAGGAAAAATGACAAGCCGCACTGTTCCTCTGGGCCGTTTTCCCCTGGCCCAGCTCTGTGCCGCGCGAGACCACCTTCGGGCCGTAGATTGGTGACACCTGTCCCGGGCAACGCGTGCCTACCGTCGATCCCCTCTCACCACCCACGCGACCGCCCAGCGCCGGATGGCTGCCACGTTGCACCCACGCCTCACTTGGCATCCGTCGATCTTCCATCGCGCCCACGCCACCCGTGAGCCACGCCGAGTTGCGGGATGCGCGCCGCGTGTCCTTTGCTCGGCCGTCGATCTCGGTCACCGCTCGCCTGCTCGCGTGAGCCCACCCGCGCCACGGATGGCCGCCACATGTTTTTCCCACGCGCCCCGTGAGCCGTCGATCGCCCGACACTGTGCTTCTTCCTCCTAAAGCCGACCCCGTTCGCTCCCCGTTCCGTCTCGACGGTGTTCGTTCAAATGCCGAACCGTCGCCGCCACTACACCGATTCCGGTCTGGCCCCGCTTTGGTCACCGCTAGCCGCCAAGGGCTGGACAGCCACGGCTGCCACCACCACCGCCATCCTTTATTCACCTTTCCCCATCTCCTTTTGACCTAGAGGCGCGTCGGCATCTCCCTCTCTCTCTCAAAATCATTCCCGCCCGCGCCGGCCCCGCTCGCCCATGCCCCGCGCCGAGTGAGCCCACGCCCACTCCAAACTCGACCGTGCGATAGGCCGACCTCCGCCACCCGCGCATCACCGCCGTCGATCGAAATTTCTCCGCCCGCTCGAAAATTCGTCGCCACGTCATTTTTCCCGCTACCACTTCAATGATTGGCCGCAGGGAATTCTCGAGCAAGCCTCCTACCGACCTGGCCGAGCTCCTCTATAAAACCCCCTCCGAATGCCTCGGTCTTTCCTTCCTGCCTCGGTTGTCCTGAGAACCACCGGCCGTGTACCTTTCCGCAACTTGACCGACCTCCGTCACCACCGTTCAATCGCCTCGGAGCGCCTCCCGACAGGTCGAGTCCTTGTGCCGAGGACACCGCTCTGCCCTAGCTCCGGTTCCCCTTCCCCTCCAGTCTCCGCTCGACCCGAGGACACGAACTCCCAAGCTCTTCCGCGCCGTCGTCCCCACACCAAAACGCCACCGCCATGAATCTTCTTCGCCGGTGAGCCCCAACCACTCTCTAAGCTTATACCATCGCAAAGCTCAAACGCCCGATCCACGCGCCACAAATGGTCCCCTACGGGCCAATCGGTTCCCTAGACCACCGAGGCCACTCCCCTCCTCCTCCCTTCCTTCTCCTTCGCTGCCATTAGGAATACCGAAGGCCGCCATGGACGCTTGGTTCGCTCCCTTTTTCCTTCCTTGTTCCTCTCTTCTCCTGCCTCGACATCGTGTCGCCAACCAATCATCCGTCGCGGACGACCAAATCTGAGCCGTCTTGTTGGTTCTTCCTGACCTCCTCCCTCTGCCGGTGCCCGCCTTCCGTCATGGCGTGCCACCACTCGCCGAATTTCCTTTCGTTGCTACGGCCGTTGCCATTGTCTACCTTCCTTTTTTTCTCTCCCTGCTGCTACAGCATCTCGCAGATCCGAGCCATTCACAACCCTCGCCATGGTCTCCTCTCCCCGCTGGTGGTCGCCGATGGCCGCCGCACGCCATCGACCTCAAGATTGTCTCTGCCGCCGTAGGCTATCCGATGTCTGCTCCTTCTCGCCCTGTGCGCGTCGGAGGCGAAGAACGGGTGGTCGACACGTGGACTCTTTTTTTTTCGCCACTCCCTCCGATCACGCACACGCGGACCTCGAGCTCCCCTCACTAGCGCGTGTGGCCCTCCGCCCCTCAATCCACGATGGACCACACCCATACATCGCTCCAATCTGCACCACTGCCGATTGGGCCCCGCTGCCAGCTTCCCTTGTCTCATTGACGCCTGGGCCCCACGGCCAGTAATCACCTCTCTTCTCCCCTGTGTACCACTGACCAGCGGGCCCATATCTGGCTATGGGCCCCTACTGTCATTGACCCAGGGAATATTCCCGTGGATATTCTCCCCTAGAAAATCAATAAATCTTTTTTTCATTTATCAGAAATCCAATTAAAACTTTGAAAAATCATATCTTCCAATCCGTAACCCCGATTGACTCCGTTCCAACTCCAGTAATTTTCTAATATTGAGATCTATCCAATGGCACTATTACTAGCACTAAATAGGATCTTTTTACTGGTCTTTGTGTAGATTTTTGTGTGTTTGTGTATAGTAATAGTCGCCGAAAATTTGTTCCGGAGCAGATTTCGCGACAATTTCTCGAAGACCAGTGAAGACCTAGAGCAAGGCAAGTCACCTTTGATCAATCGAGCCTATATGTGAACTTTAATTATTTTATTTATGAAATCCTGCATCGATATGCGTGCACTAAATTGTTCGGTCTCGTATGCGAGTCAGACTGGGTGACCTACCCAACCTTGCTGCATTTAAATCCTCTCTTGATGATTGTAATACATTATTCCCTTGTAACCACCGCTGCCGCGCCTAGGTATTCGTGCAATATTGCACGAGTACTGACGGCCGCCTCTTTAACCTACAATTTGAGCAACTTCTTGGATAAAACGTGGTTTTACGAAACATTTGGAAAACCCGACACCTGGGTCGGTGCCTTGTGAAAGCAAAATAAATTTTAAAATAGAGATTCGCGACACAAGGTCGATCTGGTGTGTGAGATGCCTGTGTGGTCGCTTTAAGGACTGATTCCTTCAAAATTTTATCCGAGCATATGACAGTACAACCATATAGGTGAATTGGTAAGCCACTGGCCGAGTAACTAGACTCTCAGGTACGTCTTGCATGCCATTGGATTGTGGATCGTGCGGGAGGGCGTCGGGGTTGCCTCCTGGGTTCCTGGTACAGCATGGTCGTGGATCTACCCTGTGATTGGTCTCGAGGACTCCTCTAGTTGGCATGGGATAATCTGAGAGGGCTAAGGAAATGCCTTGTCGCGAAAACCTCTAGGCCACTGATCGTGCCTGCTCAATGTGAGCTGGTGGCTAGAGTGAGTCGTGTCATGTGGATAAAGTGTACCCCCTCTGCAGAGGTCTAAACTGTTTGAACAGCCGTGCCCAGGGTAATGGGCGGATGTGAGGTGATTCCTTAGCGTAGTTTTATTTTACCCTAATTGCAAAAATATGTGTGTGGTTTTGGGAACTATGAGAAGGATGTGCCGTCGAGGACGCGGGTCATCCGATGATGTCAGCTTGGCTGTCGTGGACAGCAGGACTCGAAAAGTCCGGGAAAATGCTTTGGCTCGGGAAGCAGTTTGATGTGAATTCTGGATTGCAAAAACTGGAGAAATAAAAATTGATGCCTCTTTCACTCCGATCGGACGAGACTCACCTCGTCCCGATTGTTGAGAAGCACACACTAGCAGATTTAAAAGATTTCAATAAAACGGATTTATAAAACAACCAGCCTCTCTTTGAAGCCTGCAACAACTACCTAAATTCCCTTAGCTTGCTGAGTACGTAATTACTCACCCTTGCTTTATATATATATAATTCTTCATCGGTAGCTGAAGCTGAAGTTGCAGAGAAGTGAAGATTAGGGTTTCGTCCTGGTTCCCAACCGTTGCCTGTGTGTTAGGACTTAGTCCGCTGTTCCGTCGCTGCCGCTGCCTCTATGTTATTCGTTGTTGTCTCTGACTTGCTCCGAAGCTGCAACGTAAGTTAAGGTATATGTCTATTTATTTAATTATGTGACTAAGGTACTGCAATGATACATGTCTGTTTTCCGTAGATACCAGCGCTGCGTTCTGTGACTGGTATCGGTATCACGGTTCCGCGGGAAAGCAGTTCGCGCTGTTTTTCTATGGCACGTCCTATTTGGTGCCATTGTACAGCGGTGCCAGATCGGGGTGTGACAGAAAGCTTGTGTGCATAGGATATGTTCCTCCTCAAATAGACAACATATCATATACACATAAACTTTCTGTACACATACCATACACACTAACTAATAAATATCATCAAAATTGTTAGGCTATTTGTTAGCACTTCTATACTGTTATAACTTGTTAGGTGTGTTGTGAGCAGGCTGTTATAGTTGGCATTTCTTTCTCCATATATAATTGACAAGAGTGTGTTCCTTTGAGACTTAAAATTAATTAAGTTATGTCAGGCATCCACGTTCATCACTTCTTCGATGTTTAATTTTACTGTAAATCTAAGTGTTAGTTTTCCAGTTTTTCTAGCGTAAATTTTCAAACTTTGACTAGATTATTATTATTCTACGGAAACGTGGCCATTTAATGTATAGTACTGCGACAATTAATGTGTGTTCACTTCAATTATTTTCTAGCAGTGAACATGTTCGAATTGAAACAGAGTGGACAAACTGAAACGTTCATTATATTGGACAAACATCTGTCTTATATTTATTACTTTCACTGCTATTCTTTCTTCTCAGATCCAGCAACCTATGTACAACAGCAAACATCATAAGAACATCTTCAGTGAACAGTACGTAATATCAGGTACACTAGCAAGAGACAAAGCCATGATACATCAGCTAATTATTGGCCGGACACATCTTTGATGCACGTAAAGGCTGGATTAAATTCCACTAATTATCGTAAAATCAGCCGATAGTACATTTTGGATATCTAGATTGATGTAAATATGAAACACCGATATTTATGCCTACGCTGTTTAAATTAGCTCGAGAACTTAAGACCTACGCCCAGATGGATCTCTCTCAAAGAGACCATCAAACCTTCTTTCAGTTGTGCTTCTAGTGATTTTGAAACCGAAACCACCGTAATGAAGTAACTTTCAACAACCACCCCTTTTCTGCCTTGTCTTTTTAGAAATTGTATGGAAGATGCAGGCCTCTGGTCTCATTGCATCAAACAGCAGGATAGATTCTTAACCACTTCCTGCAAGTCCATTTTCTCCTCTCCACTCCAGTCGGTGTAAGTTCTCTCTTCATGTTGTTTTGTTGGATCTTGTACAGTTCTGTTTTATAGACATACATATTTAAAGGCATATATGTAGTTATGTATTTTTTTATTTTGATTTGAGGAAAGTCAAACTTCAAATATTTTGACTAATAATTACTCCACAATCTCTTTTATTTGAATTAACCAACGTCAAATAAGAAAACAAAAGGAGCATACACGTATATTTAGTACTCCATCTGTCTTAAAATATGAGCATTGCTACAAGTTTATTCGGGAATTAAAAGAGTAGGTAAAATTAAGAAGTGGAAGGTTGTAATTGGTTAAGAAAAGAATATAGGTGAAGAAAAAAGAAGATAAAGATAATCACATAAAACGATGCATCTTATTAATGAATGATTAATTAAGTATTAGCTATTATAAACTTAAAAAATAAATTAATATGATTTTTAAAACAACTTTTAAATAAAAAAAATTAAAAAAAATGGTTTAACAATTTAGAAAAAATGCATATGAAAAACGAGAGAAGTTTTTGCGCCAACCTTCTCTCTTGAATGGACCCTAAAGGTTGGAAAACTGATAACAGACAAGGCACGTGGTTTTAACAAGGAATCTGAAGCAATTCCCAATAGGTGGAGGGCCATGCATTCATGACAGCAGGAGCAGCATCGATCAATCATGCAATGTAGTAGTACGGGTAGAGTAGTAGAGAGTAGTACCAATGTGCCATGCACGAACGCGGCCAGGAGCCCAGCCCAGTATCCTGTAGTTGCACGTGTCTCTGTAACTGCACCACGGTCGTTGGGCCCTTCATTGAACAACTTATAGTAGTAGTATTATTTTATTCTTAGATAAATTAAGAGATTGCATGTTGGGCAGTGGCATTTTATATCCTAATATATTACTCATGTTACCAAAATTTGAGCTAAATCTACAGTTTTTAAAACAACCTATCCTTGTTATACATTAAAGAGTAAATTACACTTGGCACAAATAGAGTATATCTTGTTTTACTTTGTATCGGGTTTAGTACATATTTTCATTATCCACTAGGTTATATCAAAATAAATTTTACTTTACATCAAGATACATCAACAAATCTATAGAAATTTCATCAAATTTTATATAAAATCTAAATAAAACTTTGTGAATTATAATCTAAATTCAAAAAGTTTAATAAGTTTTACTCTGTATTTTACGAGATTTTTCTTTAATTATATGATTCAATCTAGTGTAAAGTGAAACTTATTTTGATATATCCCGGTGCAAAGTAAAAACATATACTAAATCTGATACAGAATAAAACAAGATACGCTCTATCTGTTGTAAAATATAATTTACTACATTAAATAATGTGTACTAGAAACCAGCTGGTAAAGATCCACCACCATAAAATGCAATAATGTCTGTCATAGCTAGGCAGCGACACAAGTACCCTTACTTCTCTAGGCTTTTTCTTTCCCTCTGACCATGGAGGACGAGACCTTTATTACGCTAAAAGATCGAAAGTTTTGCATGTATAGGACACTAGTCGCAACAAATCAAACACTTAATAGAAATGCTATCTAAGATTAGTTATGTCAAAGTAAGGCATCAAAACAAATATTGCAAATGCCGCATTATGACTTGTACCCGATTCATTTCTTGCAAGAATAAGAATAAAAGGACTAATCTATATGAGAAGCTAGCTCGGCCAAACTCAATCCTCCATAAGAAGAAAGTCCATTTCTTATCTACGTGTATATCACGGATATTCACTGCTGCAAAATGATTAATTATCAATATGCATATTTCATCTTGGTTTAAAAGAATAAAAAACACAAAATTTTTCTTCTATGCCATAATTGATGGCACTGACAAGAAATGAAAAGCAACCAGCAGCAGTGACATGACTTAAAACACTATTTTTTCACGACCGCCACACAGAGGAAAGACTGTCACAAGTACTGTGCAGTCAAAAGCTGATTGTACTAAAATAATTTTGTTTGGTGTTCTTCCAGGGAAAGATGCTGCTAACTAAAATTAGTACTGTATACTACTCACAAACCAATTCAGTACTTGATCTAACGTACACGGTACATCAGGATCAGGCACATGCATGCATGGATATTCTGTCATATTCTTTTTTGTAATTAGACGCCGTCCTATTATGTAAAAATTTGGTTCTTCCTTAATAATATAGCTAAGAATATTTTGAAAAATCTAAGTTAACAAGATCCACAAGCTATACTCAATTACGGATTTTTACTTCTTTTTATTTTTTATGTAAGGAAGATAAATTACGGAGCATATTACATTTGGGGCCGGATATAGCATATTGCTTGTAGTTTCCTAGAATGAAAAATCAAGTAATAATAGTTAAAACATAGTGCAATACTTTCTCCGTCTTAAAATAAAAAAAAATATAGTACCAGATGTAATATATCCTGTCTTTGTCCAGATTCGTAGTAACAGGATGTGTTATATCCAATACTGGTTTTTGTATTTTGAGACAAATAGAGTATGATTGTAACATTTAATTAAGAGGACATGTTTTCATGTAAAGGCTGAATTGACTTCTATTATCGAAAATATATATCAACCTAAATTCAAGTAAGAGATCATTCGAGCTTGGCTGCTTGGGTGGCGTGTGGCTAGCTAACTAATTAGTTTCTCACTTATTAATCATTTATTCAAGTGTTGGTTTGAAGACAAAAAAAAAATTTACTCAAAACAAAGCAATTTTGTTGAGGAAAAAACAAAGCATGTTCTATACGGATCTCTCTTATTGAAAAAAAAAACTACTTCCTTAGAGCTTTGTATGCACACGTTAGGTTATCGATTAATCAACAAGTAATAGATTTGGCTAGCTACTAGTTGCGTCATGTGATGTGGATATCTTTGTATATGAGATAATCTGACAGTGGGTTACGAGTATCATTTTGGTAGGATTAGGCCAAATAATCGCGATCGCAAGAAATGATTTCTATAATCTCCGTCCCTTTTGGTTGTCCTTTGTGGGGAAAGGGAGAGGTGATCGATCGATCGATCCAGTCAATAGCGGCAATTGTGGAGGAGACTTGGCATGTCAAATTCAACTGAAACCAACACAAAAGTAATGTGCTCCACGAGTGCAGTTTACTGCACGTTTATTTCTTTTTTTGAAAGTTCAAAGTGCACGTTTATAAAATGTTCTTCCTTTTGTTTGGGTTCTGTATCAATCGCGCTTAATTTAGCACGGTCCATCGGTGGATTTTAAAGTAAATGTGGTCTGATTCATGAAAAGGCATTTCAGTATCTAGGGACTTTGGAGCCATCCAGGTTTCTTTTCAAAATATAAGGCATGCATGTATACTTTTGTAAATCTCTTTCAAATATAAGCTTGGTAGTGCATATGCAAGTTCAATGCACTACTACAAAACCCATTTTAGCGACACATCCCTTTATTTTTACACAGATGACCTAAAAAATAAGTCGCCTATAAAAATAGATCGAGGGTATCCGGTTATGGACCGTCCGCGAAAAGAGATTTTTAGCGGCGGTCATTTAAGTCAATCGTCTCTAAAAATGAACTCATTTTCACAGACGGTCGATTTAAGTATCCACATGTAAAAATCGGTTTTTACAAGCGGACCCTTAAAACATCCGCCCCTAGAAATCAATTTTCGAAAAAAACATATATAAAACTATCTTTTTCATATGAAGTTAGATGAAGACAAACTTTATATCAAAATTCTAGCGTGACAAGATCTACAAACTTTGTAGTTGATAACTTTTTCATTTGACATCGTTTAGGGGTCCAAATATTTGTTACAAAATCTTAGATTTATTTTAACAAAACCTTATATCTATGTTTCAAACGTTCTCCGATAGAGACGAGCTCTATATAGAAATTCTATAACTCGATGGGATTTACAACTTTGTAGTTGACAACTTTATCATGTAAGATCATTTAGAATATCAAACAATCACTACAAGTTTCAAAGATGTAAACTTAAAAAATAGAATCCTGAGTCTTTGATAAGAAGTGATTGATGATGAGATGGTAAGTAAGATAGTGTGTAAAAGAGAAGTTTTTTACTTTGACCCCTTATTTCGCATGCGTGTGCAATATGCGCAAAAATAGTGAGATTGCACCTTTAGATGCGCAATTGTGTGTATAGATGCCTGCTAAAATTCAAAATATTTTTTTTCTTTTTTTACATGCCTAAAAAAAATGAAAAAATAAAAATTCATTTTTACATGCGCTCGTCTTTAAGTGGCCACGTGTGAAAATCGATTTTTACAGGTGCTCGTGTTAAGACGACCACCTGGTTGCAGGTGGCCATGCCAACCGTCTGCGAAAGTCGATTTTGGCCGCCTATAATGATCCATTTTGTGGCAGTAATGATTTTTCTCACATTTACCAGCATTTTAACTGTAGTATGTTGTGTTGGAAAAAAAACAAAAAATATTTAGTTCGATTACCTTCCCCCAACACTACATATGCCCTCAGTGCATAGCTATCTTCCGGGCAGGTCAGGCAGCCGCCCGGGCTCTGTAGCTGCGTCTCTACTGTGTATTGTTGTGCTGGTTGCTCTCGACGTGTGGAAAAAATGGTTGGCCAATGAGGAACGCTATTAATCGTCTGGGCTCGATGGTGCCACTGGCTCCACCACTGTATTCCCTCTTTCAAAATAATTAACTTCATAGGTAAATGACTATTCATCACTTATTGGAGGTGCCACAAGCTATATGTATTTCACTTTTCAGATTTAATCTATATATTATCACTAGAAAGATATCAGAGGTATCACATATCAATATCTTTTTAGATCTTTCAAGGTTTTCGCATATCGTAGTGGAGAAGACACATAGTCAGTAAGGATGGGAGAAAACCTTTTATAGTATTATTTTACGCTATCTAGAGATACCAAAATTAGCACTGAAAATCTCGGTTTGATACATATCCTCGAGTACCACCAAAAACCGCATCATTTGTTTAACTAAAATATATACGCACCTTATAAAATAAACAGAGGGAGCACACATGTCCTAGTGGACTGCGGAGGTGCTATATATATGTAACAAGAGAAAGCCTCTGACATGATTATGGAGAGCCGGTTAGACCAAGCACAAAAAAAAACCTCGACTGGTCTTGAATTGGTGCGTGCTTCAGATCACTCTCTTACGTATTTACTTCCATTATTTGCAAGCTAAGCAGGATCTGACACTCTTGACATCAGGTAAGTGTCCCACTGTCCTGGCTGCCAACGATTCTATATATGTGTTTCACGAGCTCAATTCAATGGGCAACTGCAGAGGCATCAAGTCAGATACTGTTCTTCTTGCTGATTGCTAGTTGTATCTGTCTCCCGGATTGATGGTCTCTGTGCTTATTGCCAGTAGGCACCGCACTGGCCCAGTAGCCAAATAGTTTCTTCAGAGTTGGTGCAGTTTTGTTCTTGAGTGCTCTACTAATCATTCGCATCGACCAATGCAATAATCCTTTTTTTTTTTGCGACATGTATTCTCATTGAATCTTGGGAAGAACCGTGGTACGTGCAGTTCATCTGGATCGACATTGATCGATTGGAGTAAAATTTTAGGAGGCACTTTACAGTACACTATGCTGCTGGTGATGGAGAAAAGTAGTATGGGTAAAATCTAATCATTTATTTGAATAGGTATTTTAGTAAATAACGTGTTAATTATAAAAATTACTGACATTGTCACTGAATCTCGATATGATTCGATGGTCGAAAAAATCATAAAAAAATCTTTGAATTTTTTTTCTGTATCTCACTTAGCATAAATCTCCGTGCGATCAAATGGTAAAAAACATAAAAATCAGCTAGAAATAATTAATAAATTATATATATGCTATTTTTTATTTTCTCTTAATACCTTTATACTAGTTATACTAGTAATGTATATTATATATATATTATAAGTGTAAGTTTTATTAGTATAGAATAAATCTAAATTATTAGATTACTGGTACAATTCACTTGTACAGGGTAATACGTTGCAGTCTAAAGGTCCCAATTTTAGTTGCGTCGTCTCTGATACGTTTGATTTTTTTTCTCTTATATAGGTAGGTAGCCAGAGTTCTCTGGAGAGAAATAATGGATGACTCGAGCCTGTTCATGGAGTGGGCGATGGAGACGTTGCAGCACCTGCACCCGCCACCGGCGCCGCCGGCCGGCGGATATGTCGGCGTCGGAGACACGTTTCCCTCGCTCCAGACGCTCCGCGACTCGGCGTCGACGAACGGCATGGCGCCGGCGGAGCAGGCGGCGCACGAAGGGCACCGCGCCACCAACAGCTGGAGCTCGGGCGACACGGACAGCGTGTACGGCGGCGGCCACACGTCCGCCGCGGCAATGGAGCACGACGGCTGGTCGCCGTCTCCGAACTCGGTCGGGCTCGCGCCGGGCGGCGGCCTGTGGCCCGTGAGCTGGAACTTCTCGTCGGCCATGGCGCAGCCGTGTAACGAGGCCTCGCCGAACCCGGCGACGAGAGCGCGCCACGGCGGCGGAGTTCATGAGCTGGTTGGCGTGTCACCACCGACAAGGAGAGCCTCCGCGAAGGGCGGCGGCGGCGGTACCGGCCCCTCCTCGGCGGCGCCGTACGCGCAGGAGCACATCATCGCGGA
Source organism: Oryza meyeriana var. granulata (assembly GCA_003991445.1). NCBI lineage: Eukaryota > Viridiplantae > Streptophyta > Magnoliopsida > Poales > Poaceae > Oryza > Oryza meyeriana. The sequence goes on along the minus strand of RYFJ01001766.1, from coordinate 412,368 downwards.
GCGGAAGCGCCGGGAGAAGATCAACCAGCGGTTCATCGAGCTCTCCACCGTCATCCCCGGCCTCAAGAAGGTCTCGCTCCCAACTCCAACCAAACTCCATCCATTTCTTGCACATTTCTCTCACCATCTCTGAACACATATTCGCCGATCGATTTGATCAGATGGACAAGGCGACGATCCTCTCCGACGCGGTGAGGTACGTGAAGGAGCTGCAAGAGAAGCTCAGCGAGCTCGAAGACCAGAACAGCCGGAGCGTCGAATCGGCGGTGCTCGTCAAGAAGCCGTGCATAGCCGCATCGGACAACGGCCACCCGTCGGCGGCGGCGATGCCCAGCGGCAGCAGCACGGCCAGGAGCACGCTGCCAGAGATCGAGGCGAAGATCTCGCATGGCAACCTGATGGTGAGGATCCACTGCGAGAATGGCCGCAAGGGGTTGCTGGTGAGGTTGCTCGCCGAGGTCGAGGGGCTCCACCTCGGCATCACGCATACCAATGTCATGCCGTTCCCGGCATGCACCGCCATCATCACCATCATGGCAAAGGTAAGAGAAACTGGCCAAATAGTAGAAGATTGTAGCTGGATTTTTTTTTGTTTTTACAAATAATGAGGTTGTTGTAGTATCCTAGCTAATTAATAGAGACCCAAATGGTTCAAGAACCCATGCATTTTAACCATAGTATCTTCAGATTAATCTTTTTTTATCAATAACCATAGTGTCTTCAGATTAACTCCTCTTTTTTTATCGAAACGAGGATCAAAATGTAAGTATAAGTATAGGATAACTTACAAAGTATGAGAACTGCCTTGTGCTTAACTATAAGAGCACTAACATTTTATACATGATGGTAGTCATCTTATATATTACATAACTTATGACCACAGTCATTTTCTATGTACTTCTTAATTCCTTGAGATGCTAAAACTGTTTTTTTTTTTTCAAAGACATTGACATAGACACCACACGTCCTGGACGAATACCGTCTATCCCCCAATTAGTCGTTCACCACAACACTACTAATTGCAAATTTTCCAAAAAAAAATAGCCTATCAATTACAGTATAATTAAAATTAGCTCTATACATAGAGGCTCAGGTGGAAAATAAGTTGATTGGGATATATAGAAACTATTTAATGCTACTTGAAATGTTTCACTAGCTAGTATAGTTAACTAAATAACTCAAAATATATTTTGGCAATGCATCATAGGACAATATTAATCGGAACTAGATCTTCTATATGTAAAGGTTTCAATAAATAATCAAATTAAAGAAAATGATTCCATATTTCACATTAAAACTTCACAAGTTGGGGGAAGCATGCACCTTTGCTGTGACAATAAATTTGTGAGTACATGACTACACCCATCAGGTTCGAATTCCCTTTTGCCTAGAATTAGACAAACATGAATATACTTTCAGTAAATATTTAATTAGCAAAGGTTATCTATTTATCATTGTCCTCCATATTAATTTTTTTAAGGGCGTGTTGCATTTGTGCGTGGTTTGTGTGGGTGTGTGTCTTTAGTGTAATAGATAAAATAGTAAGAAAAAGGGCAAGTTGAAAAGCAAATGAGAATTGATTGGCTGGTTTGTGCACCGAAACTAAAATGATTAATAAATCGCCTACATTTAATACGCTTGCGTGGCAGCACTATTTTTTTTAATCAATGCCAGTACTCTTCAACATTTAATTGATGAAAGCGGCTGTCAGGGAAATTGACAAAAAGGAAAAGCCTACAGAAAATTAATTAGAATATTAGTCAAGACTTTTCGTTGTATCTTCACAAAAAAAATCTGAATATACAATTGCCCGTTGAGTGATATATACGGAACAGGTATATAAAAATGCGTGTGCACTATGTTTGGAAGCTGCAATATTGCACTACTAAACATAAAATTTTTCTGTGGACTTAAACCTGCTAAAATAAAATTTCATGTGGGTCGATGTCACGAAAATTCAAAACTCTAACTTCTAACTTATTGATCTCTGATTTATTGATCTCTGATTTCTTTCCAGGCGGAGGACGGGTTCAGTTTCACAGCTGAGGACATTGTAGGGAGGCTAAACGCTGTGCTGCAGCAACATCAGAGCAGAAATAGTGCAGAAGAAAACACAAGCTGTCAATAACAAGCAAATGCAGCTGTTAGCTACTACTTGGTTCCATAATATAAAGACTTTTATTCTTTTTTAAAGAGATTAAAGATAAAAAGAAAAGACTAGCATGTCCCTATTAAATGAGGAGTGGTTAAGGATCGAAGGGTAGTTAGAAAGTAAGATAAAATTTTTTTAATTAAATCAGAGTTAATTGATGGAACAACTAGTGCACCAAAATTTCTTATATTTTAAAACAACATAAAAAAGGCAAAATCATTTAGCTCTACTAGCTCGTGTGTCCGTGTTAGTGTATAGCTACAGTTGCATGCATGCTGCCATTGATTCCATAATAGTGTAAAACTCTCTCGCTGTGTGCTCGTGGTGGCTCGATCTGCATATATGATTAAACGTGTAGATCGATGTGCTCCCAATCCTCTATTTCAGCTAGTTTCTATAGCATTAAATATAATATCATGTAAAAAACTAAGATGGTAAGAGAGTTACTGAGAAAAAAGGTAAAAAGATGACAAAACCGTTTCTTATCTAAGAAATCATCTCTACACGAGAATAAAGAAAGAAAAAAGATAGGATTGGAAGAGGAAATGAGAGAGTAGAGAAGGAATTAGATAATAATTTATTTCGAAGAAACTATCTATTAAAAACGTAGTTTCTATAGTGATGTGGTAGTTATGAAATCTAACCAGTGGTGTATTAATAGTGTATGAGTTAGGATTGTGAATAATATCCTACCAATGTTGGTCGACGCGTGCATGCATGCATGCACGATGACCAGCCTGCCGACGACCGATATTTTGCTGAGTGGACGACCAATAGCCTAGATTGTACTTCTCATTGCTCAGCAGAAGTAATTAATCACGATGGATAAATCAATATTTTATCTTGTTTATTAGAGTAACAGAAAAAAGCCTTTACTTAGAAATTACTACTCTCTCCGTTTTAAATTATTTGTTGTTCTAACTTTATCCTAAATCAAAAATATCTATCTTTGACCATTAATTTTTAAAAATTTATATAATTTAAAAATATATAAATTATATATTATGAAGTATTTCTTATGGTGAATCTAAAAATATAAATCTTATTATATTTAACCATACGAATTTCTAAAAGTTAGGTCTCAAAGATAAATATGTTTGACTTAGAATAAATCTAGAACGACAAGTAATTTAAAATAAAAGGAGTATATTAGTTTAAAAAACAAAAGGATATAAGCATTGATTAAAGTGGGTTTCAGTTTTTAACAATCAAAATTAAACAAAGTGTCCAGGTAGAAATAAAATTTAGAAATCTTAACAAATCAGATTAAAGAACAAGAATATAGGAGAAGAGTACATAGCAGCCTGTGTATTTGTGTGGCTATACTTACTTTAACGTTGTAATATTTTTTATGTATTACCTCTTTCTTTGGTAGCGCTAAATAGCATGTACTTTTTAAATAGCGCGTCTCATAGATGTCCATGTCCTGCTCCTCTCCCCTCTTCCACAACTACACCACTCCGTCTTCTTGATATAAAATAATTACTCCCACTTTTACCGACCTTTACTAAACATGTCGCTAAGCTTTCCACCAGTTTTCTTCCGTTTTCCACTCTTTATCTAGATGTAAAAAAATACACCCACTTCATCAGTGAAAAATGGTGAGCATAATTTTTTTACATCAGAAGGAGAGGGAGTGAGAGGAGGGGGGAGGGGAGGAGATGAAGGAGATACATTTTTTTATGTCGAAGGAATAGAGATTTTTTTTTACATCAAGAAAGGGAGTGAGGAGGGGAGGGAAGGGGAAGGGGACATAATGGGAGGGGTGGAGAGCTAGGTGGGGGAAAGGTAGGGGAGGATATATGTGGAGAGCCTAGCAACATAACTAATATTCTAATAAAAATAAAAGTAATTTTTTAAGATTAGAAGGGGTGGAAGTGGGAGCGGGATAGGGGAGGGGAGGGGAGTGGGACAGTAGCTTTTGAGGCCTAAACAACATGTTGGGTGCTATAAAGTAGCTCTATTTCTTCTTCTTTTCTCAATCTTGATCAACTTTTAGTACTATTATTAATTCAACAACGGTTTGAACAGAAAACCGCTGTAGAGTAGCTACGATACTTTATCACTACTAGTTTGTTAGTTGACAACAAACCGGTAGTGATGGGCCTGTTCAGGTGGCTTGTTTTATGCTATTAAATAATGCATACATATGATTCTTTAGTTTACAGTATTTTATATAGTTTGTTTAATATGTTACCTCTCCTTCTTTTAAAATATTTTTTATCCTTCGATAAGACATGACTCTTTCGTTTGCCTTAATCATTGTTTTTCCAATGCATGTAACTCTATGGAATATTTAATTTATATTTTTATTATTTCTTTTTAATTTTCTTACTTTTGATAATATGGTTACATAACACTTGTAACCAAGTGTAATTATTATCAAAATCCACTAGACATATAACCTCCTTTTGATTATGTAAACCTTCTATTTCTACATCATCTTCTTATAATCCACTATGCCACCTGATGGTGCTACTTGACCTCGTTTCAGTGACTCCAAAAATAAAGCAATTACATCTACGTCTGATTTCGAGTTGCATCCTTTAATTTGTGGATGAAAATGACCTGTTGATACGCTAGCTATATAATAAAGCTCATGCAAGTTGCAAATATTAATGGCTTCTATATGCAACTTGATGAGATATAAATTGATCGATCATTAATTCACAATGCAGGGTCCAATATATAACAGATAGAAAGGACAGTACTTTATGTTATAAAAGTTAATCGATATAGCGGAACGATGATAACCTCTCCGATCTTGTCAGTCATTGATCAACCATAGATATGCCAGATGATGACACAGGAACACACGATATTTGTTAACGATGTTCAATCGAAGCCTAATTCCCGGGACTCTGATTATGGACGCTCCTCTCCAATCAATATAAGATAGTACACCTAGCTGTTACGAGTCTATGGCCCTGCCGTCATCCTCTCTCTACGTGTCTGCGTTATATTGTCATCAACATGGTTACATTGTGGTGCCCCCTCTCTATTTAAAAGGGTTGCCGGGTTACAGAGTCCGACGCTAACTCTAACCCCTACTACCTAATGCAACTCCAAGTCCAACGTAACCTAATAGGACTAGTATATTCGACACCTATTTTAATAAACTTCACCTTGACGAATATACGTCACCTAGAAGCAGTAGAATCACCATGTCGATCCACCGGTCCTCCAGACTTGGGTTGTCTTCTTTGCAACTTCACCGCGAGCCTCCCAACAAGCCTGCGCCAGACTCGCCGCCATCAAAAGCAATAGCTATCCCAGTAAAAGTTTCCTCCTGGACTCCACCTGTAATAGTGCACCCTCGTAATTTGTAAAGATGCATCTCCACCTTCTCTCCAGTCATCACAGTCGTCTTGCCCTTTATGATCTTCATGGTCTTCCTATTCCGATTAGCTCGGAATATTAACCCTTCTTCATGTAAGATTCCAAGCGAAATCAAAATCCTTTTTAGCCCTAGCACATGTCTGACTCTCTGAAGAACATGTTCGCATCCATCTTGCATCTTGATTTTGACTTTACCTACTCCCACGGCCAGATAACCTATGTTATCGCCTAAGTAGACAAAACCAAACTCACCAGACTGGTATGAAGAGAACCACTCCTTCCTTGGTGTCACATAAAATGAGCTAGCTGAATCCAATATACACGCTTTCGCATCCGTAGACTGTACACTTGACATAGTGAGAAATTCACCATCGCTATCTGAGTCACTTGAATTAGTTACCACATTAGTCTTATCTTTTTCCTTCAGTGTTGGACACTCCTTGCATGCATATATGTCCTACTCATCACATCCAAAGCACTACATCATCTTCTTCTTCTTGTTCTTCTTTACCTTACACCCTACATGCTCTTCTTTGACTAGCAAACCTTCCACTTGAGATATTTCACCTTTCTTGTTCTTTCTCATCTAATCACGAGCCAACAACGTAGAAGTGATATCTTTAATTTGAATGGTCTCCTTACCGTACGTCAAAGTAGTCACCACATGCTCATATGATTCAGGTAACGAACACAAAAGAACTATGGCCTTGTTCTCATCGTCAACTTTCACATTCATCTTCGTAAGATCTGTGACCAATTGATTGAAGACGTTTACGTGCTCTGTCAAATCTGCCCCTTCTTGCATCTTCAGCCCATACAACTTCTGCTTCAGATACAGCTTATTAGTCAAAGTCTTGGACATAAATTGAGCTTTCAACTTCTCCTAAATTATTTTTGGTGAGGTCTCTTTGATCACATGGTACATGATCTGATCTGAGAGACACAACCGTATCGTCGCAGCCGCCTGCAACTGTATCTCCTCCCAATCGTCATCCTCCATCTTGGCTAGTTGGACCCCCTTTAAAGCCTTTGAAACTCCTTGTTGAGCTAACAAATCTTCGATCCTGGTTTGCCATAAGCCAAAATTTCCGGAGCCATCAAACTTCACCAAATCTAATTTCATACCTGTCGGCGCCATCTTGCCAACCCGCGACTTAACTGGCCTGTTGCCACCAGAATACTCGCACTTCTCACTGAACTTTTCAGCACCGTCTGTGCCAACCTGTCCAGTATTGTTTGTCTTCGTCTTCACAATCTCGTCTTGTGGTTCGATCTCAGACATCAACTAGCAGAACTGCCTGTTTGCTATCGCCGATCCGATCTGGACCAGCCACGCACCTGTATGCCACCTTTGTCAAGAGCGTACACAGTCTGCACCGAAAGCTTAACCGAGCCACCTGTACCGTCTTTCGTTTGTCCTGATTAACCACTGTTGCTTAGTCGTGCTTTATCCAAAATCGTTGCCACTGCTATTGCTTTGGTTTGGCTTCCTCTTTGAGAGTCTCTTTAAAAGATGCACCCAATTGAACTCCAACATTAATATGAACCCAAGCCCGCACAGGACTCCGCTGTCCACATCCGATATGCCTCCGCATCACAGTCGAGTTGGTTTCCATCTGACTCTGACAAGTCCCTTTTTTCGCCAACTCCTCTGACTCTATTTGTTCAGAAAATTGCTCTGCTCTTGGTGGCCCTTTTCCAACAGCCTATGGCACATTAAAAATTTGCACATGCATGCACACCACGGTACCGCTACCCCATGGTCCCTTGTGCATGCACGATAGCCAGATGTGTATGCATGTAAAACTCCCTAATGTGTCCATGCCATGCACGAGTTCCAAAGCCACATCTCCTAGAGTCCAATTGCATGTGTACGTAATTCACTTGGTTTTGTTTCTTCCATGCCTATCTAACTTGTGTGCGTGTGTCGTGTATCCATGCACGATGTTCGTGCCTCCGCACGCACTGTAGTTGCAACCCTCGTGTTCACCGTCCACGACCATGTCGTCCTTGGCCTTGCATGTTCGCTGCACCGTGCCACGCTCGCCAACTTCGCCCTGCCGCCGTTGGCCTCCCTGCCACTGCGTATCCATGATCGCCGTGTGTGTTGGGTGCACTGTCCATAGTGCTACCCCCTCCGATCTCTCCGGTCGCCTTCGGTCACGTCCGGCCTCGTCTTCCGGTCACGTTCCGCCCTCGCCGGTCTGATCGCGAGATGAGATCGGTGCCTCCACAACGTCCTCGTTGTCACCATCTGATCTCATCGCCACGACTGACGATCTTTGTCAATGTGCAACCACACCTCGTGTTTCCTCTTCCGCATATCAACTTGATCCAATGTTGAACCATCTGCTCTAATACCACTTGTTATAAAAGTTAGCCGATATAGCGGAACGACGACTAACCTCCCCAATCTTGTCAGCCATTGATCAACCATAGACATGCTAGATGATGACACAGGAACACATGATATTTGTTAACGAGGTTCAGCCAAAGCCTAATCCTTGGGGCTCTGATTATGGGCACTCCTTCCCAATCAACATAACATAGCACACCTAGCTGTTACGAGTCTATGGCCTCGCCGCCATCCTCTCCATATGCGTCTGCGCTATATTGTCGTCAACATGGTTACATTGTGGTGCCCCCCTCTCTATTTAAAAGGGTTGCCGGGTTACAGAGTCTGACGCTAACTCTAACCTCTACCACCTAATATAACTTCAAGTCCAACGTTACCTAATAGAACTAGTATATTCGACACCTATTCTAACACTTTGGATTGTCTCCCTATATACTATTATCAACTAGATTTAGAAAAAAGACGAGTAATTGATCAATATCTGCATTTGGTCGATCCTGGAGAACTATATATATATATATATATATATATATATATATATATATATATTCTACTATAATACGAATAGCATATATACATATGCAATACCAACCTTGATCCCTAACTTGCCATCCCCCCCGTGCATTCCTGATAGTGGCCGACGGAATGAGTTATTTCTGACGGTTCTCCTACCTTTCCTGTCTCCATCAACAAAAATTGGTTCTAGGGTAGTGAGCTTTAGTGATATGCACGATAAAGTTGGCACATATATAATGCAGTCTGTGGCTATAGCACAAGTGATCGAGTTGGTAGATTGTATCTATGTATATTAGATCAATATATATGCATATATAATATACACATGATCGTCTACAATGCAAAATAATATATACAGACCTATGTGCATTGGGCTTTTAGAGCATGTTTGGATTGATAGCAATGTGTGCTCTACCAATGTTTTGTTAGCTTCAATAACTTATTGGTATTTGGATTGAAGACAATTTTTACCCACATTAGACTATAACTAGTTAGCAAATCTATCTAGCAAAGTTTATTGACAGGGCTTCGAAGTAAACAAGCCCTCAATCCGGCCAGGCTTTCAACAAACCGTTGAAAACTAGCCGTAGCCATTTTGTGGTAGGCTAATGCATTATCTAACCTCTTCACTAGCCCCCGGTTTTGAACGGGTTAATAAACACCCCTAGCTCATGCTCCCTACTATATATGTCAAAGAGATACCATATATTTTTAGCTAATTTAATAGTATCAATTAAATTAATACTTAAGAGTATTCTCAATGGATGATGTCCATAGCTATCTTCATATAGACACCACTTTCTCAATGCATAACGTCATATTATCACAATCTTCTCATTTTCTAGTGCTTCTCACAATTGACCGTATTTGTTTGGAAAGTGTGATGAACACATTCTTCTCAACCAATGCAATGTCTACTTTCTTGGTTTTGGTGTGTAAACTGTGTCATGCAAGACACTACGTCACTAAATACCTCACTATCTTCTCCAATTATTTGCCATATGACCTAAAATCCTAGTGGCAAGAGTATTAATTGATATGGACACTTTCACTGCAAGTTAGGGGCGGATCTAGCATGGGCACTGGATCCCCATAGAAAGCAAGGACATAGGGAAAGAGGGAAGAAGAAGGCAATAAGCCCCCCTCTAAACTCAACCTGGATATCCGCCACCATTGAGAGTGCTCTAAAAATTGTGATACCTCCTTAAAAACTATAATATCACTCATGTCAATAAAATCACACATATATGTAGCCTAATACATAGTCACGTGACCATAGATTTTTCTAATCTACTTAACTAAGAGCTTAGCCTAAACATGGTCATGCTAATTGTGGAAATTTTGGATTACTGACCGGCGTGCTGGGAATCCATGAAGACGATGCTAGTGATCTCCTCTGCAATGTCAATGCACAGAGTGGAAGTAGTCCCTTAAATCGCTCTGGTGCTTCATCTAGGCAAAGTAGTTGAAGTAGTGGTGTGGATGTTGCAGGCAAGGTCACCGGCTTGATCCCGAGGGGGTCGTAGGTGATCAGCTGAAGGGTGGCGGAGGCCCTCCGGTCGCCACCTACACTGTCTTGAGATGGCCGCACGTTTTTCCTCCAGTACCCTAGGTGATCAGAGTTAGGGTTTTGGAATATTAGGGAGAAGATGATCATGAAAGAGGTGTTCCTCCTCATGGCCGTACTCCTTTTTTAATATGGCGCTAAGGAAGATCGGGGCAATCCAATTATAGATAGAAAGGGTGCTACCGAGCATTGTGTGTGAGAGTTAAGAAAATAAACCATGTATTGAATCACAGTGATCACGAGAGCAATGTGTGGAAACGGGTGTGCGCGATTTTCTCCTAGTTTTCATACCGAGAGATTAAATTTTCCAACAGTAACATGTCCACTTTTGTATATATGGTTTGTGAGTCAGAGTTAGTTAAATCTTAAATAATTGGATCTCACTGACTTATAAAGTGAAAAGTGGATAGTTTTCGGGTTAAAGGGTGGGAATAGACCCTGGCAAAAAGTTTTACAGCGAAAAATGTTGCCAAGTTTTAATTTTCACTCTACTGAGATAGATTGGCAAAAGTTAATTAATAGGTGCTCGATATGTTCATTTCGAGAATTCCTACATCAATATACAAGCATACTACATGCATGTTTTGATGTTTAATTAGCTTTCCATGCTTCTTGGAATATTCAGCTTAGTTAATTATATGTATTGTTACTGCATTATATACTGAACAAATTAGGTAAGACTCAAGCATCGACCGAAACCAATTAGTCTAAATTTTGTATATACTATATACATTTACCAAAGAAGATTTAGATTTTACTGATGGCTGAGGCTCTGGCCCAGTAGCAGGCATGTTTAATTATCTTTAATAAGAATGGTAGGAGCTCTGCCAATTTATGGAAAAGAAGAGCTTGAAAGTTACAGTACCTATCAAAGATGGACACGTCAACACCATAAAGAACATGCTTAATTATCTTCAGATATGTTAAGCCAACCATCCTTGGATGCATGGATGTGTCCCCGTCTCAATTGAGATGAGGATATTCACAAGATCAATCTGATAGCCTGGTATTAGGCCATTGAACTTCGCTAACGAAAAAATATATATACATGATACATGCAGATAGAGACACATGCATGGCCATGCATGTGTCGATATCTGGGCTATTAGTGTGAAATAGTCCTGATAAGTGACAAGCAAGTTACTAATTTCTGGGCCAGGGCATGCTAGCTGAATGTCACCGCGGTATATATCATGGAGTAGTAATTACAAGTAGTTCAGTTGTCAGACAGCGCCATTTGATCTTGTCGAGATCTTATTAGTTATATTTATATAAATGTTCAATGAATCATGGATTATATCTGAAAAGATTTGTAGCTGCCTGAGAATCAGAGCCCAGGCAAGTGGTGATTGGCAATATATATATGATCATGGGACCTAGTGAAAACAGCTAATTTGTGTGCTGGGGGCTCACATAGATTTGACTTCTCAATTGTTTTAAAAAAACATTAATTTGGGCTCTCTCTCTCTCTATCCCAAAATCTCCTCTTTTAATCGCAAAAAGATCTTATTTGAAGTGTTGTGGTTGGCGATTTGTTAATTTGTTGGACGCATATTTCCAGACTTGCAATACATTAGGTATACTTATTAGCTGGGGTGCCCAAGCAATTGATGGAATGAGTAGTTCAGCACAACTGAACTGACAAATTGTTCTTATTTTCTCAAGCATGGATACACTCACATCTGCGAATTAATGAAGTGAAGACAAGTAGTATGCGGCATGCACATAACTCACATTGTGTGATATAGTACCCTTAGAAACCATAAAATGATTAAGAAGGAATTGATGGGATAACAATATATATGTGGTCCAACAGCTTTGCTACGTTTTTTTGAAGGAACAGCTTTTCTACTTTAACAGTTTTAACTTGAATGAACATAGACCAAACGGCGTTTCGTAAGCTTCTGCAGATCATGTCAGACACTAATTTGTCAGGCTGTTTCTCACCGAGTAAAATCTCGGTTTCAATTATGTGTTGTATCCTGGACCATTTACTCTACGAGTGCACAGATTAATCGTGCAAGTTATACTATATTACGGACGCAGCCTTTGAAAATATTAAGTTGCACGTACGGATAGTTTATAAAATGATGAGAAAATATAGACAATTCACTTATGCAGCAACAGATAGAATGCTAGATACCTAGGACCACATTACTATTGTTTCTTTCTCCTTCTTGATATTGACCTTTTCTATTTTTGTCAATAAATAATGAGCTGAAAAAGAATTTGTTTTTGTTCATGTCATAGCTGATTACTTCTTTTTTTTCTATTTTAAAGAGTGGCGTTCTATATCTAATATCTCGATGGAAGTATATAAGTTAGAATAATATAGAATAATGATGAATAGAAAAAAAAAGAAAATTCTTTAGCTGGATAAAAGACAGATATAGCTAAGTAGAAAGCAGTGGATTATAAATCCACCATGCGTGGGTTCAATTCTCGTCATTCGAAAGAAGCAGAAGTACTAAAATAAAAAAAAATACAAACACAAACAAAATCAAGCGACACAAAGAAACTGCAGAAGTACTCGATGGATTATAATCCACTATAAGTGGGTTCAATTCCCGTCGTTCGAAAGAAGCAGAAGTACTAAAATGAAAAAAAGATACAAACACAAACAAAATCAAGTGACAGAAAGAAGCGTGGGATTATAAATCAAAGACAGATATAGCTAAGTAGAAGGCAGTGGATTATAAATCAACCATGCGTGGGTTCAATTCCTATCGTTCGAAAGAAGCAGAAGTACCGAAATGAAAAAAAAAGATACAAACACAAACAAAATCAAGCGACAGAAAGAAACTGTAGAAATACTCGATGGATTATAATCCATTATGCGTGGGTTCAATTCTCATCGTTCGAAAGAAGCAGAAGTACTAAAATAAAAAAAAGATATAAACACAAACAAAATCAAGCGATAGAAAGAAGCGTGGGATTATAAATCAAAGACAGATATAACTAAGTAGAAGACAGTGGATTATAAATCCACACGTTCAATTCACGTCGTTCAAAAGAAGCAGAAGCAGAAGTACTGAAATGAAAAAAAGATACAGATACAAACAATGGAAAAAACACATTTGCTTTCGTTGAGAGTCGAACTCAAGACCTCCCGCTTAAAGAAGCGTGGGATTATAAATCAAAGACAGATATAGCTAAATAGAAGACAGTGGATTATAAATCCACCACGTTCAATTTACGTCGTTCCAAAGAAGCACAAGCAGAAGTACTGAAATGAAAAAAAGATACAGATACAAACAATGGAAAAACCACATTTGCTTTCGTTGAGAGTCGAACTCAAGACCTCCCGCTTACTAAACGGGTGCTCTAACCAGCTGAGCTACGAAAGCTCATTTGTATTTTATCGCATATAAATTTTTAATAAGTTTAAAACATAGCAGATGTCATCAAAGAGACTCAGACGTTTCAGAAACAAAACCGCAGAAGTACTTGGTGGTTTGCCGGCTCGGTTATAGTGACCACATATTACCAAACTAAGTATTCTCAAACGAACTATATCTTCACTCTGTAGAATGATGATTGTGATATTTATAATGCATTTTAGATTCTGCATCGAACGCCATCACTTGAACATATAATTATTTTGAAGCCATTTGGCATGAAAAATTGTAATGTACACAAGCTAATACCAGGTACGCACAAGCAACAATTTCACTATAATACTTATTGCGGATGAAGACACCTTAATCCAAATACCACAAGAAGTTCGCACAAGCAATTTCAAGAATCATCGTATAGTTTGTAAACATCTATCCTGATCTGCAGCTGCTAGCTAGTTAGTACTAGCTAAAGCAAATGCCTAACCTAGTCCACTATTCGAACTTGAATGGATTGGAAAACGGAGGTAGCAGCACAAGGTCGGTTCAGATCAGAGTCAGCTACGACCAAGACCGTGTCTCCAGATTTCACCGAACCCTTCGACTTCATAAGCTTGATGGTTTGCTTAAAGTTATCTTCCATGTTATTTGATAGTGGTAGCTGAAGTGGAATTACTCCCCAGTAGAGGTTCATGCTCTTTCTTGAGTTGGCATTATCAGTGAAAGCAAATATGGGAGGGTTGGGTCGGTTGCGTGATAGAAGTGATGCCATGTGACCATACTTTGTGTAAACAAAGATGGCATCCACTGCAAGGTTGTTTGCTGCAAGAAGAGTAACCATGAGTGAATGTCAGATGATAGATATTTGGAAAGGAAGTCCATACAAGAAACATACCCATATCCGCAGCACTGGTGCAAATTTGCTCTGAGATCCTATCAGGCAAAGCGATTGCAAGCTGATGTTGTGGAAGAAGTTTTTGCATGTTTTCCTCGCGGCTCCACGATTCCATCCTCTCACTAGCTGCACGGAGGACTGCTAGAGCTTTCTGAGGATATGCACCTATAGCTGACTCTGCCGATAACATTACAGCATCGGCATACTGCCGGACTGCTTCAGAAACATCTGCCACCTTCAGAAAAGATAGTGACAGGTCATCAAGAAGAAGCAAAATGGTTTAGGTAGATGGAATAGAATTAGTATTTTTAGAATTATATTTTTCATTATGGTTATATTAACTCTATTCCCTTCCAAAAAAAAGTTAGATTACCTCTGCACGAGTTGGTGTTGGATATTCGACCATTGATTCAAGAAGCTGAGAAGCAACTATCACTGGCTTGTTCAATTGTCGGCATAGTTCAACAATCGCCTCTTGGATGGCTGGGATTTGTTCTAGAGGAATCTGAACTCCAAGATCACCACGTGCTACCATAACTCCGTCTGATGCCTCTATGATGTCTTTCAAGTTCTTGAGAGATTCCAGACTCTCAACCTTCGCAAATATTTTGATGTGTCTGGTATACAACTAGATTATATTAGTCATTAGAATAGAAGTTCCACAAAAATATATACAACAGTGACATAACCGCAAATCCTAAAATGAATAGGGCGTTTCACTTGGTGGTTTGGCATAAATACATCAGTATCACAAGCAAGGTTCTAGGTTTTGTACTGCAGGTGAATAATTTCAAATAATTGACTTGATAAGGTTCTAGGTTTAGTTCTGCAGGTAAATAATTTCAAATAATTGACTTGATATGCTCTGCTGTGAAACAATATCATAGATTTCTTTTGTTCTACACTTCTACTATGTCACATTTCCAGATAAGACCAATGTGATGTATTTGTTGTAAGCTGCACTGCAGCACCAATGACATTGGTGAGAACCCTGCCAATGGTTTCTGGGAATCTCCCTTTAGCACATAGACAACATCTATAATAGATAGACTACAATCCCATTAAACAAATAAGTGTACCACCATTTTACAATAATGCACAGAAAACTATGTTTAGGAAATCAGGAAATAACTATATGTGTCAGTTATTTGCTTACTCTAATGATTTTCTGGAGAGGTAAGTCTTGAGGTACTTGATATCATTAGCATCTTTTACAAATGAAAGAGCAATGCAATCAACTCCTTCAGCTATCCCAAACTCAATATCAGCCCAATCCTACAAGACAATATATGAGTGAACAATTGATCAAATAGAAATAGACAGAAAATTTATCACTTTCGATGAAAACTGTAACAAGGAAACACTATAAATGTAATAATTCAATTAATAAAAATTCTTCATGAATAAGTGAAAAAATGCTGATTTTTTCAGGAAGAAAACAAAATGACAACTTTGAAAGAGAAAAAAATAACAATGAATACATATGCTCCAAGAATAAAGTACTGCATTTTAAGTTAACCTTTGCCGACAATGTAGGGAGCCCAAAGTTCCTTTCAACTAATTTTCCATTCCTCCAGAATGACAATTTGGCTCGAGGAAGAAGCAAACCTGGGTCTGTGCACTTACAGCGCAAATCATTTCCGACCTTCTCAGTAACTTCAAATGTTGCCATTCCACCATCAATTACAAGCTCATCACCAACTAGAATGCCTGTAAATGGAAATTAATTTGTGAACTAAAAAGTTTAAATTCATGTTACGGAAAATCAGCAAGAGACATGCAAATCTTCAGACCTTCAGAAAACTTATCAAAGTTAACATGCATTGTGAATGGATGAGCTCCATCAGTTCTTTTACTTGTAAATAGCCATTCAGAGCCATCCTGCAATATACGTTGAAAAGAGGAAAGAATAACATGATTTGCGTGAAAGAGAGTACCAAATCTTCAGTTTTATTACCTCACACAATAACTTGCTACCAATTTTGCTACCTCACATCACACAATAACTTACCAAATGGTTGCAGGATAAATTACAAAGATCAAGATGAACATAGTCCTTCTATTTGTACAGTGCCATACTCCAACAAAGCCGAAGCTATGAGCACAAAATAATTAACTAGTACTTCTAGTAGTACCAAGTACGTCAAAATCTCACACCATAAACAGCGTTTATTAAGTATAGCATTAGGACAAAATCTAGTTGCTTCAGCTCTTTTGGCATTACGGAAGAATCTAAGTGAAAACACATCTCTTTTAGCATAATAAAGGGGCTAGCCACTATATTTTTCTATAGACACTTTAATTTTGGAATAAACTAGCAACTATCCTTTTTTCTCGAGTATACTATCTAATTGATTCTAGATTTATCTCAGTTTTTAGAATGGGAAGGATGTTCAAATCATACATGAATTAAATGAGACACCAAAAACGCTATCTGCTAAATAAAAGACAGTAAAAATACCTTGGTACAACACTTGCCATGTAACGAAATAATCCCAAAAAGGATGGTTTTCCTTGAAGAGAACGTCCAACTAATGTTCATCCTTTCCGAATGTTATGATTCAAATCTAGTCACCGGCTAGGCCAAATTCGATCAGGTTGATACAGCTACTTCCAAAAAGATCATTTATTTCAAGGATGTCAATGGTATATATTTGAAAACGATGTGGTAACTTCTACGTCATGTTGCTGCACAGTCACATCTATGATTACACGACACTAACATGACAATCGAAAACATGCCCATATGTCATGCCAAGAACCTAATCGAGTAATTCAACAACAGGACGAACAAACACACCTCGGCCTTTACGGAGGCGGCGCCGCCATGGTCGGCGACGAGGAGCTGGGAGCCCTCGGTATCAACCATCAGCGAGACGCAGAACCCCTCCTCGTCGTTGAGCCTCCGCACCTCGCGCATCACGGCGCGGTGCCACTCGCGGCCGCCGTGGCACAGGTTGACCCGCGCCACGCCCATCCCGCCGCGCGCCAGCGCCGGCAGCGCCTCCACGCACGCGGGCCCCACCGTGCACACCAGCTTCGTCTTCCGCAGCCCCATGAACCCCTTCTCCCGCAGCTCCGCCTCCGACACCACGTCCATCGCCCCCTCAACCGCCGGCAGCGCCGCCGCAGACGACGACGCCCGGATCCGGTGGGCCCCGCGGCCGCGCGCCACCGGGGCGGCGACGATGTAACGCAAGGTGCTACCGGCGGCGGAGGTGGCCATTACGGTTAGGATTTTCCTGCGACGGCGGCGGAGAGGAGGAGGAGCTACGGGGTGGTGATGCGGCGGCGGCGGAGGATGCGAGGAGACGGCCTCCTGCGGGTAGTTGAATGAATAGCTGCGTGACCCGCGGATTGGGGGCAAATGACACGTGGGTCCGACCTGGCAGGGAGGGAGCCACCGGATTGGGCAACTTGGGCGCTGACATGTGGGGTCACCGGCCAGTGTTCTTTTTTTCTTGTTACCTCCAACAAGGCTGACTCAGCTAGCTATTTGCATATACATATCAGCATATGTCCTATGCGGAGGAAAGAGAAGACGGGAAAAAGAGAGCCAACGACTGTTTCGCTGTTGGTCTTGCTCAAGAAACGAGGCGCTAATCGCCAACCTCGTCGTCTACTGTCTACTCTTCGTTACGCGTTTTCCCTAAACTCAGATCCGCTGCTTCCTCCAAAAATCTTCATCGCGCGCGAATCGTCCCTCCTACCCCGCCTGCTGCACGCGCTAATCCTCCCTCCCGCCCACCCTGTTGCGTGCACAAACTCCTCCGATTTCTTGCTGTGCGCGCGAAAGCAAGGCATTTCCTCTCTGTTCCCTCTCCCCCTCTCTCTTCCTTGTTCTAGTCAAGATCCAAATCAAGTTTAGCCCCAAATTCATTCGTCGTTGTCGGTGATGAGCCACCGGACCAAGCGAGAGATGGCACTGCCAGTGCTTCTGGCTGGATCCGCGCCCCCTCCTTGGTTACCTGAGCCGCAGCTACCGCAGCTCTTCATTTAGGTGATGGGGTTTCGCCTCCAGGAAGCCAACCAGGTAACATCGTGAATTGATGTTCTTGCTGCTCCTGCTCTCTTGCTGTCGGCTCACATCTCAATTAATGCTATCACTTCTCTGCGGCATGGTGGCCTAGACCTTTGCCACAAGTTACTTCGTTGGGCACCATATCCCCAAATTGGTAAGCCTAGTTTTGTTCTGTAAATACAGCAACGAGTCTATTCCAGCTGCCATTTGTGCAAATGCTCATATCAGTCATAGTATAGATTGATCTAGTAATCTGATTGCTTGATTTTTTTAGTCGCATGACAATAATGTAATTGCTTAATTTTTCAGTGGTATGACAATAACCTGATTGCTTGATTTTTTTTCAGTGGTATGGATTACCACCCGCCTGGCGGATTTATGAGTTATTTCCAAACTGGCCAGCAACCATTCACTCCGTTTCTTGTTCCGTTCCCGACGCCATGGCCACCTGTCAGCAAGGAGATTCAATCGGCACCACCAAGTAGTGATTCAGGCACCCAACATGCTGAAGCAAGGTCAAAAGACAAAATCATCATCAACATAGATGATGGCAATGCTGTTAGGACTGCAAAGCGTTTTCTATTTGAACCGGATGAGGACTGGAGATTAGTAAGTTTGATATAATTTTGGCAGTGTCTAGTGACTTCCTTTTGTACATTCACCAATATATGAACCTACAACTAATCTTGAATGCTAAATGCAGGTGAGTGCATGGCTATACCACTCGAATGACCCGATCAATGGGAATGGCAAGAAAAATGAGAGCTATTGGGCTGATGTACTTGCACTATACAACAGCACAACATCTACCAATCGGAAAAGAGAGATAAAACACCTCAAAGATCGCTGGCAAAAAATCAAGAGATGGGTACCATTTTTCTACGCCTCTTGGAAGAAGGCTAGCTCTATTTATACTAGTGGACAATCAGATGACCAGCTGAGGGACAAAGCTCTGCAGTTTTATTTGGATGACTATCCTAAAGAAGTCCCATTCACACTTATGAACTGCTGGAAGGTTCTTTGTGATGAACCCAAGTGCCTTGTAGTCTTGGAGGACCTCGATAAGTCAAACAAAAGGAAGTTGGATGATGGAGATGAGATAAGGAACATCTCGGACAGACCAGAAGATATTGGAGATAAGGAACGTCCTATAGGAACTAAAGAAGCTAAGAAACAACGCAATGGTAAAGACAAAGTCAAGGATGATGACGGCAGCTTAAATGAAGATTTGAAGAAATACATGGATATTCAGGCAACCACTAAAAAGCGACATGAAGACTTCTTAGAGACCCAACAATGTATTTTTGATGCGAAGGTTGAAGCGGCAAGGCTTAGGAGGGAGGCTGCTTTGGTGGAATCATACCAAAAACTAATGAGTATGGACACTAGGGAGATGACCGAGGAGATGAAAGCTGAACACGCGATAGGCTTGAAGATTTTAAGGGACAAGATAGTTGGCAACACTAACTGAGGTACTTTCATTATTTGCTTTTTTTTAACTGAGTTGACTAATTACAAAATTAGGTATAATGTTTATTAACTGTTCTGATATTTCTTTTCATAGTAGTCAAATCCAAATTGTTAGCTGTGACTATCATGCATCGCAATCAGTGAGCATGTAATGTAAGTGTGATGTGAATTATTATGCAGTTAGCTTACAGTACCAATACTTTTCTTCTTCTATGAAACTGCATCTATATATTGTATCCCTTCTTTTTTATCTTCCTACAGACTAGTATAGCAGTCTAGTATCTTCCTACAGACTAGTATTGTACTCCTATTCTTCTATATAGCAGCCCAAGAACTCCAAACATATCGGATGAATCCGATGATTTTGTAGACCCTGCTGAGTTTTACACCATTGAAGAGTTCATGGCCGAGCAAAATGTCCTTGACTCTTTTGCTGCGCGGATTGACACGAAGATTAAGGCCAAGTTGGAAGCTGGTCCATCTAGGCGTCGAAGTGGTCCAAGAAAGTACATCAATAGGAACCGTGAGGCTGCTCATGAACAACTTGTGGCTGACTATTTTGCTGAAGAGCCTCTGTACTCTGATGCAATGTTTCATAGAAGATTTCGGATGAGAAGGCATGTCTTCCTAGAGATTGTGGATGCCCTAGGTCAGTGGTCTCAATATTTTATTCAAAGAGAAGATTGTACTAGACGCCTAGGGCTTTCTCCATTGCAGAAGTGCACAGCAGCAATCCGCATGCTTGCATATGGGACTGTTGCTGACACTCTTGATGAGTACTTGAAGGTTGCCGAGAGCACTGCACTGGAGTGCTTAGAAAACTTTGTGGAAGGTTTGGTTGCGGTATTCGGCAGTAAATACCTGCGGCGCCCCACAATTGAGGATATGGAGCATTTGCTCCAAGTTCGAGAGTCTCGTGGATTCCCTGGGATGCTAGGTAGCATTGACTGCATGCATTGGCGATGGGAAAATTGTCCCACGGCATGGAAGGGACAATATACCCAAGGTGATTATAGATACCCAACCATTATCCTTGAAGCAGTAGCATCATATAACCTTCATATTTGGCACGCATTTTTGGTGCTTCTGGGTCCAACAACGACATCAATGTGATCAACCAATCCCCTCTATTTATTGAAGCGATAAAGGGTGCAGCTCCCTGAGTTCAGTTCTCTATCAATGGGACGCAGTACAACACAGGATACTATCTTGCCGATGGAATTTATCCAGAGTGGGCAGCCTTTGTAAAGTCTATAAAGGCTCCTCACCTAGAGAAGCACAAGCTGTTTCCAAGGGAACAAGAAGGGAAAAGAAAGAATGTGGAGAGTGCTTTTGGGGTGCTGCAAGCTTGCTTCAACATCGTGTGCTGTCTAGCACGATGGAGCCAAAAAAGTTCTTAAAAAAATCATGCAAGCTTGTGTTATCCTCCATAACATGATAGTGGAAGATGAGGGAGAAATGGCCAAACAACCTATTGACTTGAATGTTGTCGCAGGGACGTCGATTGTTCTTCCACCAGAAGTGCAAACAGGGAGCAAAGATCACCCATACTTCAGTGGCGTACGACGTAGAAATTCTGCTATGCGAGCTCAACCAATCCATACTCAACTAAAGAATGATTTAATTGAGCATATTTGGCAACAGTTTCAGAACAGACAAAATAATTAGTCACTGTTAAATCACTTTTATGTAAGCTCTAGTATCCAATATATTTTAACTTTTATGTGAGACTTAAAATATTTATCATCTTTGCTTACAATTTGGTCTTTTTCTTAGGGGGATGCCAGTATTGATTGTTTTTGTGAGAATGCCGTGTGATGCTCAGGTATGCATTTTTTTTAACTTGCAATTTGGTCTTTCTCTCACGGGATGCTAGTACGGATTGCCAAGTCATCTTGTTCTACTATATTTTTACTGTATATTTTTTCTTTACCTTACAGGAATTGAAGGTTGTGGTTGCTATCAAGCTTTTGGTGGTTCTCGTTCGACGAATGTAATTAATTAGCTCTACTCTCTTTTGTGGCCTGAATGCAACATGCATAGTTGTTTTCAGTTTGTTTCTTTTAACATTGTTAAAAAAATATTATCATGATATAGCTATCATGTTTGGTGCTTATCGTACTATGGATTTTTAGCAGGTGAAAGAACTACACTTAATTATTATATTTCTATGTTGTCATTGTGCTGAGATAACGATGTATGTTAGTGACCGTTCTGAGCTGCCATTGTGCTGAGGTGAGTTGAGATGTTTGTTTCTGACTACTTTGTGTATCAACACACAAAGGGCAAAGGGCCATAGATATGGTGCGTAGTTCATCATCATATATTCTATACACATGTAACTATTAAAAGCAACAAGAGATGGTCTTAGGGAGCGTTCGGTAGCAAGGGTTTGTAGGAAAGTTTTAGCGCACGCAAAACGAGAAAGCTATTAGCGTATGATTAATTAAGTTTTAATTATTACAAACTTGTAAAATAGATTTATTTGATTTTTAAAATAACTTTTATATAGAAAATTTTTGCAAAAAAACATATTGTTTAGCAGTTCAGGAAGCGTGCTCACGAGAAATGAATGAGTTTTCTGCTGTAACATGTTCTGCTGAACGCTGCCGTAAAAGATAGTCCACTGGAGAAACTATCTTTAATACTCTCTTAAATGAGATGCATGGAGGTGCCCTCAGGTTGCCACTTGTTGCCTAGTGGAGTAGCAGAGTTGAAAATTCAGCCCAACAAAGGAAGTGGTTGGGTTGAGTTTTGGAGAGGCGAATTGTATTCGTATAGAAGATAAATTTGAGCAAATTATGCGACTTTGCACACAGTTTGCAGGAACTGTGATTTCTGTTGATGAATAAAATGGTAATGGCTTGAAGAGAGAAACACGAACGATTGTTACAACTTCTAAGGGTTTGCAGAGTAATTCAGAAATTAAGCTCTTGGTTCTAATTTTAAGTTGAATGAATTTGATGAAATAATCAGCAGGCGTGGATCAAATTTTCAATGTGGATCTTCAGGTTCAGGACCTGGACAAACTGAAGTCTTCTTTTGCCGTGGCAACCATAATCATAAATCGAATGAAATACTGCAAACGAAGAACAACATGTTTCTCAAACAGTTACTACTGGAAGACAAATAGATGATTGCCATGATCACCAAGAAACTGACAAAACGGTAACAAAACGATGTCCTGGATTAACAGAGATTCATATTCAGGTAACAAACATAACAAAGCTGCACGAAAGCCGACGTCTCAATTAAGAAAAACAGAAATCCTAATCATTTTTTGATGAAAAAACAGCAGAGAGCTGTTATTTATCATCACACATCAGTCGAATAGCACGGAGTAAACGATGTCAACGAAATCGAGCAGCATGTGCGAAGCTAACAGTTAAGTTCCCCTACAGATCAAAGTAGTTAGCACAGGCTGCCCCATCTTAGGCCTCCGGTGATTTAACTTGATTCCTCAACCTGCTGGAACGCCGGACTGGGGTCATCGCCTCATCCTCCTTGTTTCTCTGTACAACAAGTTAATTAGCATGCAATCGACAACAAACTTTCAAGAATCTGCTGAAAGAATAAATAAATTGCAACTGCTCAATTACCTTCTTGGCAGGGATCTTCTCGTAGGTGGTGAAACTACCATAGGATGATGTTGAATACGCCGCAGAATCCCTCCTAGACACCGGATCAAGGCTCAGACTCTCATCCTCCTTGACATTCCTCCTCCTGCCATGGCCAGAAGACAAACTGCTGCTATACATCGAAGCGCCGGAACCGCCAAATCTCTCAGTTTCATCTGCCACAGGAGTCTGAAGCTGTGAACCCTTGACACGAAGATGACCCTCGCTGCTCCCTGAACCAGATAGGGTCTCACTCTCACCAATCGGTTCAGCTTGCTCAGCTGAAGCATCAGCACTGGCGACAACCTGAGTTTGCTTCTTCCTCATGACAAGGAAGGCCAGTGCAGCTGGAACAACGATAGCAGCGAGAGCAACGCCAACTGCAGCAGGCCTTGAGATCTTGTCCATGTAGCCTGACCACATCCCCATTTCCGGCTTCATTCCATGATACGCCTCTGGATCCTCCTTTCCATCAGCACGATCACCCTCTGAATTATCAGTCTGAACATTCTGCTCCAAGGAAGACGTGCTTGTTTTAGTGTTCTCTATTTGCTCAGGTTCTCCTGTAGGTTGACAGGGCTTCAAATCCTCGCTGAAGGAGGCCAACTCCTCATCATTGCGACCTGGAACTTCATCTGACATCTTAGCATCTTCTTTAAGCTCCTCTGCTAACAAGGCATCATCATTCTCATTTCTCTTCTCAGCGATAGCTTCTTGCTCCACATCACTGATTTCTGAAATCAACTCAGAATCACTTGTTGAAACAGCCTCCTGGATCTTCAAATCCTGCTCTAAGGCACTGACACCAATATCTTCCATTAGTATTGGCCTTGTTTCAACAAAGTTGCAGTAGAGATCAACACCCTCATCTGCACTTGCAGCTGCAGCGCTCAAATTGGCTGCGAAATGCGGACCCAAAAACTCCTGCTCTTGCGTCCAAACAAGAGATTCCCAGTAGGATGTGACCAAATTCAACGAACTGCTTGACCATTGCTTCAGCCAAGCAGCCAACTCCACAGGATGCAATTCTTGAACTGACATAAAGTCTGACACCTTCCCCAAGGTGGTTTGCTGCATGACCGGAGAATCCGGCGGCGGCGGCACGCAGATGAGAGCAGCAGCCATGAACAGAACCAAAGCAAGGGGAGCAACCAGGAACTTCAGCGAAGACCTCTTCTTGGAATGAACTTGTGCCGAGCTCGCCGGAGGCTGCGGCTCCGGAGTCACTAGACGAGCTCGCGGGGAAGTCGCCCTAGGTCCCGATGTCTCGACACGACCGCGCGGGGAGCGCGTCGCTGCCTCTGGCGTCAGCACGCGAGCCCGCGGTGAACCAGACGCAGGCTCCAGCGGCAGGGCGCAAGCGTCAGCCGCAGGAACAGCGGCGTCATCTCCGAGCTCAGACGACAGCGGCGCTTGTTTTTGCTCTTCCTCTACAAGCTCCACCTCCTCATCCGTCGTGGTGGTGGTGGTAGTGACTGTTTCGTCGCTGCTCTCGGAGGCGAAGCCGTCCTCGAGCCGCCTCACGCCGCTGCTGCCTTGGCGATACAGGTCGATGCGGGGGTTGGGCTTGTAGTGCAGAAACCGAGGCCTCGGCGACAGGTAGTTCGTCTTGGGATCGTAGGCCGCCGCCGCCGCCGCCGGGTAGGACTCCGCCTCCGCCGAAGCAGCATCATCGGAGGCCGCGTGGTGGTGGTTCTTGCACATGGGATTCTCCACCCTAGGCTCCTCCCCACCGAACGAGTGCCTGCAGCCGGTCGCGGCCACCGGCGTGGACGCGGGAGGGGCATCCGGAGCCCCATCGAACGAGAGCCGTAGGCGCCGCGGAGCGCCCGCCTCGGACGCGGGCGGCGCTCCCATGGGCTTGACGGGGGACGACGAGGCCACCGGGTGGAGCTGCTGCTCGTTGCGCTCCCCGAGCACCTTCTTCCTCGGCGAGGCCTTGGACGCGGCGGAGATCGTCGGCGCCATGAAGTTCTTCGCGCCACCGACGACGGTGCGGGCGGGCTTGGACGTCGTCCTCGCCGCCGCGTCCCGCTGGTCGCTGTTCTCCTTCTCCGCGCACCACGACGCCCGCGGCGAGGCGTTCCTGCAGATCGCCGAGCTCCTCAGCGGCGAATCTGCGCATCCAACAAAATGACTCGATTAACCACCACGAAATCAGCAGATCCGAGCAGGAAAACGTCAGAAGAAGAGAATGGAAAGCCTATCTATCGCAAGCAGGAAGGAAATTAATGCACCGACCAATCCGCTCCCCCCAGAAATGGAAGTTTATCGCAACGAAACGGGAAACAAATCAAAATCAAGAACCGACGACGACAACGAGCAAGGAAAGGAAAGACGTCGCCGGGCGGCGGAAACAAACGTTACCGCAGGGGGACGCGGGCCTGAAAGCGGCGGCGGGGCTGGAGTCAGCGCTCCTCCTGACGGCGCAGCCCGGCCTCACACCGGGGCCCGGGGACGGAGACCTCGCCGTCGCAGTAGCCATCGCGATCCCAGTTTGCGCAGGGAAATCTGCCGGAAATCAAACGCGAGAACCGAGCGGACGAACGGGCGGGAGCAGGGAGGAGATGATGAATTCGAGGCGGAGATTTGGAGAGAGAGAGGAGAGGGGAAACGGGAAACCGGATTTCTTCGTGATTTTGATCTCTAACGGCTACAAGACTTTATCGCTGCAGAGCTAGAGAAGAGGCGGACAGATGACCGTTGGGATTGGACGAAGAGCTGAAATTGAAGGGTGATTCCGGCCGTTGGGACGCTTTCTTTTATTTTTCCTGCGAAATCGACCGTTGCGGCGTGACACCAGCACGATACGAACGGTTTGATGTGCTGCAAAAGGGGTACTCCGGTGGCCTTTAAAAATGCGACAAATTTTGCGCCGTTTGAAACGTGTCGCCATTTAATTTTTTCTTGTGAAACCAAAGCAAAAAGAAGCGTACACACTATATACCCCTTGCTCCAAGCCACACAAAACAGTGTGTTTTGAAACGAAATGGCAGGTTGATAAAGGAATTTTTATTTTTTAATTTACAAAACTATATTTAAAAAAAATTATAGAAATATACTCCTCCTGTCCCTGTGAGAGTTTTTTTTTTAAAAAAAACCCTCCCGAAGGACGGTTTATATAATGTGGCAAGGCTCAAGTGGCTTGGGTGTTTGTAATTTTGCAGCTTGGGTGTTTGTAATTTTGCAGGCAACCCCCTACCACGGATAAACCGCCCTCCGGCAGAATGAGAAGGGGCCACCTGTAAATATTTCATTCACCGCTCTAGGAGAGGGCAATTTATCCCCCTACCCTATAAAATCCCTCCCCTCTTCTTGAAAATTCATTTAATCCAATAAAATCTAAGGAAAAAAAGAAAAAAGGAGTGAGGGGAGAGGGGAAGAAAAGTGGCGAAGCCCTGTTGTTTGCGGACTCACCTGGAGGTAATTTCCTTTAAACATTGCGATATCCTTTTAGGAAAATTTAGTATGAATATTATACGAGATTTAGTAAATGAATAATAGCGGTTAGGAGTAGTGTATGAGATGTAGTCGTAAGAAAAGTACGTCGTTAGTAAACTATTTTGTTCAATTAATAATACCGAAGGACTATGTTCGTTCCATATACTGATAGTGCGTAGATTGAAAACGATGGTTTTATACATCCGCCTTTTAGCAGTAGTTGAAATAAGCTAGTACTGCAGCCTTAAAGTTATTTAGCTGACCTATATTTGTTGAGTGGGTAGGTATGGCAAGTATGGAGCTGACCTATATTTGTTGAGTGGGTAGATATGGCAAGTATGGTGGTTTTTCAGTTATTGTACGGTGAAGGGAATGTTAGATGGGCCAGACGGTGTAGATTTGTCAAATTTTAAGACAGTGACAAGGGGCATTGATAGAGCAGTAGAAAGAAGTTTTGAGGCTGTGTGCAACTAGTTGATGTAAGAGTCGCGCGTGACTGGAATGTCGCTATCATTGATTTATGGGGGCCACGACGAAACACTTTCGGCGTCACGATTCCTACTGCATGATAGTCTAATTTCGATGCCTAAAGTCTGTACTTTTTTGCACACTACTCGACTCAGTGCGATGTCATTCTTGTCACGGGACCCTCTTAGCGCTTTCGACGCAAGACCGCCACTGTGGGCACCCGATTATTCTGCACTATAAGAGGAAATTAGTACGACAACGCGAAATATCTAGTTGGATGGGATCTCAAGAGAAAGCCAAATAAAACTGTAACCATCCAATCTCATCACAGCCTTGTCATACAAATCACCAAATATAATGCAAAACAACCGAACACCAGGCTAACACAAGAGATATTTGGAAGAATAGTTACACCAGTCCACACGGCGAGATATGCCCGTCAAACCACACGAAGGTGGCGAGCAAACACGATACATATCTCTAAGGACATGGTCTACGGTTGAACTACTCTCCATGTATCTCAACTGTTCTAAGCCTATACTCATGCAGACTAGCCCCAGGAAAAATTGCTAGTCCACACTTTCATCTCTAGCAATGGTATACAAACATAGGGTATACAATTATAAGTGAAATAAACTTAGATACAACTAAGATTACATAGGCCCAAAAGGCTAAATAATATGATTCAGTGGAAGCTTGTCTACCCATACCACAGGCAATCCGACTAGGGGTACACTCCCTAAAGAATCAATCCTGAAGAAGCAACGAAATCCCGTAGCACTCAACCTACAACCAGGTAATCAACAGAAGTACAAGCAAGAGTCAGTACATTACCAAAATAATGTACTGGCAATATCAATCCTACCATACATGCAAGTTCTAAATCAAGGAAAAGCTATTTATGGGTTCAGTTTTGCATAAAGCTAATTTTAGTTCACAATCATTTTGCAATGGTAATTTAGAAAGCATTTAAACAAGTATAATAAGTAGTGAAGTGATCAACATAATATCAACATAATAATTTTCCTGCTTGTGCCCTCCTCGACAACAAGACACCATAAGCATTGTAATAAGCATAATAGTTCTCATAAATCACCAATCCTCATCCCAATTTCATAAACACATTTAAAAGCATAAATCTATACTCAATGGACACAACCATGCCGCTCATGACCGTGAGCACGGCTAACCGATTAGTTTTGACTCTGCAGAGTTTGTACATCGTTACCCACATGATGTGATAGAAGCCCAACGGCTACACTCTAGTTTGTCCGGTACTCGTCGGTACCACCACACTCTGCACATTGAATGTGGTCTAGAGGTCACAACACAGCTTTTACATTACCTAACATTTAGCCTTGTACCAGCACGAGGTGTGTTACTCCACATCGAGGCACTACCCCGATGCCGTGGGTGGCGGGCCCACGCCTTAAACCCAGCGCCGTGGGAATCTGCCTACCCGGCTCCCCACGAGGCACACAACGTTGTATTGGACAGACTTAGACGCCTATGTCATGAGGTGATCACAGTCCCTCATGGTTCACATAGGTAGTTCCTATAAACAGCCCTACAGTACATTCGTAGGCACTGCCCCTACTACCCTGCCTACCAAAATGCAAGGCTAAACATTAAGTAACTTAATCCGCTATGGCTATCCCATAACTAGCACATGTGGTTGTACGGTTTAACATGAGAATATGACACTGAGTTTGGTCCTTAAGCAACCCGGGCAAACACTCCCCCTATCGGTGTGCAACTACTCCATATGCACACCACTTGCCGCCTAAGTCTAAAATCGGGTTTTTCATCATTTTAGTTCACAAATAATCAGAGGCTTCACCTCTGTCCAGAAGTTATAAAATTCCTAAAATCTCATTTATAAAGTGATCACAATCTATTTTAGCATATCTCTAAGCATGGCTAAGCAACTTATATATGTATAAGCATGTATAGTCCCAAATAAGCACAATTAAAGTGCTCTAACAATTTCTAAGGTTACAATCAGCAAAGGATACAAGTTCTCAAGGTTGGTCGTGCAACAATTTGGTTATAACTACCAATTTCCACAATTTAAATACCGATAGTTGCAAATACACATGTAATTTTACAAACAACACATTTCATTCCCCAAAACATAGGATTCAATTTGTTCAAGGAGGAGGGGAGAATACTTGCCTTACTCTTGAGTACTCGGATACCAACTATTTCACTTTTTTACCGATATCGAATTCGTCTCTAAAAGGAAAATAACGTACGATCGTATAAATAGCAAATAATGCGAAAAATTCAAAATGCTCTAATATGCATGAGATTTATACCTTAGGTTGCTACTGGTCTAAAGTGAATTTAGGTGAAAGAATTTCTATTTTATCACGTTCTGTTTGAGAGTTATGAATTTTACGAGTTCTATACGAAAATACGTCCCAATGCGATATGAGTTCATAATTGAAGTTATTTTAATATGTGTGAAACTTACACAGTGGTTTGGTACTGGTCTTAGGTGAATTTTTATGAAGAGATTTCTATTTTGCCAACTTCTACTTAGGAGATATGAGTTTATCAATTTCTAGACATGTATATGTATTTGTACGTGTATTTTAGTATACCTGTGTTTTAGGGCTAGGTTTTTATAAGAATATAAATCTACATATTTTGATAAAAATGCCTTGTGAATCTACTGCCCTTTGGGTATATTTTATTTAGAGTAAGAATGGAGTTTATATGATTTTTAGAAATCATTTTACCTCTTTATAGTCTATACAAAACATTTATCCTTTGCATAAATCCTAAAGGTGGTTCTCATACTAATTTAGCAAGTCTCCAGCTTTTAGACATAAGGAGTAAAATATTCCGAAGCTAACAAAATTGGTTTCATATTATTTGGAGCTTATATGAATTTCTTACATATTTTAGAAGTTAATACATATTCTATATATTAATTTATATATTTACCTATTATAAGTTTCTTATGAGTGTCTTTTATGTAAATGAATTTTAGTTTTAGTTTGCTTCAGAAAAGACTAAACCTTGATTTAAGATAAAGATGAAATAACTAAATTTGCATATGAGTTATGTATTGTATTCTTTATATTATTTTTGAGAAATTTTAGGTACTGGTTCTTCCAGTTTTCCAAGCAACGGAAATAGAGTTCATAATTTTGTGATTCAAAAAATTTTAGTTCACCCAATTTGGAGTTAAAATGAATGTACTATGGATTTTACAATTTATTCTATTTTTCAGTTGAACAGAAAAGGCTTTTAAGTATTTTATTTGTTCTTCCCTGATTTCATAAAGGATGGGGCCCGCGCGTCAGTGAGACAGAACAGGGCAGGCGCGCGCAGCAATGGATCGGACCGTTCGGTCACGGATCGGACGGTCCGGCCAGGCGAAACAGAGGGGGCGTAGCCGACGAGCTTCTCCACGGCGGCGGCGGCGAACGGCGGCCCGGCTTGGGCTGCGGCCAACAGATAAAATGTGGAGGGGACTATGGCGAGCCTATTGGTGGTCATTTCGTCACCGGTGGTGACCGGAGTCGACGGCGACGACAACGTAGGCGGCGGAGTGGCTGGGGGTGCTGAGGCAAAACGAGCTACGACTCGTTTCTTTCCAAATCCATGCATGCATGAGTTACTACTTGGTATAAGGATGCTCATCATGCGATGGCCCGAGGCGGAGGAGGGCTGGACGGCGGCGGCCATGGAAAGGAAGTCCGGCGGCAGCGGAAATACTCCGGGTCGGTGGTGCCGTCTTGATCTGCAAGAGGAATCGTCAAACCGAGGCGCGCACGGAGTTAGCAGGATCCTAGAGATGGTGAGGGAGCGAGGAGTCGAGCTAGGACTCACCGGAAAGAACGTATTTCACGGCGGCGGCTCGGAATGGGTCTAAATCGGAGCCGAGGAAGAGTACTCCCGATCTCCGAATTCCGGGCACCATTGATGGGGGTTCTTGAAGGGTTCAAGAGAGGAGGTCGAGGCGACGACGATGGCGTGCGGGCTTGGCTTGTGGTGCACCATGGCGGCTGGAACGGCTTCGGTAAGCCTGCGGCGGCAGTCTAGACCCGAGAGCGTGCACGGCGGTGACTCCGGCCGGCAAATCCTAGGGTAAAATGTACGAAAATGGATCTATTAGAAGACTGGGATGATGTTCTCGTGATCAAGAACGGGCAAGGCTCACCGGGGTTGAGATGGTTTGGATCGAACGGCTGCCGGCGTCGGGGAATATGAAGCTGTGGCCGGCTTTTCCGAGGTGGAAGTCTGTGGTTTCTCTGGAGAACACGATGTGGTCGAGGAGGAGATGTCCATGGCAGATTTTCACTGCAAATAGGGAAGCTTGACATGGAGCAGGTCGGCCGTGGTGGCTCTAGGCAGTGTCGACGCGTGGAGGCTACCGTGGCGTGTTCCTGAGTGTGGTGTTGAGCTTAAGCGGTGTCTCTGGCTGGCTGGTGGGTCCAGGAGTCTGTGGGCCCACTTGGCAGTGAAATAGGGAGAGGAATCCTCTAGAGACTAAGTGTGGGAGGCTGCATGAACAGCTGTCTTGCACTGATGATTTTGCCGAGTTAGAAAGGGTTCCTAGGGTTGGTAAAATTTACATGTGTAGATGGATATATATTCTACTACCCTGCCAAGTTCCAAGGCTTGAGGCTTTATATTTTTATTGTGGCAAAATTATGAAATAGGCTTAGTGTCACAGTTTCTGCTGTGCACTAGTCTGAGTCAGTGAGCTTTGTCCCATTATTGTATGTTCAAGTTTTGTAAAGATTGTACTGAAATTTTTACTGTAATTAGCTCACAATATAATACAGGTTCTGGTAAATTTTTGTGAGCAGGTGTTTGATGGATTAATTCTGGAAAAAATGTCAAATAGACAGTCTGCAGGGAAAAATACTCTCTGCCCTGCTGAATCCAAAACATTTGTTTGGGACACTTATTGAATTGATAAAATTTGGTAAAAATTACTGGAGATAGAGGAGAATGTGATTAACTTGCTGAACAAATTTTGTTGCTAGAAGTGATCTAGTTTAGTTTTGGTGAATTTGCAAACTAGGGTTGTCGATCCAGTTTTTTTCTGCGGTTTCATTTATTTCTCCAGTGCCTTGCTCTTATCATTTGATGTGTTTTGTTTGGGAGATAAATTAAACCAAAATTACTGGTGGTAGGGTTCTTGTTGACACACCTTTTGTTAGAATTGCACTACCTAATTAATCATAATTTTTATTTGGTGAATTTTAGAATTATACCCATTCATTTTTAGCTAGCTTCCCAGTCTAGCTGATTTGAGGGATTTTATTGAAGTACCAATTGAAGTGATAAGGTTATAGAAAATTTACAGTGGATTAATTTTGTGGGATAGTGGTTACAGGAATTTTTCCATAATTTTATGTTTAACCTATTCTCCTTAGAAATTATTTAGGCTATACAAATGTATATGCATCCTATTATGAAAGCGCAATATAAGATCCAAAAACAATCCAGAAAAAGGTATGCACATGAAATGGTAATAATTTATTTATCTCCATATTCTATGTCAAACTTTTATCTATACATAGTTAGTCATATTACATTTTCTGTTTCTTGTGAGTTAACTCCTAAAATCTTTATGCGTTTCTAAGGTATTTTAACTTGGTCAAAACCTCCTATTGTTGCTCCCTGGTTTGGAAATTATAGGATTTTACTTCCGAGGTCTTTTTGTTATTTTGTTTTGGTTAGAATTTCGAAAGTCGAAATTCTGGTCTGTTACAGCCACCTTTAGCTTTCGGCGCACGAAGTAATTGGCCTGGTAACGCATCACGTAACATCGCTATCATTCATTTATGGGTGTTAGGACAAAACACTTTCGGCACCATGATTTTTGCTGCCGGTTTTGTCCCCCTGAAGTAGTACTCTCATTATCCTCTGTCCTTTATAAAGTATCGGTTCAAAGAGATGAATCACACGACTCTTTGCAAAATATTGATTGTAAGCGCTTTGATACACTTGCAAAATCCCACACCAGGTTCTTGTGTAGGAACTTTGTGTAGTTCACATCTCTCATAAAGTTCTTGTCGCAAGAATCTGTTTTGTGAATCTGCAAACGTGATACTGGTAAGGACATCTACAAAGGTGAATTTATTCATGCAAATATTTTGCGCCATTTGATGGCATGTCATTTTCAGTAGCCAGTTTTAAATGTCATTAGTTTGGCCAATACAACCACTCAATTCGCAATTTACTATTCCGATTTTACGTACAGGTACGATAAATGGCATCTAGACGTTGGGGATATGAACATCTTGACTGGAGGAGAGATTCTTTCGAAGGACTCATCCCACCTTGGATGGACCGTCCCTTATGCCACTGTGGTGATCGTTGCCAACTTGAAACAGCCAGATTGTCGAGCATTTGTGGGAGGAGATTCTTCCCATGTTCAAATATTAACGAGGAATGGATTGTATGTCACACCTAGTTTAATGCTTTGTTCAGGTTTACAACGCAGTTTAAACACAACTAATATATTTATTCACAGAACGACATAAGAATGTACCTATACATTGAATGGGTTGACACGGAGAGTCCCGCCGTCTAATAGGCGAATGATAACACAAGTTGAAATAAAATCACAATACATACGAGCGAAGTAGGAGCATGAGCGATGAGTGGAGATGGCCAGCTTAGACTGGAGAAACAATCCTTTCGGGCGCGCCCAAATGGTCTGAACGTCCAAAGTGCAAATGTAAAGATCATTGCCAGGTGACAACATCATTGGCACAAGGGACCTACAGGAGGAGATATTTCATTTGCCCAAAAAAAGATGACAGCTTCGTGGATTGACCTAATGAGACCCAACTATGAAGGCGGAAGGTTTACCGAGACTGAAACAATAGCAGAGTACACGCGGAAGAAGAACGAGAACAGTCAAAATTAATCCAAATGGCAGAGAAGGCGTCGGTAGCAACTCGACAAGCATGGATATTGAGAAAGTCACCAACCGTTCACCTTTTGTTAACTGTTTCAAAACTGCAAGGACGTAATCTTATGAAATTCTATGACCCTTCTATTCGATCATGTTGTTAATTGTCTTATAAATTATGTATCATTTTGTATATCTCGAAGTAACTTGTTAAACCCTTTTCTCATCCATGTGTGGTAAAGTTATATTTTCTACATGTCAAACATATGTCCTCTCCCCTCACTCCTCTTTTTTTTTTCTGGATTTTACTGAATTAAATGAATTTTCAGAGAGAGAGGAGGATTTTATAGGGGAGGGGGATAAACCACCCTCCCCTAGAGTGGTGAATGGACTATTTGCAGGCGGCTCTCTCCCCCTCGGCTGGGGGCACCTACAATTTTGCAGGCGGCCTCCTGTCATAGATAAACCGCCCTTCGAAGGGCGAGAATGAGCCGCCTGCAAAAATACAGGCACCCCGGTACAGAATAAAAAATAAAAGTCGATACAGAATGGTCCGGCCTATTTCGAACTTGATGAATGATGATGATGCTTCGATGAGCCGAGGGAGTTGGGCCTAATACCGTACGTCGGACGATACAATACCGGCCCAGCTTGCTCTAGGCCAGCTCGTTCGTGGGAAACCCGTCCCCATCGAATTTATGTTGGGCCGACACGATGCTCTTAATCCATTGCGGCACGTTCACGGGAATACGTTTCCGGAATTTTTTTTGGGGTCTCTGGGCCGTCACGCTGGTGAATGGGTCAATGCAAATCAGGAGGAGAAAAATGCATACTCGTACTAGTGGTTTTTCTAATTGTTTTTCGTTTTCTCTTGTTGGAATTGTTGCAACTGGTGTCATCTGGGTCTATACAAACTATACACCGTTGAATTAAATTCATCCATCTAGCACGAACAGTGACAGTCCGGCACAACGTGTCTGATCCGACCGATCGATCTCTGCACCCCTGCAGCCTGACCGACGACGCCCTGGCGACTAGCGAGTCACATGCTGGGATCCCTGTTCCACAGCGAGGCCATTACGTGGCACGCAGCGATCTATCAGGCACATTTCCCCACCGATCAATCAGACTAGCCGATCGATCGATCGATCCATAAATCGATGGATTCATATACAAAATTATTGAAAAAAAATATACACCGTTTATCAATTTAAAAAATATATTTACAAAAGATAAGGAAACAAACAAAAGCTATATAAATAGAAACAAACACTACCTTATGACATCTACTGCTTGTATAGTGTGAAGACGCAAATAGTAAATGGAGGAGTCGGAAAGACCAATTCGAATGCTATAGATATACTTACTTTTCCTTATAAAGATTTTATTTTTATCTATTTTATTTATTTTATAAAAACTTTAACATTAAAATAATTATTATATTAGAGTTTGTGAAATAGAGAACAAATATATTTGGTTATTTACTTAATGTAAAAGGTATTATAGTATTTTTAATTTATATTGGTACTTGAGATATAAGTAGAAAAAGCTGAAGTTTTTTTTCAATGGAGGTAGTACTGGCCTAGAGAGTAGAGTAGGCTCAGTAGAGCAGTTATTAGCAACGTCGCGGAGATGACCGGAGAGAGAGGGACAGGCCTGCAGCTGCAGGCGCGGGAGGCGACGTGACCGCACCGCACCGCATCACGCAGCACAGCACCGGATCGAACGAAATTAACGAGACGAAACGTGCGTATATGGAGCGATCGGTGCACGGGCGACGGGTCACTGCGATCAGGGCCCACCGATAATACACTGTTACCGCGCGCGGTAAACACGGTAAGCGCGACGTGTCGAAGCTGAAAGAAAAAAGCGGAAAATTATAAAATGTATTAAAAATTCTAGAAAATTATGAAAAATTCAAGAAAAATATGGATATGTTAAAAAAATAATATAATACCACATAAATTTTGGCATAATCTTTGCTATATTTTTCACTTAAACAAAATAGAAATTTCAACCCATCTCTTGTTTTTTCAATTTTTACCAATTTCGTTAGAACTCTAAAATATGAAGTAAACTTCATCATTTTTATAAACTTTGTTCACCAAATACTAATAGAAATTAGGTGAAACATGATCCTACCTCTTGCACGCAATAATCCAAGCCATCAAAAATAAAAAATTATATGATGTCGCGTGTTTTGCTGCAGAATATATGAATAAATATATATTAAATATTATTGAAATAATAGATAAATATATTTTAAAATATTATAGAAATATTGTAGGGGATGATAATTTGATAGGCTTACATGTTAAGCTTTACAATCTAATAAATTATAGATGATGTGGTATACTTGCATAAGATTTATAATAATAATTACTAGTGGGGGATGATATGGTATGTTTACATGTTGATGTTTAGAGACATTGAGTTTTAACTTTATACTTCTAGAATATATATACACACACTATCATATCGCTCGCGTGTTGCAACGGGATTTTAATCAAAGAAAATTATAATTAACCCGTTATTATTACCATAACTTTGTGTACATATTATCTCTTAATTTATATCTTTTTTCTTCGTACAAAAAGTAGGAAGTTGATAGTGGTGTGGTTGATATGTGGACCCTCTAACCCCACAGTTATTTTTTTCTTCTTACAAAAAGTAGAGAGTTGGTAGTGATGATGATGGCAGATTTACCACTTATCACCACCACTAACCCTAAAAATTTAGGGTCTCATTATATCCGGGTCTCAAAGTTTAAAATACATAAATTTTATTTAAATTTTTTAGATTTTTCAACTTCTAGATATATACCCAAGTGTAACAGTTTGATTAATGTTTATACCTTGCAACAAAACATCTCAAATTTAAAGTTATTTCACCATTCCATAGTTAATTATATATTTAATGACACATACTTAGAATCAAATTTTTTTAAAAAGATATGTATAAGTTTAAATTCAGTTTAAACTTATTAGTAAATAAGTTAATGTTCATATTAAAAAGTTTTAAAATTTTTTATATATGTCGTGTAAAAAAACCAGGACATGAGAAAGAAAGAGCCCATCGGCGCAGGGCAGTGCGCTTACTTTAAAGCGCCCAGGCACACCATAGGCCACATCAGTGCACAGTGGCCACCACTGGAGGACAGCCGGCCGCACCCGACGAGCTTGGGCTGGAACGGCGGCCGCTACTACTCCAACACGGCCACGCACAGCGCGCGGCCAAAGGGCTTTTCAGTTTTCCTTTTGGAGTAAAGACTTCACTGTAAAACCCTCCTTGCTGCAGCCACCCACGCTCTCCACTGCCACCCGTGTGTCTGTGTTATGTACTCCTTTCAGTGTATGTAAGCCTTTGCATGCAAGGAATCACAGCATTCAGAATTCACATCGGCCGCCTGCTTGCAAGGCTACCCTGTTTGCTTCCTCCTTCCATGGTCACTTCACAAACACACACACACACACAAGCTCTGCCTCTCCTGTGCAGGCTAATGCTGGGGCTACATATCATTTGCTTGCTTGCAGTCTCCCTCCTGTGTTCAGCAGGACTGGTATTGGGAGCTGCACTAGTTTTTGCGCATTTTGGCGAGAGAAGTCCTCCTATCATGCAGCAGTTCTGGCTGGCTACTTTTGCTGCTGCTGCGGCAGAAGCAGCGAGTATGGAAAAGGCCTTTCAGTTGGACAGGACAGGTCATGGCGCTGGCCGGGTGCATGCAGTGGCGTTTTGCGCCGGGCGACACGACAAGGGAAAGAACAAGATTATTCTAATCTTGTCTCTCTACACTGCTAGCTCCACATGGCATTGTTGAAGCTGAACAACCTTCCACGGAACCTTGGTAAACGTCTTCAGCTGGACCTCTTCAACCATCTACCCTATAATGCTGACTCACCGCTCATCTCATCCTAGGATAAATCTGATATCCCATATATATCTCGGTTTATCTATATTATCCTCTTCTAAACCCTAATCTCCTTCTCATCTCTCTCTCACAAGCGCCGCCGTTGGTTCCCAACACCGGTCACCATCGCACAGCTCGAGTTGACTATCACACCTTCTCACGGTACCCTCTGCCTATCACACCTTCTCGCGGTGCCCTTTGTTTGTCGCCTAGTCTGACTTCATCACCGATGCTGCGTCTTCGTGCTCAACAGCCAGCCACCACCTCACCCACGTCCACGGAAAGTTTGTGGCCAACACGACATCCTCCCACTAGCTGATCTAGTGGACTGGATCTGCTGTTCTTTAACGCCCGGTGCTGCCCTCGATCCCCGTCGCCCTCAAGGCGCCACCGATCCCAACGCCACCGCCAGGAAGATCTCTTTCTCGCCAATCCCTAAAGTTACATAGTAATCACTATCAACCAACTATGGTAAAAATGCCATGCTATTCTCTCCATCTTTATCTCCTTCAATGGCTAGCCCTTCTATTCTTTTTTTTTCGGTGCCTAGGTTTATAAATTTTACCAGGGCAAATCCATATGTTGGATTTCCTACCAGGGAGAACAAATTAGTTGATGCCATACGGTGGGAAATCCTTTTCCCTCCTTACTGAATAGCATTTTCTTATTTAGGGATGATGATGGAGTTCTAAAGCTACCCTACTGCATAGCATTTTTCTGGGTTTGTCTGTGTGATTTTTGCCTTTGGAATCCCTTATCTGTCTGTCCTAAGGATTTGGTTGGGATATCAACGGTTTTCAGTCTCACATATATTGTGATAGCATTTGTGCTGCTACATATTTCCTTCGTCCTAAAATATAACAATTCTAGATTTATATCTCGATATACTCTTGTCCAGATACATAACTAAAAATTTTATATTTTGAAACGGATGTAGTATTATATTTTGGTTCCTCGTTCATCTGGCCTACCAGTTTTTTATAACATAATTTCGTATGCATTTCCATTTATCGGTGTAACTTGCTAAAAAAATTGTCATTACTGATTTATGGAATAACTAATAATTTTGGTGTCTACCTACATTAGGATCAACATGTACGGTTTGTTTTTTCTGAACTATGGGAACTGACTTTATTTGTATCAATTGGAATTGTGAAATTTCCTGTAAACTATAATCCTACAATTTTCATCTACTTAATCGTAAATACGTCAAATCCTAGACTTGCGTATAATTTGGTCTACCGTGTGCAGAACATATGAATGTGCACTGTGCAGAATTGGATAAAAAGAATAATTAGATTTCTTCATGAGCTTTACAGTCATGTGTCTTACAGAATTATAAATGAAGCTTATGTTCAATTTATCACATTAATGATAAAAATCCTAAATCACCTTACTAATAATAATTAGTTTGTTTTATCTATACACATGCATTTATTAATTTATCATAGCTGTCCACGATACTGTAAAGGTGATTTGCCGCTCCATTTAATTTGGACTAAATTTGGATATGAAACTAAATATGTAGTTGAGGCTCTGATAATGCTAGAACTGTATATAAAATTGAGTCTTGCCTCTTATTTCTATTATGTGCTCATGTGTTCTACAGTGTAATATGCACTAAACTTAGATAGGTTACCGATTACTTAGTACAAGTGTACAACAGATTAAATGAGTGCAGTTGATCACAAGTTTAGATGTCCTTTT
The DNA here is from genome assembly GCA_003991445.1 of Oryza meyeriana var. granulata. Taxonomy (NCBI): domain Eukaryota; kingdom Viridiplantae; phylum Streptophyta; class Magnoliopsida; order Poales; family Poaceae; genus Oryza; species Oryza meyeriana. Next base: position 372,691 of record RYFJ01001766.1, on the reverse strand, counting down.
TCCCTTGCCATGGGATTCATTCACTTGGTGTACAAGCACATGAAAACCTTTCAGAAGTCAATTGTGTATATGCGGAATTATGGTATTTCCTATGGCAAGGAGTAGTATATCTTTTCATGATTATGTACTATTGCCAGCTGTGGAGGTCATCCGACCTCTGGGACTTCTGGCTATTTTTTCACCTGCCCGTAATTTTTACTATGTTAGTTTTTATTAAGATGCATGTTGGCACAACTAATAACCAAACCCCATAAATTTTTCTTTTGTAATTGATATGTTACTTAGCAGTTGTGTGCCTGACCGATTCTATATGTTCAATTCAAACCATTGAGAATCTCATCAGGCCAATCAGATCAAATGGTTATTGTTTCTCCTTAAATGAGATAATGTATCTCTAGGTGAACTTATAATTTTAACTTAGATGTCTAAATGTATCATTTATTATTTAAGCATCGAAAAAATGGCATTACAGTTCAACCATTTGGGATGAAAACAATTCCTTTTTTTATCTCTGTGGAGCATGCTTATCCATAGAAAGCATTTTTGGATGTTTGAATCATCTTTTGCAGATCTTAACAAACATCTGTATTTAATTTTCTTATCGTGTATGCTTCCATACATTTATCATGCATTTGTCTTGACTTTCAAAATTTAGTCATGCATTTGCCCTTACTTTCAGAAAACACCTTTGGTGCCAGTAAGATAAAGGGGAGCAGATTAGTGGAGGAGAGCGAGGAGGATGACACCGTGATCTGAAGTTTTTACGAACTCTTTAATAATACTATTTGCTAGCTGATTCCATCGACATCTAGCCGGGCGGGACATCTCCTTCATCACCGGTGGCGGAGACCAGAAGGTAACGTACGTTTTCTTTCTTTATTTCTTTATTTTGTTTTCCTTTCGTCAAGTTGTTAGCAAAAGGTGAATTAGTGAATTTGTATACTAAGAGCACTCTCAACCATGAAGAAAGAAACCGTTTCCATAGAATTAATGACCTGCCAGTTAAGCCAAATGCTGAGGTGTCAAGTGAGTTATTGAGGTGAGAGAGAGAAATCGGTTCTCAGATGAGAAATCGAGTCGGTGTGATGTCCGAGCACCGAAGACCTGAGCCAGTTCAGCGTTGGGACCTTTCTCGTCGTTTCCAAGGCGTTATTCCTCCTCCCTCCTGGATCTCCTGCTCCCCTCGCTCCGCATCAATGGCCGGCGGCGCCAAATCTTCTTCCGCGCCCCAGGACTTCTCGCGCCAAAGAATCGCACGAACTTTGCCGCGTGGCGTCGCCAAGGAAGATATCAAGGCACAGTGCCGCCGCAAGTCAAGGCAAACACATCAAATCCTCCATTGCTGATCTAGCTTCCCGGGCACCGGATCTAATCCTCCTGCGAGCTAGGTGCGTCTCCATGGCGTAGCTGCCCCTAGTCCATCTCCAGTGTCTTCTTTTTCAATAATTTCTCATCCCCAGTGCTTGTACTAGGATGAATCGATTGAGAAAGAGGGGCGTCAAGCAAGAAAAAGGAGCAAGAAACCAGAGCAGCATGAGTCTTCTTGCAGCAGATGCTCAAGGTGCCGAGGCCCCTGTTGATTCTATTCCAACCCCTGGTTCTCTTGCTGCTGCAACAAGTGCTCCACCTGGTGGTCCGATGGCTGGCGCAAGATGGCCTGCTCCTGCTAGTACAGATGGCTCTCCTGCTCCTGCGGCCAGCAGCTCTGAATGGTATGGTTACCGTATTCACAAAAATATTCTCTTTATGCATGGTGCTATACTTTGTTGCTTAAATGATCCTTCAGATTTGTAGTACATGTGGGTACACAGAATATATGTTAAACGATCTGGGTTCGTTGCTAGATGAAATATTTATGATCTGCACATAGGATGCTTGCTTACTGTTAGAACTGTAATAAGCCAAAGAATCGAGCACATTGACATATGCATGCAGAGCTCACATTGCATACATTTCTTTGTTGTGTGCAGTGCCAAACTGATGCTCTTTTCAGTTTAACATAGTGCATAATCCTGTACTTTCAAAAACTATTCTCTATGCTTGCATGAATGGAAATTTTGTAAATTTCAGTAGAGATCAAGTTGTACTAACTTAACCCCTTTTTTAGGATGTACCCACCTGGTGGATTCATTAATTTCCTGCATAGTCTATTTCGGCCACCAGGATCATTTGTCAACTATTCGAATGGAAGCCAAATTCCTAAGAATTTTCATTTTGTTGGTGCCCAAATGAGGCAGTCTACAATGTCGCCAACTACTACCCAGTCCCCATCTGGAGATACACAGATGGGTTCACAAGAAAAGGAGCCAGTTGAACTTGATGACGATGAGAACCTCCAGGCCGCTAGGTCAGAAGTGCGGTTGAATTGGACACATAAAGAAGACGAGAGATTGGTAAGATAACATTCCTTTTTTTTATACATTAATTCCATATGCATGGCATCCTTGATTCCGCAAAAAAAATATTGCTTTTCTATAATGTGTGTTCTTTTCCTATTGGTAGGCAAGTGCTTGGTTACTGAATTCGACTGACCCAATTGAAGGAAATAAAAAGAAGTGAGAGCAATATTGGACAGATGTAATGGATACTTACAACAGTACCACAGAACCTAATCGCAAAAGGAACCGTAACCAATTGAAGATCCGTTGGGAAAGGGTTAAAAAACCAGTGTCTGAATTCAATGGCTGTTGGGTAAGAACCACTAAAGTTTACCAAAGTGGGATGAATGATGAGCAAATGATGGATCAAGCACTGGAGCTCTATGCCTCTAAACATGGTGATAAGCCTTTCATATTGCAGCATGTCTGGAAGGTAGTACGATATCATAGAAAGTGGTCTGCATATGTGAAAAAATTAATCATAGTGAAGGAGAAGAGTGCAACTATAAACCCAGTTCATGATGTGGATGTGGAAGCGATACCAAAACAAAGGCCTATAGGTCATAAGAGGGCCAAAGAAGAATGGAATGGGAAACGGAAGGCATCGGATGCTATATCTGGGATCAATGAGAAATTAGACAAATTTACTAAAGTAAGCACATTGGCTAGGCAAGACCGTGAGAAAATGGCCGAAGTGCAACAAAGTATGGCAAATAAGAATGTAAAAGCAGCGAAGCTGGCACATAAAGCAGCATGTGAGAAAACAAAGTGTAAAATGCTAGAGACTTACAAAGACTTAATGTTTGCTCCTACAAGCAATCTTAGTGAACAAGCTTTGGCTGAGAGAGATAAAGCATTGGAGAGTATGAGATTGAGTTTGTTTGCTAAAGAGGATTGAGGTATGTACTCTTGCTGCATCTGTTTTTTTTTCTCTTGCTACACTGTTCATTTTTTTACATGCAAATGTGTACAGGCTGAACCCCTTCATTTTTTACATGCAAATGTGAACATATAAATTGTCAAAATAGCCTTTTCATATGCAAGTCTGAACACTTAAGTTTGAATATGTGTGAAACCTATACTACTCCAAATATATATACACACACGCAACCACAAACACATACCAGCGCCTCTCCTCCATATTCTTTCCTCTCTTTCCTTTTCAGTATGTCCCACCAATCTTTGCCAAGTGATTCAGATTCATCTGGTGAGGATAATAGCATGGATCCAAATGATCTGTACAACATGGATGAATTCCTAGCAGAGCAAGAAATATGGGATGATGTTGCTCATCATATAGTGGCCGAAACACAGCCCGATATTGAAGGGCTACATGGTCAAGGTAGGAGATTTGTGGCCAGGAGATTTATTCCCAGGAATTGTGAAGAGTCTAATCAGCGGCTAATAGATGACTACTTCTCGGAGGATCCAATTTATAATGCTACAATATTCCGCAGATTTAGGGTGAGAAGGCCACTGTTCTTGCGCATAGTTCATGCCTTAAGTGAGTGGTCTCCATTTTTCACCCTAAGAATAGATGCTCTAAATCGGCCTAGGTTGTCGCCAATTCAGAAGTGCATAGCCACTATTCGCCAATTGGCAAATGGCAGCCCTGCAGACCATCTTGATGAGTATCTGAAGATTGGTGAAAGTACTGCTGTTGAGTGCTTAAAGATGTTTGTGAAGGGTGTGATAGAAAAATTTGGTGAAGAGTATTTGTGGCATCCCACTATACAAGACATTGAGTGTTTAATTCAGATCGGCGAGCATCGTGGGTTCCCTGGCATGTTAAGGAGTATTGACTGCATGCATTGGCACTGAAAAAAATGTCCCTACGCATGGAAAGGACAATATACTCGTGGTGATCATGGTGTTTCTACGGTCATTTTAGAGGCAGTTGCTTCGCATGATCGATAGATATGGCATGCCTTCTTTGGAGTTGCTTGATCCAATAATGATATTAATGTGCTTAATCAATCTGATTTGTTCATTGAGCAGCTGAGAGGAGAAGCTCCTCAGGTGCAATACCATGTTAATGGAAGCCAATATACCACTGATTATTACCTAGCCGATGGCATATACCTAGAGTGGGCTGTTTTTGTTAAGTCAATTCACAAACCACAGTCAGATAAGCATAAATTATTTGCACAACATCAAGAAGGGGCGAGAAAGAATGTTGAATGTGCATTCGGGATTTTGCAATCTCGATTTTGCATTTTGCGTCGACCAGCATGTCTATATGAGCAAGGTGATTTTGAGAATATCATACTAGCTTGTATAATCCTTCACAGCATGATAATCAAGGATGAGAAGAATATGGAGGAGATTCCTCTTGATTTGAATGAGGAAGCAAGCACATCGATGGTACAAGCAGCTACAATCTCTCATGGACATAACCCAGAGATAAAAGAAGTAATACAAAGAAATGACATTATTTGTGATCGTGCTGCTCATAAGCAACTCCAATTAGCTTTGATTGAAAATATTTGGCATAAATTTGGGAATTCAAATTAATTAGGTAAACATATTAATTTGGCATAAACTAATGTGAATGTTTTCACTGTGACATATACTACTGCATTATTACCGTCATATGGAAATGTTACATTATTATTTCTGAAATTCATTACTTATATTTTTTCCATGTAGATGGTGGCTTTTGGAGTTCATGTGGACAAGCTTTTGGAATGGCACCTACAGAGATCCTGAAGACCTAGAGTTGATGCCCAACAAGATGATTGACTAATGATGACTTTACTATTTTAATTTGCATTCTCGTGCCATTGCTACCTTATTTTATATTTTTATTGTAATGCTTATGAACTTGAGTTATTTTGTTATCAACTATGCTACCTATTATCTTTATGGACTGCTATGGTTAATATAAAGTTTACCATCAATATATGTGCATCACGTGTATAGTATAGCAGCAGATACATGCACATTAGCTACTATTTTGTTTGGTATAAATGATCAACCTCCTTTTATGGTGTATGTATGAGATCATTAAATTCTACACTATATAGAAATTGTCCATAGAAACCATGGGAAGGTTAGTTTCTAGTGATCATTTATTGCTCTCTCTCACACTTGGAACCTGCCTATAAAAACCAGGGGTTGGGATTGCTCTAATGCTATCCAACCTAGAGAGGGATTATTGCTTTTCAGTTCTTGTGTTTGGCATGGTTTGGAAATATCATATATTTAATAGTATTTGGCATTGATCTTCCTTATCATGAATTAGACAATTCATCTTAGACCGAAAGGACTGGAGGGTAGGCTCGTGCTCTGCATGCATGTAATTAATGGACTACCTTTAAATAAATTATTGACACTCACGAGAATTTCTACTTGTGATTGTGAATGACCAGTATCGATATATGATATTATCATGCATGTTGAATTTGACCAATATAAGTTTTCTGTGGTGTTTTTTCTGCTACAATTGGGTACCTTGCAAAGTATCAATGCATCATTCCCGAAAATATGCAAAAATGACATGTTTTTAATCCTGTTAACAGTAATTTTTAACAACTGGGTTAGGACTGAAATGGAAAGACCTAAGCTTATGTTTGTTCTCAGAGAGAAGGTCTTTTGTAGTTTTTTTATCGGTATAACAACAAATAAAAGAAATGGGTCGACATTTTTCTTTTTCTTGAATTTGTATAACTTTTGTTGTATGTTTGCTGATATGCACACATTGAGATTATTGCAACATTATAGTGAGTTGTTAACAGACTTCTTTTTGTTGTATCTCTGCTGTGGAGTCTAGAGAAGCGTGGTTGGTGGCATATGGATCCTAGAAGAAGGCAAGCTAATAGGATGTATGTGGTGATGGATGGGAGCACGAAGAAGCAAACGTTGACGCAAAATAGGATTAAGGAGACGGCGCAAAGGCATTTGGGACAGGAAAATGGTCTGTTGGCATGATGCTAGAATCCTTATTATTTCATAATGCTTGTTTTAATATTTGTTATGTATAAGTGTTTTGAGGAGATGTATAAGTTTACTTAATACAACATTGCAATATAGAATAGGTTTTATAAATATTAAATGTTTAACTATATATATCACAGAATGTGCGATGCACGTGCACGATTACTAGTTTCTACTGATACTCCTGATGGAGATCTACTACTCCATCTATCTCAAAATATAGCTACCTATGAAGTTTTTAAAGATATTAAAAATTAGGTTAAAATGTTTAAAATCAGTAATATTCATTAAGAGGACATAACTCTATAAAAAATATACAAGGCTAAATTTGATCTATATTTAGATAAATAAAAACGATAAAATTAGTACGTGTGCAACACAAATAATTTTTTTTCGTTTCTTTATATGTAGTGCAGTGGCTTATATCATCGTAATATATCTTATACACCTGATGTAAAAGAACATTTTGTACTAGGAGTAGTACTTGCAAGTACTCTAGTAGTACTACACATTTTGTCAATTTGTGGCCACGTCAAGTCAAACTAGCCAATCCAACCAATCCCTATGTTCTAAAATAACTTATAACTTTATTTTTTCGCTGTGTTCTAAAATATAATAACTTATAGATTTTAAATTTTATTTTAAATATAACAACCTAATACTTATAAGAGTTGATTTTTACTACTAAAAGACTTACACTATTTCTTGGCTTCATTATCACCTTACCTAGTTTTGTCTTACACCTCACCAATCCCAATGAGGTAAGAAGTCTTACTTATCTTCTTAATAGCTAGGCAGACAACTAAAAGTTACTATATTTTAGGACAGATGAAATATCTAATATATTAATATTTGTAAAAGTAGAGAGAAAATGTATTACAATATTAGAGTCGCTAAAATAAGAAATAAATAAATTAAAGTTTGTTAAAGCAAGAAATAACTATATTAAAGATTGCTAAAGTGGAGAGCATTCTAGTATTTCAAACTTTCTATCCATAGAAGTGAGATGGGGTGAGATAGGCTAAAAGTAAAGTTATTTTGAAATGGAGATAGTTTCCAACTACAAGTAACTGGAACAGCTCTCATATTGCAGTGGTAGTAATTTAGGAACTAACTAGACAGGCTTTGCTAATGCTTATCCTCTGCTTGTTAGGATCAAGATCGCAGATTTTCTGCCACAAAGTGTGAATGATTAGTAAAACTAAGCTAGCCCATCAGCTAATAATCAGGCATCCTGCACATCTTGATTCGAAAGACCAGGGCTTTGCCAAGCTAATAACTAGTGATCGTTACAAGGGGCAAGGAGAACTTAAAGCTTAGCCTTGTCGGCCCCAGACAAAAGGATCACTCGTAACATAATCAAACAAATTCAAAGAAACAAATGAGCAACAGAGAACCCGAATGCCCTATACTATTATATCCACAAGGGAACAAGTTCCTCAAACCGGTGGAGATTTTCTTCATGGGTTCAAGATGAGTCCCCCACACTTGCATCGCCAGCTCAACGGCTTGTAGTTGGAGTGGTCATCGTAGGAATCAGGCATTGTCCTCCCACCGGCGGCAGCAGCAGCTCTGTCGCCATGGCCGAGCTTCTTCTTCTTCTTGGAGTCAACCTGGCCACTTTTCTTCTGCAGCTCCTGCGGGCTTATGGGCACCTGCACGGCTTCACAGTGGCCACACGACCTACACCTCCCCTCGCAGCTCGGCGGCCTCGACCCTATCACAACTGTGATCCCTGCAACGCCCTTCTCCTGCAACAACCAACAGGTACGAACAATATCAGCAGCAAAGCTAGAGCTAGCCAATCTTTGCAAGAACAGAAGCTCAACCTGGGCCATCCATGGCGCGTAGGCATACGTAGAGTATACAAATACACTACAGCTAGCTTGCTTAGTAGTATGTACTAACCTCAGTGAAAGCGGCAGATTTGGCATGGACGGAGGAGGCGAGGAGGAGGAGAGCGAGCAGGAGCAGCAAAAGATGGCCCATTTTGACGATGAATGATTTGGGAGGGAAAGGCCGTCAAAAGTTGGCGACCGGCTGGCGGTTGGTGATGAGGCGAAGGGTCGTCCGGTCGTCGTCCACAGGTGATGGGCTTGACGACGGCAGGGCAGAGGCAGATCGCGCGTGTGCTGTGCGTGCGGGCGTTTTATGCGCTCGTGAGACCCAGTGGATTCTCGCGGGAAGAGGACACCGGAGAGAGACCACCCAGTTACCGAGCTACGCCTACGGCCTGATGCTCTCCCTTTTGTCAGGTCAGCTGCTTTCGGTGTACAGGCAGACGGTACAGTGGAGTGTACTGTACTGTGTACTCTACTCCTCCCGTATGTGTAACTGTGTACGTAGTAGCAGTAGTACTAGTAGTACGGGCTGAGCAACCAACGCTGCGCCATGTCGATGTATGCAGAGAACCTTTCTTTTCTTTTTTTTCTTCAAGCATCTTAAACAGTACTCCCGTAGTGTTCGCAAGTGCAGAGAAATTTTTTTATACTTTCGGTTTAGGTACTAAAGGATGAGTTTGAAGACAAGTAAAGCAGAAAAAGAAAAAAACCACGTAAAATAAGATGAATCATTAATATATAATTAATTGAGTATTAGCTATTACAAACTTAAAAAATAAATTTATTTAATTTTTTAAAATAATTTCTATATAAATTTTTTTTAAAAAAATACACCGTTTAAAAGTTTAGAAAGCGTGCTAAAAAAAATTTTTAGCCATATGCACCTCCGAACACTACCGAGGAAGTGTCGGGGAATCTGTCAGACGACGGAAAGCTGCTCTCCGAACTTACGGGCCACAAATGGGCTACAGCCCGGCCACTGCGGCCCATTATAGAGGCCCTGCAACTGCAAGCTTTTTTTAACCACCTCAGAGAAACAAAATACTGCCGTATAACAAGTTCTAACACAAAGTACCAGTAAAGCCTCAGAAAATTCTATTCCTTTTTTTTAAAAAAAAAACTGTTCATTAGCATTGTCGTTTTGAATTCGATCGATGTACCTACTTATTTATCCCTTTTCTTTCGAAAACTGAAGTTTGTTTCGAAATTAAATTGCGTCCCCTGCAATTCAAGCTACCCAACCTATGCCTATGCACAGTGTGAAGCATGCAGCGGCAAGTATGTATATCACTGTTCATTTCCAAAACAGTACACTACTTCCAGGCTACATACCTGCCCAAATCCAGCCATAGCAGCACACAACTTGATCAGCTCGATCCACACATGCAAAGCATGTACACTAGATGCCGTAATCTCGCCGCTCTTAATCCCCATTTGCTCGGACGCAATCTAATCCCTTCTTCGTGTTTATGGAAAGCGACTAAAGTGTTTCAGGGATTCGATCGATCGCGAGGCCTCGTGCCTTGCCTTCACTCCAACGTCTGCACTGCGCATCCACATGCAGTCTCCTCTTCCTCAGTCCTTGCAGCCGTATAGTGCGGTGCAAGGCTTGGTGATGGATGAATGGATCGTTCATGCAGAAGCTAACAAAGGTTGTAAGCTGAAGCAACCAACCCGCACAAGGCATATCCCTGCATGGATCGATTAACCGGGTGCGGGCGCGAGATCGATCGATCGATCGGGAGATCAAGTGATCGTTAAGGTGAAATTAGACCGGTGTGTGGGAATTTGATCTTGTGTAGCTTGCAATCCCAGCCATATTTCTTGTTTTCAGTTCGTTGGCCTCTCCCTTTCTTGGGGTTTTGACAATTTTAGATCGAGTTGGTGATTTGTATATATAGCTCACCAGTTCATATTTCTTGGCAATAGCGATCAGATCACAGTAATTAGTAATTACGCAGCTCGAGCGGTTAATTAGTTGACTGATCACGAGCAGTGACGAGCTGGTTGATCAGTTAATTGTGCAATGGCGATAGGCGGCGATGCGGGGCGGGTGGTCGGCGACGGCGCCAGCGCCGGCGACGACAACATCATCCTGAACCCGGAGTTCGACAACGGGCTGGACGACTGGGCGGGGAGCGGGTGCAAGATCGAGCTGCACGACTCGCTGGACGACGGCAAGGTGCTCCCCGTCAACGGCAAGTACTTCGTGGCGGCGACGGGGAGGACGGACACGTGGAACGGTGTCCAGCAGGATGTGACGTCGCGGCTGCAGCGCAAGCTGCTGTACGAGGTCGCCGCCACGGTGCGGCTGTCCGGCGCCAACGTGCCGTCGGCGCCGTGCGACGTCCGGACCACCGTCGCCGTGCAGAACTCCGACGGCCGGCAGCAGTACATCAGCGTCGCCAAGTGAGAGAAACTCTCGTTCCTCTTCTTGCCGGATCATGATCGACCATCGGCGGCGGCGGCGCGTCTTTTCTTGGACACTGAGACGGTTCTGATCGCTCGGTGTTGGTGCAGGTCGCAGGCGTCGGACAAGGAGTGGGTGCAGCTGCAGGGGAAGTTCCTGCTGAACAGCACGGTCGCCAAGGCGGCGATCTACATCGAGGGGCCACCGGCCGGCGTCGACCTGCTGCTCGACAGCCTGGTGGTCAAGCACGCGCAGAAGGCCACGCCGGCGCCGGCGCCGGACTTCGAGGTGACACCTCGCCGCCGGCCACACTCTGTTCCACCAAGATAGAGTAGTACTGAGGGAGCACGAATCTTAAAGCACCCGTCATCGTGTTTGTTTGTGTGTGTGCGCGCGCAGAATCTGGAATATGGCGCGAACATACTCCAGAACAGCGACCTCGACGACGGCCTCAACGGCTGGTTCGGGCTCGGCTCGTGCGCGCTCTCCGTCCACGACGGCGGGCCACGCGTGCTCCCTCCCATGGCGCAGGAGTCGCTGGCGCTCGACGACGAGCCGCTCAACGGGAAGCACATCCACGTCACCAACCGGGCGCAGTCGTGGATGGGCCCCGCGCAGATCATCACCGACAAGCTGACCCTCTACGCGACGTACCAGGTGTCCGCGTGGGTGCGCATCGGCGGGCAGGCGGCCGGCGCGCCGCAGAACATCAACGTCGCCGTCGCCGTCGACAGCCAGTGGCTCAACGGCGGGCAGGTCCTGGCGCGGGACGAGCGGTGGTACGAGATCGGCGGGTCGTTCCGCGTGGAGGCCAAGCCGGCGTCGCGCGTGATGCTGTACGTGCAGGGCCCCGACCCGGGCGTCGACCTCATGGTCGCCGGCCTCCAGGTATTCCCCGTCGACCGGAAGGCCCGGATGAAGCACCTCCGGAAGCTGACCGACAAGGTGCGCAAGCGCGACGTGGTGGTGAAGGTGACGACGTCGTCGGGCGGCGGCGGCGTGGAGGTGCGGGTGCGGCAGGTGTCCAACAGCTTCCCGCTGGGCGCGTGCATCATGCGCACCAACATGGACAACGAGGACTACGTGGAGTTCTTCACCAAGCACTTCAACTGGGCGGTGTTCGGGAACGAGCTCAAGTGGTACTGGACGGAGCCGCAGAAGGGGCAGCTCAACTACGCCGACGCCGACGACCTCCTCAAGCTCTGCTCCGACCACGGCATGTGCGTGCGGGGCCACTGCATCTTCTGGGAGGTGGACAACGCGGTGCAGCAGTGGGTGAAGACGCTGTCCACCGACGAGCTCTCCGCCGCCGTGAACAGCCGCATCAACGGCCTGCTCACTCGGTACAAGGGCAAGTTCCGGCACTACGACGTCAACAACGAGATGCTTCACGGTTCCTTCTACCAGGACAAGCTCGGCAAGGACGCCCGCGCCGCCATGTTCAAGACGGCGAGCGAGCTGGACCCGGACGCGCTGCTCTTCGTCAACGACTACAACGTCGAGAGCATGTGCGACATCCGCGCCACGCCGGAGGCGTACATCGACCAGATCATCGGGCTGCAGGAGCAGGGTGCGCCGGTGGGCGGTGTCGGGCTGCAGGGCCACGTCAGCAACCCGGTCGGCCCCGTCGTCCGCGCGGTGCTCGACCGCCTCGCCGTGCTCGGCCTGCCGCTCTGGTTCACGGAGCTGGACGTCTCGTCGGCGAACGAGCACGTCCGCGCCGACGACCTGGAGGTGATGCTGCGGGAGGCGTACGCGCACCCTGCGGTGGAGGGCGTCGTGCTCTGGGGCTTCTGGGAGCTCTTCATGAGCCGCGACGACGCGCACCTCGTCGACGCCGAGGGGGAGGTCAACGAGGCCGGCCGCCGCCTGCTCCAGCTCAAGCGGGAGTGGCTCACCCGCGCGCACGGCCACGCCGACGACAACGGCGAGTTCAAGTTCCGAGGCCACCACGGCGCCTACCACGTCGACGTCGTCACGCCCACCGGCAAGATCTCCCAGGAGTTCACCGTCGACAAGGATGACGCGCCGCTGGTGCTCAACATCACCGTGTGATATAAATGAAGTTCTAGCTAAGCTTGATTAATTGATGCCCAGAACGATGTGGACGAAGTACTAGAACAAGTAAATAAGGGCCTAGTCAAAATTCATTTTTATTATTAACTTGATCACGGTACGCACCAAAATATGCGATATATATATATATATATATATATATATATATATATATATATATATATATATATATATATATATATATATATATATATATATATATATATATATATATTAATTTACCTAGTGCATTATTATTTAATTTACTTTTGATAGGTTTATTTTTACCTTTCACTCGTGCCGGCACTATTTAGAGTTACTATTTATTTAGTGCTGGTACTGTTTACTACTGTTCAGTACTATTCACTCGATTCTTTTTATCTTCAGAATCTTTACGGGTTGGCAAAACCTACTCAGTACTCATCATATTTCTCGCTTTTTGTTTTTAGAAGAGGCTTCTTTAAATATCTCTAGTCATGCTTATTCTAGTTGAGAGTTTATCTTCTCTGCAGGCAGTTCCACCCGAAGGGAACACTTCTCTATAGATACGGGTTTTCCTAATGCCTATGCGAGATGCAGACTATAAACGAGAACTACTGAAGAGGTTTCTCCTATAGGGTTCTTAGCATAAACATTCGTCCAGAACAAACAGACAGAAAAACTTAAAGAAACTTCTTTATAATAAACAAATAAGCTTACATATGATTTTCCTTTTGGGAACCCCGAGGGATGATACAGCGTAACTTGCTTACTTTACACTGATTTATATTATACTCCTTACTTTAATATACTTGTAAGGTATATTCTTAGCAAACTACTACTAAGGCTAGAGAGTGGTTCTGCGCTCTGTTTGGAGGAGTTCTTACTTCTTCGATGTGTATTTTTGGCTTGGCTAACTCCTCTTTTTATAGAGGTCGAGAGGAGCCTCGTCTGAGCTTCTTTCGTATTTTCATCATCATGGTGCTTCATGAGCTGGCACACATGAGAGAGTGGTTCTTCTATTCTTGCTTCACGGTGTCCTCTATTTAGCTAAAGTTGAGACACATATGTCTTACTTTTCGCCGAAAATTATATTCGTCACAGTATTCTTAGCAAAGATATGTCATTCACCGAAAGCACTTCTGGATTTATTCAGCCGAGTCTGCATGCATTATCACTCTATGCTTGTAAAGTATCCTTCTGAACTATTCTTCACTTTACCTTTGTTAAGTTATATAATTGAGGTACATTAAGCATGTGATTGAATATCAGAGCCAAGTCACCATTGAAAAGCTAAAATATTTAAATCTAGAAGCTAATATCAGAAAGGTAATAAATACAAAAGATAATATCAATCTAAAGTGTAGACTGAACCATACTAAAGACATAATTGGCACTCTAATAATAGTCAACAAAACTTATTTGTTGACTTGATATATAATTTCTATATAAATTGGGGGAAAAGACAGGACGATTTGGAGCAAAAATTTAAAGGGTTATATAAAGAACATAAACAAGTTGAAGAACAATATTCTCTACTTAATAGTAAATTAAACTCTGCATTAAAATTACAAGAAGATTTTAAGATAAAGCAAAGTAAAATTGTAAAAACAGTGATTATATCAAGTAAGACTTTGTTTCTTTAAATAAGAAGATAGACGTATTATTAAATTCGGATAAAGTTAAAAGAGTATCATAGAAGATCTAAAATATTTAGATCAAGAATTAGTTGAAATTAAGAAGTTAATTGAAGAAGTAAAAGTTCTAGTACTTTCTAGCCAAGGAAGTAAAGAATAGTTTTGGCTTCATCAGGTATAGTTGCATCCTCATAAGCTATAAAATCCAAAAAAAATAGACCTATCTAGGAATCTCCTCAGAAGAATAATAAGCAGAGATGACAGATCTTTAAGTAATAATGATAAGTAAAAAGGTAAATATGATAAAGTTGATGATTTGGAAGATGTTGCAGAATTAGATAAACAACTCGAAAGATATCAGAGAGACACTTTAAGAGTAATAAAACCTCAACAGATATATTGTATGGGATTTTTTGAGAATAAAAATGGGTTATATAGAATATCTAGAGAAGTAGAATTGAGTGTTTTGACAAAACCAGTCGAGCTAAAAATTGTAGCCAAGGAATTCGATAATAGATTAAAATATGTATAATATAAGTAGATTCACCAAGAAATGTACATAATAGGAGTCAAAGGTATGATAAGAAAGAAATTAGGAGCGAAAGTGCTAATAACCTTGTTAGACAAAAAATGGGACATAATAGAAAAAGCATCATTAGGCTTTTTAGAAGGTGATATGAATAAAAATAGTTTAATAACCTACATAGCTCCAGATTTAATGATGCCTGTAAAAGAATTTATAGACAAAATGAGTTTTGGATTTCAAACAAAGGGATACGAAGAATTTAAGGGGACAAACTTGTTAATAAGTATAGAATTCGTAGGAAGATTAACTAACAGAAGTTCTTCTAAATATAAATTAAATGTAAATGATGTAATTGAAAGCATGCAATCTAAAGGAATAACATTCATGAGCTCTTTAAAAATAAGTTCTGAAGAAAGTACGAGAGAAGAGTGGAAAATTAGTGAATTAATAGAAAGTAAAACTTTGACTCAGCCCGAAAATTACATGCTACCAAAATAGTAAAGGGAATACCAGCATTAGATTTATAAATTATAAGTCTAGAACTGCATCTGACCTAGATGCAGAAACTTCTGATAAAGATATTATAGATAATCGAAGACATAGTATTTCTAAATTTATGGAAAGGTTAGATCAAGAAAGTGAAATAAAATATTATGAGGACAAATTAAAAAAAATAGCCATAGAATATAATAATTCAATAAAGAGTGAGTAGCCTAAAATAAGAGATAAAGAACTTTATTTCTACAGAGAATTGTCTAGGATAAAGAAATTAAAAAAGAATAAAGACATGGATATTGAAACCCCAAAAACCAAGAAAGTAAAGTAGAGCAAATAAAGCTTAAACAAAAAACTGAAGATGACAAAGGGAAGCAGAAGGTTAGCAAAGATTTTAGTGAAGAAGAGCAATGGAAAGAAAATGAGAAATTATTTTTAGAAAGTTATGAAGAAGAAATTAGTTTGATGAAAGAAATGGGGAATATAGGAGAAGTAGAAGACAACTCGGAACAATATAATGATTTTATAAACTCTTTAGATAACATAGGGTTTCATAATCTTGATAATGCTATGGAAGCTATGGAAGTAGATCTAGGAACAGGAAAGAGGAAAAGGTATGGTGAAGGTTCTGTAAAAAACGAAGGAGAAAGTGAAAGACCAGTTAGGGCGGCAGGAAAATGGCCTCCAGACAGAGAAGAATATTCATATAATTATATTCCAGGATAATATAGGCACATGGACACTAAGAGAAGAGATTTTGAGAGACCTGTAAAATTTCAAAATCAGAAAAGTGATGGTGCTATATTAAATTTAGCCACACATGATCCCATTGACTGGCCAAATATTATTAGTATTTGGAAGTGGTTAATAGTTCAAAAACATATACAAAACCAACACATTATAAGAAGCAAGATAGAAGATATGAAAACTTATTTAGAAACATTTTGGGTGAATCTGCTAAGGTCTTAGGGAATAATGGGTTGAAAAGAATCCTAATAATTATGAAGAACTAAAAAGAGCTGGTAGTAATCCACACAATTTTGCAAATGTAATATCCAATATTATTATAGCTGAGGATCTAGAATTAGGTTACATAACTTTGCAAAACGAAAGACTCAAAGAAATAGAAAAATTAACATTGACAAGTTGAAAGGGCATAAAAGGGTTTTCTCAACACTATTTATATAACGCTACAACTGCTAAATAAGGATATAATAGAGGTATAGTTGAGCGTTATTTTAATAAATTACCTGACCCGTTAGGAAGCATGATTTTTAAAGAATATAAAAAAGAAACCGAAGGAGTTAAAATTAATACCTCTCAAGCAATAATCTTTGTATTTAAACAATTAAGAAAAATATGTACAGGTATACAAGCTCAAAGGTGTATGAAACATTCTGATTATAATTTTTGTAACAAAATAGTGCAAATACCTTTATCATATGGAGAAGATAGGAAGAGAAATAAAAGAAGCGATAGACATCAAAATAGAAATAACAATAATATTAAGACAAAGAGAAGTTATTTTCTACGAAGATCAGATAATAAAGCCCTGTTTTTACATAAAAGAAATATAAGACGATACAATTCTAAGAAAACACATGATAGAACTTGCAGATGTTTTATATGCAATTCACCTGACCATTTGAGTATGACATGCCCAAATAAAGATCAAAGGAGGTATTCTAGTAAATATGAAGAGCA
The DNA here is from genome assembly GCA_003991445.1 of Oryza meyeriana var. granulata. Taxonomy (NCBI): domain Eukaryota; kingdom Viridiplantae; phylum Streptophyta; class Magnoliopsida; order Poales; family Poaceae; genus Oryza; species Oryza meyeriana. The sequence continues at coordinate 355,730 of RYFJ01001766.1, read as the reverse complement.
AGAGAGAGTTTTAATTATAGATAGTGTAAATGAAAACATATTAGTATGTGACGATGAAATAAAGGATGATGAGTCAATATACTCAATCATAGAAACGGATGAAGTAGAAAATATTAACAAAGAATATGAGTCAAGCGATGAAGAGTTAGACTTAATTGATGAGCTAGCAGGAATAAAAATAGAAATGATGGATTAATTAAGTTGTGAACATGATTGGGTTAGAGCAAATGGTGATTACAATATTAAATGTGTTTTTTTATCTACTACCCAAGTCAGGATAATAGTCACTTGTAGTATATGCCTAAAACAAGCTTGTGCCAAGTGTATAAGAGTAGATAAACAAAAATGGAGAAAGGAAATAGAATTAGAATCAGGTGAGAAGATACTATCAAGCAGACTACAAGTTTTAGAAAATAGAATAAATAAATTAGAAGTAGAGTTAGAAAATTTGAAAAATAAAAGTGATATTAAGGCTTTGACAGAAAATGAGGCTATACAAAACACTGAATTCAAAGAACAATTGGTAACATTAAAGAATTGGTAACATTAAAGGATAGTAACACTTCTAAAATAATTCAGCTAAAGGATGCCATAACCAATTTTAGAAATAAATATATTGTAAAATTTTCCTTCAAAGAAATTTTAGAAATAAGGATCAATGTAAAAGTAAAGTTATCACCAAAGGTATCATATGAAATATTAGCATTAGTAGACACAGGGTGTACAAAGAATATTACTCATGACAAATACTTTATAAAATGCCCTGAAATAATTCATACAATCGATGATGATAAGGCAGAAATCTCTACAGATATGTCTGGAATAGAAAATTCATAACCAGTTAGCTCATAATATTGAGGTATATATTAACGGAACAAGATATATAATAGATGAGATTACAATAAAAAACTTATCAATGATAACTGATGACATGATAATTGGCTTAAGGTTCTTACAACAGTCGATACAAACCACAGTAATATATGAAAAAGGAATTACATTTATTCTATATCAGGACAATGTTCCATATATTTCAAAAGTACAAAAAAGTGGTGGAACGACCACAAATCTTCATAACCTTGATACGTCAAGCCCCGACCCTGAAGAAGTAAATGTAAACTGTAAGCTTAGTGAGAATATAGATGATTATTATATATCTGTTAACGCCAAAATTTGGTAAGGCCCTGTATTAGATTCGGTCAAAGGAGAAATTGCAGTCAACTGACGGAGAAGAGACCGGAATCGGAAAGGAGCCATGAAGACCGTTATTTGGCAATTATTTACTGTACATATTAATTAAGCAGATGTTTATCTTTAGGAAACCTGACCTCGTGTCCGGTCAGGGTTAGTTAGCGTTTTCTATTATGGATAGGAAAGTGTATACCGTGTCCTATAAGGACTCATGTAACTCGGGGTATATATACGTATGCCTGGGGACCTTGTAAATTATCACAACGATCGATATAAATTTCGGCGCATCGCCACCCCTTCGACGGGATCCTGCTTCTCGAGCCGGGCTGCATCGGTTAGGTCCGAACTCCTGCGAGAGGGTAAGTCTCGTCACCCCGGCTACCTATCGGCTAGGACTTCCTCGGTTAGGTCCGATATTCTAGTCGGTTCAGGGTAGTCGGCTTATCACGATATATTTACTTTATCTATGGCTGCATCAGTTCAGTTTGACCTCATAGATTGATTAGGTATATCACATCACGCGTGCATAGATCGTATCGGCTTACTGGGGGCGATTTATCATCAGTTCGTGCTGCATCGGTTAGGTCCGACCTACTGAACTGCTAGTGATAAGTTGGTCCTGCTAGGCCGATGCTTTGTGTGCAGGCGTCTTATCGGAGTGCATAGCCGGTAAGTTATCTTCATCACGATCGCATTATATCTATCGGCCCATTGAAGAATCGCTATTATTGTTGGTCTGTGCTGCAACGGTTGGGTCCGATCTACTAGACTGACGATAATAGCTTTACTCTTGATGAGCCGATGGTGTTGTGCGATGGTGTTATCGGAGTGCTTAGCCGATAAGTTATCTGTTAAAGCCGACTACATTTATTCATTGTCTTATTTTATACTCGCTCTGTTCAGTAGTCGGCTGGCTCATCAATTATTTATTATTTATGTTATTGCATACTTTATCATACACTCTTGCCTGTACTATTGTTACAATCGGCTAAGGACTAGTCGATGGGTTTATTCTGCCGATCCAAGTACAAGTACAGGCAGGTTCCCGGGCACGACCCCAGGTGAGGGCCCGGGCCCGGGCTTAGGTAAGGACCAGTGTACGGGCCCGGGCAGCGGATGAAGACCCCGGGAGCCGATGTAAGCAAGGGCCCGGGCACAAGCACATCTTCACGACAACACCAGTAACACTAAATTACGATCGGCTAGGATTTATTTGATTTATTTACTTATGCATTATATCTGTTTATTTTACCAAGTTTATAGCCGGTTTTTGAATATCCCTTCGATGATCGGCTAGCTCGATATTTGCGTATTATTATGCTATTGCTCCTGCCATCATCGGCTCTAAGCCGATGTATAAGTGCTACAGTGCGTATCGGCCATTGGCCGATGAGATGAGTCCAAGCCGGCTTCCAGCTGATTGGCTCGCGAATTTGACATTTCTTTCTCCTTATCAATTACAGGGTCAAATTAACTGGCACGCCTACGAACCTCAAGACTTTAGGACCTGCACTGGAGCTAAGCAGATCTCCCAGGCCTTCGCGTGTCAACCCGACGCCGAACCAGACCCCGGTGGTTTTCGGCATCAACACGCTTTTGGCACGCCCGGTGGGACCGAAGTTTCAACAAACACAGTTTCAATCAAGATTTCAACATGGCCGAAAAAGAAGTCAAGACGGACAACATAATTCCGGTCACCATGGAAGATCTAACTGAAAAACAAAAACAGCAAGTTGAACAGACCATGACAAATTTCCAGAAGCTGTGCCTAGAGTCCTTCAGTATGACAAGGCAAGGGCCGATTCAGAAGTCTCAGTTTCCAAAACTAGTACTGGTAGGAGAATCGAGCTGCACACAACCCGAGAGTCCACCAATCAAGCCTTTGCAGGAGATGGTTAATGAGGCTATTCACCATGCGCTCATCAATCAGTCGGGAGTCTTGGTAAACACACTGCATAATCTCATCAAGAAGACTGTTGATGGATCAATTGCCCAAGAACCAACTCGGGGTCCTGTTTACCTCCCACCGAAGGTTGAACCAACTCAGATTGCTCACAACATCAACAGAGATATACCAGAGCATATGTTTACACAGAACCAGGCTAGGGGGCAACAAGATATTCCTGCTGGGTACCATCGGACTGCCTACTATGGAGGATATCAGCAGAATTATCCAGGAGGCGGAGCCGATCCAGGTACTTACCAGAGGGAGTATCACAGACAGAATCGGCAACCAACCCCGCCGATACAGTATCAGCAGTATCAACAGGAGAATGTAAGAGAAGAAGACTTATCGGCACGGGTTGAAGAGATAGTAAGGGAGCAATTCGGGATCAAGCCCAAGGAACAAGCATTCATGTATCGGCACCCATATCCTGAGTGGTTTGACAGGGTTCTGTTACCACACCGATACAGGGTCCCGGATTTTTCTAAGTTTTCAGGGCAGGACAACACGTCTACAGTAGAACATGTCAGCCGATTCCTGGCACAGTGTGGGGAGGCATCGGCTGAAGAGGCCCTGAGGGTTAGGTTTTTTCCCCTATCACTATCTGGATCGGCTTTTACATGGTTCTCCTCATTACCGCCGAATTCTGTTCGGGGGTGGGCCGATCTAGAGAAGCAGTTTCACAAATATTTCTTTGCTGGAATTCATGAGTTGAGACTGTCTGATTTGACATCGGTTAAGCAACGACCAGATGAAACAGTACCAGAATATGTTCAGCGATTTCGGGATATCAGAAACCGATGTTATAGTTTGAACCTGAGTGATGGGCATCTGGCCGATCTGGCTTTCCAGGGTCTGCTGGCGCTGATTAAGGAGAGATTTTCTTCACAAGAGTTTGAATCCCTGTCGCACCTGGTACAGAAGGTATCGGCTCATGAAAGCCGATTTCAAGAGGCGAAAAAGGACAAGTACCAGAGGAGGGTTGCTCAGGTTCAGGTATATTCAACGGACTCAGATGATGAGGAATCCGATGCTGAAGTTGGATTGGTGGAGTAGGCCAGGAACAAAAAGTCAGTATCATGCCCGTGGGTCAAGGATATTGGCAAGGAGGAACGGTATGATTTTGATGTTAGTAAAGCCGACAAGATCTTTGACTTGTTGTTACAGGGGAAGCAAATACAATTGCCGCCAAACCACGTGATTCCATCAGCCGCAGAACTAAAGAAGAGGAAGTATTGCAAGTGGCACAATGCGATATCGCACCATACTAACGAGTGCAAGGTTTTTCGGCAACAAATTCAGTTGGCTGTTGAACAAGGACGAATCAAGTTTGAAGACAAGAAGCCAATGAAAATAGATGGGCACCCGTTTCCCGTAAACATGGTCTATGCGGGGTCATCATCAAGGGATCAGGCCGATGGAGCAAGACATCAAAGGTACAAGTCAAGGATTACTTCATCGGACATGATAGAAAAATATTCAAGATATGAAGAACAGAGGGATGAACCAGAACAATATAATCCGCACTGGGACTGCCCTTTCTTCCGGTTCTGCTGGGATCAAGGGATGAGACTGCCATCGGTTGAAAATTGCCCCGAATGTAGCAATGTAGTAAATCGCCGTGATCAGCAGCAGAGGTTTTCACAAGATCGGCCGTTTGGGAAAAGAGCATCGGTTCATAGCCGACTAGGGCCGATTCATGAAGAGTTCTTTGAAGAGGATGAAGAAGAAGCACATGAGAAACAGGTCCAGAATCCTCAGTGGTGTTCTAGCGGCATATTCACGAAGAGTCAGAAGAGAAGGGCACAACGGTTACGACACCGAGAGCAAAAGGAAGAGCAGCGCCAGGATCAGGAGGAAGCCGATCATCGTCACAAGAGGACCAGACAAGTTTGGCGAGTAAGGAGGAAGGACGATGAAGATGCATCAGCTCCGGTGGACATGGTTTTCTTTCTGCCCAGGGAGTATAAAGCGCTTTCATCAGATGAAGAAGGCGATGAGGAGGTTTTCGCTCAACTGACATTACAATCTGATCAAGCCATATTTGATAAACCTGAGGAGTCAGAGCATCGGCACCTAAAGCCGTTATACATCAAGGGTTACGTAAATGGGAAGCCGATGACAAAGATGTTGGTTGATGGAGGGGCCGCGGTTAATCTCATGCCTCATGCCACATTCCGGAAGTTGGGGAAGACTGCCGAAGATCTGATCAAGACAAATATGGTGCTAAAAGACTTCGGTGGGAATTCATCAGAAGCAAAAGGCGTATTAAACGTGGAGTTGGCAGTAGGGAGTAAGACATTACCTACCACGTTTTTCGTCATTGACGGGAAAGGATCATATAGTTTACTTCTCGGCAGGGACTGGATTCACGCGAACTGTTGCGTGCCCTCGACAATGCATCAGTGTTTAATACAATGGCAGGGGGATCAAGTCGAGATGGTTCTAGCAGATCGGTCGACCAACATCGCAATGACCGATCTACCAGTCTGGGAAGCCGACGGTGTTGACTGCCTATCCGGAAAAATATGGGAAGGAGATTACCTCGAGGTCACTAGCCAGGGGATACAGCCGATCCAGCAAGTCGGCTCCGAATTGTTACTCTGATGGGATCTATTGAAGACTTCGAGGGGAAACTGGGGCAAGGATTTACGTCGGCTGATGATTTGGAAGAGATCGATATTGGACCAGGAGATAGACCAAGGCGACGTACATAAGCAAAAAATTAAGTCCTGAACTACGAGAGGAATTGATAGCACTGCTGAAGGAGCATCGGGATTGTTTTGCCTGGGAGTACCATGAGATGCCAGGATTAAGCCGATCGATTGTAGAACATCGGCTGCCTATTAAACCAGGGTATCGGCCGTTCAAGCAGGCTCCAAGGAGATTCAAGGCAGAATTATATGAGCCGATCAAGGCGGAGATCACGAGGTTATATGATGCCAAGTTCATAAGGCCATGCCGATACGCTGAGTGGGTTTCTAATATCGTCCCGGTGGAGAAGAAAAATGGGAAATTGAGGATATGTATTGATTTCCGGGATTTTAAATAAAGCTACCCCTAAGGATGAATACCCAATGCCGATAGCGGATTTGTTGGTGGATGCAGCCTCAGGTCACAAGATTATCAGCTTCATGGATGGCAACGCAGGATACAATCAGATTTTTATGGCCGAAGAAGATATACACAAGACTGCGTTTCGGTGTCCTGGAGCTATCGGTTTGTATGAGTGGGTAGTAATGACTTTTGGATTAAAGAGTGCCGGTGCGACGTATCAAAGAGCGATGAATTATATATTTCATGATCTCATCGGCTTGTTGGTAGAAATCTACATTGATGATGTGGTGGTTAAGTCTAAAAGTGAGGAAAGCCATATAGCCGATTTACGAAGAGTGCTGGAGAGGGCCAAGAAATACGGACTGAGGATGAATCCCAATAAGTGCGCTTTTGGTGTGTCGGCTGGGCAGTTTTTGGGCTTTATGGTGCATGAGCGAGGGATTGAGGTTAGTCAGCGAAGCATCAAAGCTATTAAGACTACAGAACCACCAAGCAATAAGACAGAGCTGCAATCGTTGATCGGCAAGATTAATTTTGTAAGAAGATTTATATCAAATTTATCAGGGAAAATTGAGTCTTTTACTCCATTGTTAAAGTTGAAAGTCGATCAAGAATTTGTGTGGGGGGCAGTGCAGCAGAAGGCGTTCGACGAGATAAAGAACTATCTGAGTTCCCCACCTATTTTAATTCCGCCGCAGAGAGGAGTGCCGTTCAGGTTGTATTTATCGGCCGATGAGAAGTCCATCGGGTCCGTTTTAGTACAAGAGTTTGAGGGGAAGGAACGAGTTGTGTTTTATCTGAGCAGAAGGCTTTTGGATGCTGAAACGAGATATCCTGCGGTGGAGAAATTATGCTTGTGTTTATATTTCTCGTGTACAAAGTTAAGGCATTACATCCTATCGGCTGAGTGTACAGTAGTTTGCCAGGCCGATGTGGTCAAATATATGTTGTCGGCTCCAGTCTTGAAAGGGCGAGTTGGCAAGTGGGTTTTTGCTTTGACGGAGTTCGACTTGAGGTATGAATCGGCTAAAGCGGTTAAGGGACAGGCAGTGGCCGATTTTATTGTGCAACACAGAGGGGCTCACGAAGACTATGTAGAGCCGATCCCATAAACTTTGTTTTTCGATGGATCGGTTTGCAAGCATGGATCTGGTATCGGTTTAGTGATCATATTGCCTTGGGGGGCAAGTTTTGAGTTTGCTTTTACAATTAAGCCTTATCGGACTAACAATCAAGCAGAATACGAGGCGGTGCTAAAAGGACTTCAACTCTTAAAGGAGATCGGAGCCGATGTCATAGAGATAATTGGTGATTCTTTGTTGGTAGTCAAACAGTTGTCTGGAGAATATGAGTGCAGGGATGATGTTTTGAGGTCATATTATGAGGAGTGTACGGATTTGTTAAGAGATTTCAAGATAGTATCAATAGATCATATTCCCAGGGAGCCGAATTTAGAAGCCAATGATCTTGCACAGATTGCTTCAGGGTATCGGCTGAATAGGCAAGTTGAGGTTGAGATAGCCGATATTGACATCCAGAACAAGGCCGATGACTGGAGACAGGAGTTAGTTGATTACTTGCAAAATCCATCGCAATCGGTTTCCAGGAAAATTCGGTATAAAGCTACTAAATATGTGCTGCTTGATGGGGAGTTGTATTATCGGACTTTTGACGGAGTTCTGCTTAGGTGCCTGAATGTGGAAGAAGCCAAAGTGGTTATGTGCGAGGTGCATGAAGGCGTCTGTGGGACTCATCAGTCGGCTCATAAGATGAAGTGGTTGCTGAGAAGAGTAGGGTATTTTTGGCCGACAATGCTGGAGGATTGTTTTAGGTATTATAAAGGGTGTCAGGATTGCCAGAAATTTGGAAATATACAGCGAGCACCAGCATCGGCTATGAATCCTATCATCAAACCATGGCCGTTCAGGGGTTGGGGGATTGACATGATCGGCCAGGTTTTTCCTCCATCAAGTAAAGGGCATAAGTTCATATTGGCGGCAACGGATTATTTTACCAAGTGAGTAGAGGCGATTCCTTTAAAGAAGGTTACGTCCAAGGAAGCAATCGAGTTTGTGAAGGAGCATATATTTATCGGTTTGGGATTCCTCAGACGATAACTACTGATCAGGGGTCTATCTTCGTGTCTGATGAGTTTCAGCAGTTTGCTGCCAGTATGGGGATTAAGTTATTGAATTCATCGCCTTATTACGCTCAGGCCAATGGACAGGCGGAAGCTTCTAATAAGAGTCTGATCAAGTTAATTAAGCGGAAGATTGATGAGCAGCCGAGGCGATGGCATACTACGTTAGCTGATTCACTATGGGCTTATCGGATGGCATGTCATGGATCTACTCGGGTGCCGCCGTATCAGTTAGTATATGGACATGAGGCGGTTTTACCATGGGAAACTAACATCGGCTCGAGAAGAATTTCTTTGCAGAATCAGTTGACAGCCGATGATTATTATAACTTAATGACAGATGAACTTGAAGATTTAGCTCAGAATCGGTTGAGGGCGTTGGAGAGGATCAAGGAAAATAAGGCTAAGGCAGCTCGGCATTACAACAAAAAGGTGGTGAATAAGTCGTTTGCCGAGGGAGATCTCGTGTGGAAGTTGATTTTGCCGGTCGGGTCCAGAGATAATAAGTTTGGAAAATGGTCGCCTAATTGGGAAGGGCCCTATCGGATTAATCGCTGTGTGCTTGGTAATGCCTATGTGTTAGAAGATCTTGGTGGGACAGAATTTGCTAAAGCACTTAACGGAAAATATCTCAAGAAATACTGCCCTAGCGTGTGGATCGATTCTTGAATCGGTTGAGTATAGCCGATTTCTAAAGCAATTCGGAAAGCCGATGTCAATCGATATCGCCTTTAGATTAAACAAGCAGAAATATTATCAGGGTTGAAAGGGATAAGTAGCAGAGCCGATCGGATTATATGACAGCAGAAGGGTGATCGGCATGTTCCAGAAAATCATCAGTTACGAAGGTTTAAGATTTACAAGAATTTTTGGATCACTTCAATTGCGTGCAGGCGGATCTGATCAATCTCATTGATAGCACGGATGTCATCTTCATCGGAGCCCGGGATGGTTTTTCAGGTTCTTGCGCCGATGAATCACTTGACGCACTGTCGCTGCAACCTTGGCTTCTTGGTCTTGGATGGCTTGCGGTAGGCCGATTAGCTGGGATTCTGTTGCTATAAGATCCTTACGAACTCTTTCAAGTTCTACCAGCAAATCGGCCTCCTTCTTCTTCAGCTGGTCTAACTTAGGTTGGAGCTCTTGAGGGACAGCAGCCATGTCATCAAGCTTTTTCTTCTCTGCTTGGGCTAATAGCCAATCGGCTTGGATGTCTTCGGTAGTTTTCTGTTGGTCAGCGCGGTCGGCTATACGCTGTCTAAGCTTGATGAGTTTAAATCTATGGGATTCCAGATATGCTGCGGGAGTTAGCACGTCGACAAGTTCTTCGGGCAGATGGTGTTCAATTTCTGCGAATCTTGCCCGGATTGGCCCACAATCTTCTGCTAGCGCGTCAATTGGGTTTTCCAGCCGACTGAGGATGCTCGTCAGATATTCGCGTACGTCGGCTGGGAAAGATGGTTTGGTTGTTGCGCTGGTGGCCGTGGATTCTTCTACTTCTAGGTACTTGCCGATGTCAAAGGGGAACAGATCGGCTAAGGACTGCAAAATTGGCATCGGTAAAGGCATCGGTAAAGGAATCAGTAAAAAAGTTAAGAGCGGAGTGTAGACATAAAAGAGTTACCTGAGGAAGGACATCGGTAGCTTGCGTGACATCGACTTCAGGGGGATGAATAGTTTGTTCTCTGGAGGGGCTGATGTCAGCCGATGGAATAGGGGCAGCCTCATCGACAGCTAGAGGACTTGGTGCCAAGAGTGGGCAGCTGAAGAAGCCATCGGCTCAGTGCTTGGGGGGACGTCGGAAGAAGGTTGAGAATCTGGAGCCGATGACTCGAGCTGAAGATGGAACTGGTGAGATAAATGAAAAAGCGGGTAATAATGATGTTAAGGCTTGGCACATACCTGAGGAGATGAGGGAGCCGGTGTAGTCTGGGGAGAAGATGGCGTCGTGGCAACAATATCGGCATCGGTTTTCTGTTTCTTCAGGGAGGGGCGATGCGCTAATTTTTTCCTTTTTGGTCCCATCAGCCGAGGCGCCTTGAGGAGAGCCGATAGGGATGGAGCGTCGCGCCCTAGGTTTGGAGTGGCCGATGAGGGTTGATACAGAATCGGCCGACCGCTGTTGCTTGTAGATGGGGGCTCGACGCTGGCAGCCTGCAAAGTAGGAGTTAGAGATGATTGGAGATGATGGTTAAAGCTTGTGGGTATTACCTCTTCATCGGATTCGACGTACTCAGTGTCGAGACGAGAGCAGTAACAGGTGGGCGCTAAGCTGAACAAGTGTTTCTTCCATTCTGACCACCATCGGACAAAAAGTTTGGTGTTGGCAGTGCAGATGTACACCTCGGTGGCGGCGCCTAGCAGGAGGGAATCTGTCAAAGTCTGCAACCGATCATATTCCAGGGCGCTGCTGACCATGCCTCGGGCTTGAAGTTTGTTGATGAAGAAGAGGCCGATGGGAAGTTGCCCAAGACCAAACTGGCGAGAGCCGACTGATGGATGATAGAACTCATATGAAGGCTGCGATCGGCCCAGAGAGAAGCCAGTTGGCAGCAGACAGGGGGTGATGGCCGATAGGAAGATAGACTTGGATTCATCATTGTCCAGAGCTTTGAGCGGGTCAAAGTTAGAAGGCATCTCAAATGATGATGTATCATTATAAGCAAACCAGAGAGTGGCCTCCCTGGTGAAGCCATAATAAAACCCCTTGAACCACTGACTAACTTCAGCAGGGGTTATCTTGCTGCCAGAGAGAGCCGATGCAGCTTCGCCCATAGAGATGCATCGGCGATAGACGGGGTCTTGATCTTCTGGGAAATCGGCTGGGAAGGATTGCTTAAGAAGAGAAGTTTCTAGGATGGCCTTGGAGGTGTAAACATTGAGCCAGAGCTGTACAAACCACCAAGGGCCCCCAATATGGCCGACGGGCTGGCCGGCCGATAGCTTAGTTGTCACCTGATGGAGCAGCTAATAGGTGGCACCGAGGAGATAGTGCCCCAACGGAATTTGTTTCCTATCGGCCAAACACTCTGCCAGGCATTGCATGTTGGTCGTCGGGCCGAGGGTTGCACCGCCGAAAACGAACCGTTCCAACCACAAGTTCAAAAAAGCGACGTGCTCCCGATCATCAACCGGTCCAGTTCCCTTGTTGTGGAGAGATATATACCTGGACCAGCCGCCGATGTTTTTTGTTTGGAGCCGGTGAGCAGGCTTGAACCGGAGTTTGAAAGGGTTGATGTAGCTCGTCGTATCCAGGCAGGTGAGCATGGTCACATCCAGCAAAGTGGGGGTCATCGGCCCATGCCCGAACATGAAGGCATTGAGGGCATCGACCAGTAGTATAAGGCCGATGCCAGTAGGGGCTCGTTCCTTTCCATATCAGCCAGGGAGAGATTAATGCAATGGCCGATATGTGATTCGTCCCAAAGGGTTCTCTTCACAGCCGATACTCTGAGGTACCAATCTCTCCATCCAGGCAATCTGCTCGGCCATGACCTGAAGCTGTTGGTCCAGTCACTGACCAACATAGCCGTGTTCTTGAAGGGAATACGTTGGGTTTCGGCACTGATGAAATCGGTGGGATCTTCGCTGCCCATAGGGCCAATAGAAAAAGTTGGGGTAATCGGCGGCCGGAATCAAGATCTGGGCTCTAAGATGCTACAGTAAACAAGAACACGACGAAGAATAGGTGAAGAACATAGCAGATCGGGTTCGTATAGATTGCAGATTGGGGGAAAATAATCGGGTGAGAAGATTACCTCAGGAACTGCAGATGCCGATGCCATCGCGGGAGTAGGAGAAGTTGCAGGGATCGATGGCCGGAGCAAAAGGTTGCAATGAATCGTCTGGATTCGCTAGAGCTTGGTGGGGATTTGGAAGATGAAGCGGTGGTGCTCTGGTGATGTGAAAGCATAAAAAAGGTGAGGAGACGAAGCGTTTTTATATAGGTGTGACAACCGAGCGGGAATCGAGGCCGTTGGCGCTGTTTCAAACATTTATGGCAAGTGAGCTATCTTGGGCCGCCTCGGTATGGGATAAATCTGGAGGCCCAGAATAGAAGAATTTCGAAGCCCTATTGAAGAACTTCGAAATTGGGGGGCATGTGTTAACGCCAAAATTTGGTAAGGCCCTGTATTAGATTCGGTCAAAGGAGAAATTGCAGTCAACTGACGGAGAAGAGACCGGAATCGGAAAGGAGACATGAAGACCGTTATTTGGCAATTATTTACTGTACATATTAATTAGGCAGATGTTTATCTTTAGGAAACCTGACCTCGTGTTCGGTCAGGGTTAGTTAGCGTTTTCTATTATGGATAGGAAAGTGTATACCGTGTCCTATAAGGACTCATGTAACTCGGGGTATATATACGTATGCCCGGGGACCTTGTAAATTATCACAACGATCAATACAAATTTCGGCGCATCGCCACCCCTTCGACGGGATCCTGCTTCTCGAGCCGGGCTGCATCGGTTAGGTCCGAACTCCTGCGAGAGGGTAAGTCTCGTCACCCCGGCTACCTATCGGCTAGGACTTCCTCGGTTAGGTCCGATATTCTAGTCGGTTCAGGGTAGTCGGCTTACCACGATATATTTACTTTATCTATGGCTGCATCAGTTCAGTTTGACCTCATAGATTGATTAGGTATATCACATCACGCGTGCATAAATCGTATCGGCTTACTGGGGGCGATTTATCATCAGTTCGTGCTGCATCGGTTAGGTCCGACCTACTGAACTGCTAGTGATAAGTTGGTCCTGCTAGGCCGATGCTTTGTGTGCAGGCGTCTTATCGGAGTGCATAGCCGGTAAGTTATCTTCATCACGATCGCATTATATCTATCGGCCCATTGAAGAATCGCTATTATTGTTGGTCTGTGCTGCAACGGTTGGGTCAGATCTACTAGACTGACGATAATAGCTTTACTCTTGATGAGCCGATGGTGTTGTGCAATGGTGTTATCGGAGTGCTTAGCCGATAAGTTATCTGTTAAAGCCGACTACATTTATTCATTGTCTTATTTTATACTCGCTCTGTTCAGTAGTCGGCTGGCTCATCAATTATTTATTATTTATGTTATTGCATACTTTATCATACACTCTTGCCTGTACTATTGTTACAATCGGCTAAGGACTAGTCGATGGGTTTATTCTGCCGATCCAAGTACAAGTACAGGCAGGTTCCCGGGCACAACCCCAGGTGAGGGCCCGGGCCCAGGCTTAGGTAAGGACCAGTGTACGGGCCCGGGCAGCGGATGAAGACCCCGGGAGCCGATGTAAGCAAGGGCCCGGGCACAAGCACATCTTCACGACAACACCAGTAACACTAAATTACGATCGGCTAGGATTTATTTGATTTATTTACTTATGCATTATATTTGTTTATTTTACCAAGTTTATAGCCGGTTTTTGAATATCCCTTCGATGATCGGCTAGCTCGATATTTGCGTATTATTATGCTATTGCTCCTGCCATCATCGGCTCTAAGCCGATGTATAAGTGCTACAGTGCGTATCGGCCATTGGCCGATGAGATGAGTCCAAGCCGGCTTCCAGCCGATTGGCTCGCGAATTTGACATTTCTTTCTCCTTGTCAATTACAGGGTCAAATTGACTGGCACGCCTACGAACCTCAAGACTTTAGGATCTACACTGGAGCTAAGCAGATCTCCCAGGCCTTCGCGTGTCAACCCGAGGCCGAACCAGACCCCGGTGGTTTTCGGCGTCAACAATATCAAATTCCAATATATAATGCATAGGACTACAATTATTTGCACCAAATAAGTATAGAGATATTAAGTTCAAAAAGGATATTGAAAGAATTATCCAAAGATTAGAAGACATTCAAATAATAGAAGAAATCCCGATGAAATACTAGGAGAAAAATTCAATTACTTGTAAAATTAATATAACAAACCCGGACTATATAATTAAAACATGCCCAATAGAGACAACCCAAAGGATATAGAAGAGTTTAAAATGTATATAGAAGAATTATTAAAATTAGGAGCAATAAGGGAAAGTAAGAGTCTACATAGATTGGCAGCATTTATAGTAAGAAATCATGCTGAAGAAGTTAGAGGTAAATCAAGGATAATCATCAATTACAAAAGGTTAAATGATAATATCATAGAAGATGCTTATAACATTCCTAACAAGTAAGAATGGATCATATATATGTCACGAAGAATATCCAAACGCGTGAATGTCTACATCAATATATATTGTGTGATGTATATCAATTCCTTTGTCTCTGAATTTATTTGTTTACAAATTTGATGGCCAATTTTAGTTTTGCCTCGGGGATGAAATGCATTTCTCAATTATGTTCTTCCCCTAGAAGAATTTACCACCCAGCCGGCCAAAGTATTAATATGCTTTATACAATTAGTTACTAATAAGCTAGATCTTGATCTCAATAGAAATTATTCTTCTACGCCCCTGTACATAAAGAAAAAAGTATATTGTCCTTAATTAATTAGTGTTATATCATCCTTTAGAAAGGAAAGCACTATTTCATATTTCAAACTCCTGTGTGTTAATTGTTGAAGCACTATTGGTGTGGTGATTGATTCGTGTGTGCATAACTCCATCCATAGCGGGTTTTAGATCCTGATGTTCATAAGTATGACTGTGTGCATCCTTAGTACAGAGGCCAGGAATTGCACTTTCTTTGTACAAAATAATCGTTTCTAGCATAATATCATATTTAACTACAATAATTCTGATATATACCCAAAAAAGTATACACCATTCCAATATGGATCCACCAGAACCAATATTGCGGATATATCCTTAATTTTATTTTCACACAATAAACTAGTCAATTTTTGATTGAAATTACTACCAGGCCTTGCCCACTAAAACTAGTCAAATTTCTCACACAATATATTGCATGGAGATATTGATTAAAGTATATTGTTTCCCACACAGTTGTATTTGACATAAAACTATTACTCTTATATTTATAAACAAGTATATTATTTCATATACAATCACTGTAATTAATCTTAACTATTATAATCTAGACTCTCTAGGATCAATGGTGGACGTATTTGTCTCATTTCCAATCAATATGGTAATTTCTAAGAGTTTGGAGTGAATGCGGTGGTTATACACTTGAGAGCTAGACCCATCTATTAAATTCAAACTTCAAAATTCATAGCTTCCAAAAATCTCATTGAACACATGTAGTTTAAGCACAAGATGAATGTGTAGTTGATCAAAGTTTTAAAATTATTAATAAAAATCCAGGTACTTGACAACGTTTATATTGCAACAGTGGCTGTTATTGCAAGTTTGAAACTTGCAGTGCTATGCACTTTTTATAGAGTAAGTTGCATTTTGCACTAAGTAGATTGTATCTTGTTTCACTTTGCATCGGGTTTAGTATGTATTTTCACTTTGCACCAGGGTATATTAAAATAGGTTTCAATTTGTACCAGGATACATCATCAAATCTATAGAAGTTTCATCAAATTTTGTAAAATCTAAACAAATTTTATAAAATCTAAAGGAAACTTTGTGGATGATGGTCTAAATTCAAAAAATTTTATAAGTTTTACTCGTATTTCATAAGATTTTCCTTCATTTATATAACGCAACTAGTGCAAAGTGAAAATTATTTGATATACCCCATTATAAAGTAGAAACATATATTAAACCTGGTGTAAAGTAAAACAAGATATACTCAATCTGGTAAAAAGTCTAATTTACTCCTTTTTATATCTAGCCTAAATTTGTAGTGGTTTTGGATGATTTGGTGTTGAGGTGGCGTTGTTTTCTAAGGCTAAAAATATGTGTGTGTGTGTGTGTTTTAAAATAGTAAGTTACTTAAAAATTTCTTTAAAACACTTGCTCTATATAGGTCCATTTGCAACAAAGATAAATTTGGTATAAGATAATTCACCTTAATAAAAAAATTTTGCACATCGAAAAATTTTACTTCGCTATATATATGTGCCAATTTATTTATTAGTAAATGAGCTCAGAAAATTTTGATTAAATTATGATTGCACACAGGAGTACTTAAACGTACATAAATTTTGTCTAGAGCAAAATAAAGTTTATTGTCCTGTAAATTATGTTTTTTATTCAAAAATATATGTGTGAATTTGTTATATACTACCTCCATCCTAAAATATAATAATTTTTAGCTATGTATCATATGTCCAGATATTTGGGACGGAGGGAGTAGCACTTACACGTTGAGATCGGTCAACAATCTTTTCTAGCATATCATCGGAGACAACTTCACAGATAAATAAGTCCAGACTTTTGGCCGTTGGTACCCCAACTACAATAGCAGTACGTCTTTCTCTGGGCATTACCAATATTCGCAGATACCTACACACACACACAAAACACAGGAAACACCATGACATAGTACTGCTCTGGCATGAGATATATCAGTTAAAACCAATATTGCTAAGCATTAATGAATTATAACACATACAATGTTTTGAATTTAGGTATATCAATTACAACAGCACAAAAATCTGTATTTATGCATATACCATTACCATGCACTGAGAAAATTGTCTGAAATGTATGTGCGTTAAGCTAGTGAAACATTCCATGTTACATCCCTTGTAACTAAACTCTGGCATTAGCTAGATGCATGTATATGTATATGTATATGTATATGACCAAATCGCTGTACTATTAAGCACACATAACCCACACCATGTATTGATGAACATGCGGCCGGCCATCGATTGATCACGGACCACCGCGGGGGTACGCGCTCCCTCCGGTGAAGTGCTGCCCTTCCATGCTGCGGACGGCGGCAGACGAGCTGCTCGTAGAAGCGCCGCCGCTGTAGTTAACCGGAGGCTGCAACGACCTGTACTCCATGGCCGGCGGCGTCGGCTTCCAGTGCCGCTTCCGCTGGTTGATGAACCAGTTGTTGATCTGCTTCGCGTCCAGCCCCGTCGACTCCGCCAGCGCCGCCTTCTCCAGCTCCTACACCGGCAAAGCAAATGCATTAGCCATTTAGCCTTCTTACAGCTGCACCGGGCTCGAGCTTCGTCGTCGTCGTCGACGCCGGTATATATGCATGAGCTAGCTGGAATGTATGAATGGTGTACCGATGGGTAGGGCCATCTGTAGTGAAGCTGCCACCAGTGGAGGAGCTTCTGGCGAGCGTCCCTGGGCAGCTTGCCTTTCTTCTTCTTCTTGGAGAGCTCCCTCCATAGGCTGCTCAGGTAGCCGCTGTACTTGTTCAGGAGGTGGCTCTTCAGCTCCTTGTCCTCCGCGCAGGGACTGGTGATCTCCGGCAAGCCGGCCATGTCGCCGGTGGCGATCTTTTGCTCGTCTTCGGAGGAATTGCCACCTTCACAGCTGTTGGCATCTGCACTTGCGATGAGGAACAAGTATGGATGGATATGTAAACTAGGTACATCAAATTAATCACTTGAGGTTTTGTTTTTCTCCATTTAATATAGAGTTTCTTGTATCTTATAACGGACATGCATGTATATATATGTGGTGATCCCGGCCTAGATGAGTGAGCACCAAATATCAACATGAAAAAGAATTCTTCAGCAATAAATTGAACTTAGTTCTTAATTAGTAACAATCCTTTTTCAAAAATTAATTAAAGCTCAAATTCAATCCGTGTTAATGGAACAAAAAGTGAATTTGGTCACATTATATAACTTAATAGTATAGTAAAAATGATAAAATATACTAATCGCAGAAATTTCTTCTCTTCTCCTAATTAACTCGTTTTAAGTGTACACTTGAATTTTTAAGTTATTGAATGCCTAGACTATGCAGTCAATTGTACAATCTTTATGAATTTTGTGCTTAAACTAATTGGTTTTTTATATGTTCTGAACGAGGTACTAAATAGCTGATTGATAGTGGATTGGCTGTGTTATAGTGGATAGCAGATTTATAGCGGACGCTATATTCCAATAACAGATAAAAACACACAAAATTTTGACTTAATTTTTGAGTTGATGACTCTCCTAGCATAACAAAGTAGAGAATGCAATTCTAAAACCAATATAAAAGATAAAGAGGCAAAGAAAGACACATATAGAATACACCCTTATATACATGAGACGTAATGTTAATGGATAAGTTAGTTAATATTTACATCTTAATCCATATATAAAAATCTCCAAGCAATCAACAACATTTGCCTATAAATAATTCAAGTTCAAGCATCAGAATTCATATTTCAATATCCAAAAGGAGATAGCGGCCAATATTGCAGGAGGTAATGATAGTACCTCTCTACTAATATTGTAGCGGCTACGAACGCTATTTAGAACCTTGGTTCTGACTGTGAATATTGTTTTCACTTCATGTGCATGTCCCCACAGCATAATATGTCAAACATAGTATCTGAATTTTGATCTGTAATATAATACTATATATCACCTCACTGTGCTTCTACATGCATGCTTGTTTGTCCCATATATCCATTAATTGTACATTAACATTGTCGAATTGCAATGCAGAGGCCCTCGGATTAATTTGCGATTTCCCAGTGATTTGATGCCATATTAGAATAAAACATAGACTAATTCTTTACTATAAACTTGTAGCAAGGTTTAATTCTTCAAAGAAAAAAGGTAGCTAGATGTGTGCAATCTTTTGGAGGTACGGTTACCACACTATATGTTATTTCCAGAATGCTCGTCAGCTAGGATGTGGACCTTTCATTAGCAATAGCCAATAGGAATATGCAGCTAGCACATTAGCGCGTACGTGTAATGTTGATTTTGAGAAGCCCTAGCTGTTAGAGCCTTACAGTTGTGTAAGATTTAATTTATTAACTGATGATCTTGAAGCATGCATGCATGATCACTGTCCATGCAAATGCAAGCATGCATTAACTAGCTGCATATATATATAGCAACTTCATTTCAGCTACTGCATTCCCCAGACAATATATATATATATATCCTTGTCTGAATGCCAGATATATTACTGAACTACACATGTCATTACCACCCAATTACTAAACAGATCAGATTAAAAAGAGCTGCTAGGTAGTACTCCCCCACCACCCTGCAAGGCGTCCATTCATCACCGCCACGCATGCATGCGACACTTATCTAATGCGATCCAATAATCACGCAACGCTAGCTAATGACCTGACCAGACAAACGGGACAGCACACGCAGCGAACATTTCAATCAGGCGTTCACATGCCAATGCAGAGTGCAGACATATATCAAGCATGCACCTGCTGGCCGGCAACGTGCACAGTGCTAGCTCGTACTACGTTGATCTCTGAATATCTCATCAGCATGTACCGATCATGTACATATATGTATGGCCGGCTATGCATCCATGTAAACGCATGCACACCACTCATCAATTAATTTGGGGACTAATGATGCATGACATGAGTTCAGACCTAGGCAGTGAGCTCGTGAAGTCGTGATCGATATGGGTTCTTAATTTACTTCCTCTGCAGATGTTCCTAGGACTTTTTTTATCTGATAGTACGTGCAGCAGCAGTGTACAGGTACATACGCTGCTAATTCAGAAAGAAATAGCTGGAGTTGTTGCAACTCTTGCAATTAAGCCTATCTCCTCAGGTGGTACTGTTTTACTGCAGCATCTTTTGGCCCCATTTCCTGGGTACTGTCCACACATGCGAGCCAGAGATCGAGCGAACCAGCAAGGCAACAAGTAAATAAAATTAAAAGGAATCCGATCATTAAGTTCATTTAGTTAGTGTGCATTAGGCATTAATTTAGCCTCCCTTTTGGAGCAAAGATTATATTTGTGGCAGGAGTTCGAGGAGCCGCAAGCAGTTCAATAAATCTCTTGGCTTTCAAAAGGGGAATATTGCTCAATAATTTCGTGCAGCTGATGGGATTAGCCGAGATCGATCCGTTGGAGAAAAGATTTTTATAGTGGTAAGCTGGGATTCTCTGAACTCGCAGCTGCGTTCCAAAGTCCAAATAAAATGCCCTAGCATATACTGCCTTCTCAAAATTCTACATCGCTCTGAATTTATCCAGGGATAAGATCAGTTTAAACATCATAAATAGCATAACTGTTCACTTTATTATTTCATAGCCCCATCTGATTGTCCAAAACATGCATTAATTCCCTTTTTGCATTGAAATTCACTTCAAATTATGTGCAAAGATTACACCTCACACGGCATGCGACATAGGCAGCACTATAGCATGATCGTTTTCTGAACTGAAAAACAAACATGCATGTACTAGGATGCATGCCTGCTCAGCAATAGGATATATCCTTTTCAAAAACTGCACATCTGAAAAGAATTCAAGGAAACTGTTCAAGTGTAAGCATAATCACCTAGAGTAAACGAGTCGATCTGGGCCTCCATGTTTCTGAAGAACTGGTCGGCCTCTTGAATTGGTCTTGTCAGTTCCTGCCTGTAGCTCACCAGCATATCAATGTAGGTTTCCTGCTCAGGAATATATACGCAAAATTTAACCCTTTTTGTGTAATAAGGCCTTGTAAATTAAACGAATATATATATTGTTTTGGAGAACTCCATCACTGGCTTTGACCACTGAGAGTTGCAGAAATCTTATTGGTATTATTACCATAAACTCGTCGAGCTCTGGGTCTGACGACGGCTCTGGGCGCCTGTCTTCTGAACGCGACTCGAACTCGCCGGCGAGGGCGGATAGCCGGCCGACGACATCCGGCGGAGCTCCGACCTTAGGTGATGCAAAATCAAGACCAGTTCGACATACAGAAATTCAAAAGAAAAAAAAAGGAAAAAAGAATTGGAAGAGAAAAGGAATTGGCATGAATCATATTACATGCATGTGCTTGGGATATGAACTAGTACCTTCTGGCAATCTATGAAGGCTCTCAGGAGAGCCGGATAGAGCGGGTGCGACATGATCCTAGCTTTGATTGCATCCGTTTCCCTCTCATGATAGGATTGTCTAGAAGGTTCCAAGGCTGCCGCCGGCGCCGACCCTGGCGAGGTGGATGTGGAGGCCGGGTTGTCCAAGGTGAGGCACAAGGGGGACGTGGCGGCAGCAGCCTTAGAGTCAGGTGCAAGAAGAGGAAGCTGCTCCATGGGTGTACTTATCTTCAAGCTAATCCCTAATTATCTACTAGTGAGGGGGATTAAAGAGCAGGGAGGGGAAGAAGGGGCACTAATCTAGTCAGGGGAAAGCTGTAGTCGTCTATAGGATTGTCTTCCAATCCTGGATCGGAGTGTGTGCTAGAGAGAGAGAGAGAGGGGGGGGGGGGGGGGGGGGGGGGGGGTGTGGTTTGCACTTAAAATCCAGATACAGTGGCTGGCCAGTAATGCAGATGAGAAAAGGGGGCCAATAATGGAAGGGAACAATAGTTGTTGTGAAGTAGGGAATTGCTGTTCTTGAAAGAAAAAAAATTTATTTCCTCTGTCCCACAACAGAAATCCATCCCCCCACATTAATATGTTGACATTTTTTACGGTAGAAACAAGCAGACCATTTTTGCTGGTAATTAATAGAAACAATCAGATTTTTCAGCGTAATATTGCACGAAGGTAGATTTTTAAAATAAAATTAGATTTAGTACTCGTTCCATCCCAAATATTGCTATCTTTAGGTTTAAATTTTGTTCTAAATATAAATACTAGTACATGTAAAAGGTAATTTTAATCATATTACTTTCCATGTTACCCTAGTTGACTCCATTACTTCACTAACTCTTGAGACCCACACCCCATCTATACTATGTTTAAACCCCATCATCCCCACATGCATTAATGAGTAGTATTTTAGATCTTTCGCTCCAATCCTTAATCCCTCCAAAATACTCCTAGTTAGCTATATTTTGGAACGAAGGGAGTATATAACTCTGTCTAATGTTTATGTAAATTACATTTGTATATTGTATACTATATACTATCGCTTATGCTTCCATAAATTAAATTTGTACTTTGTATACGACCATGTCAAACAAATACAATTGTCAGTATACAACAATTTCTTATGTTTTTATACTACATACGTACGTACGTTGATTAGTCTCCACCGCTATCATTTGGGCCTACACCGATCTAATGGTCAATATTTTTTTTCCTTTCATTAATATGGTAATTCTATGCCTCTAGGGGGAATGTGGTATCTCTTTTTTGAACTCTCTTAGTGATATAATATATTAGAGAGAACATAGACCTTTCTTTAAAAACATTTAATTATGCATATGTGTTAACAATTGTATTCAGGCTTGTATATATGTTTCCATAATTCTATCTTCTTTGGATGTGAGTTACGTACTCTCACCTGTATACATACACTTTTTTTAAAGAGGTAGTATGTACTATTTTTTATTTAGTATATACCTTTTTTATTTAGTAGCGGTATATACCTTTTTTATTTGGTAGAGGTATATAACTTTTTTATTTGGTAGCAGTATATACCTTTTTTATTTAATAGCGGTATATACCTAAAGCATCGATCAAGGACTGGCTACAGATAGACGATAGATGCAAGCAGGAGTACATACTTCTAAGAGTATAGAACCATATATATATATATATATAAGCAAACTATGGACTGGATCAGCAGAGAGTAGATAATAGAAACATATATGCATTCTCATGAACCTGATCCGTGACGAGGTAGCTAGGTTGTGCATATACACATGCATGCGCTTTGTGATTTATGCGCGTGCTTGCATTCTAGAGGCGTTTGATGCATGCCTTAACAACTTTCGATAATATTTCAATCATGTGTACTGGATGTGTACGCAAGTGTGTGCGTATGGTAACGTACGTGTGTGTGGTGTTCGTGAGTAGTAGTTAGGAGCACCCAACTATAACTATATTAAAAATAATTATATCAACAAATTTAGAAACATGCAAAATTCATTTTATCACGTACTATTATATATTTTGTGGATATGAATTTCTGTGTGTTTTTCTTTGTTTGCAACGTACCGATTGAGACATATATTCTGTACATTGAAAGCGGTGCTGGTACGTACGGTCATTTTTAATTCCCTTCCTATCATTAGAAACAGAAGGACTAATCTGATAAATATTAGTAAGAAATTAGCGCACATCAGCTGAAAGCTCATATATATATATATATATAACGTCAAAAAGAAGAAAAAGTTAGCGGGCACGCAGACGAGACAGGTTAATTAGTTCGATCTGAAAGCTGTTGATATCCTTGTACCGTCGAAGAAAGGACAGTGCATGTGAATATTTTTCGTTGCTGTTCCCATTAATTCATTAATATATTCACTCATAAATTTATTTTATTTATTTATGTTAATTTGCCGTACGCTACCTATGTTATTTTCTGTATTGGGCCAACAATCAGTTAACAGCAACCTAATTAATCGCCCTGCAGCATTTATGCGCTAGTTTCGATCGATTAATTGAACGGTTGGGCCATCGATCCTGACAGATCGCCAATAACACGAGCTTGGATTTATTAAAGTTAGGACAGAACTGAAATATTTGGTCGATATGATCAGATATGGCCACTGATCATTTCCCTGCATCTTGCGGCCTTAATTATCTGGAGCTTCAGTCTACACGTCGGACTCAGTGTGCAGTAGTATGTCGTACTCTCTGCCGTAATTAAGGAACAAGGAAATTAAGAATCGTGTCGGTACTAGATTTTTTTTCCAATCGTTTTCCTACTGTTTTCAGGCGAGATGCTAGCTACTACTATCACCTTTACAATACATCTCTTTACTGATTTCCATGGGAGGCTTGTCAGTGTTTGACCTCAGAAACAAACTAGAAACAATCTCTGTTGTTATTCCCAGTAGTGATTATTTTAATTAGAAAAATAATTCATGGCAGAAAGCACTGTAAAAGGAAGAAAAGAGTACCTAGACTGATTAAGTATACGTAGGAATTTAGTGAGAAGGTTATGGATTAATGTTGTACTCTATCTCTTGAGCGTATGTATTAAAGGAGAATGGATTTGTTCCTGTGGTGGTGCGCGCACGAGCGTCTTTAATCTAGTAAATAAAATGTCCATAGGGGCTTACACTATATTTATCCACTCTGTTGATTCTATATATTCAATGAAGATGGATAATTTGAATGCATTTGTAGTGTATGTTACTTCAATCAGATAGTACACTAATTTTTCCTACTGTGCTCATATTCATTAATTTTTTTTCTAACCCTATTCTACACATCTATCCAATAACATATACTACCCACACAAAGGCTATGTTCTTTTCTATTTTTTTTTCAGATTTTTGAAATGGACTATTTGCTCCACATCTTTAAAAATACGAATTCTCAAAAAACTTTATTCTTCTACTGCATTGATTAGACCACCTATTCTAAACTATTTATAAAATTTATTTTTTAAAATATTAATTTATCACGTTAATCAAAAAAATCTGCATCAACAATCTAAAGAAAAAGCTATTTCAAACACAGCCAAAGTACTCGTATTTATAAAACAATTATATATGGTGGTACTTGAGTCATTTTCTCTCTGACCCTCTCTCAATTTTATTACCACCTAATTATATAGTTGCAAAATCAAAATATGCCCTACATTTCTCCCTAGAGGGATATGTGAATATTTTAGAAATTAAATATTAATTGCCACATATTAAAAAAAGAAACGAACAAGAATGACCCCAAATATTTCTATTGTCAATATTGTATGATGGAACAATTTTTCTAAAAATATGCCACCACATTTTTTCGTGATTTGAGTTACTTTTTCCCTATGGGAGTGTCTAGTTTTCCGGTTACTGAAAATTTCAATCACTTTTTCCATCCTTGGATGGCAATCCTATGGTTCTCATCACTCCCACTATTAGTTATTCAAAACAGTGCCTCTTATTTCATAGATAAAAGGTTAAACAACAATTACACTGACCTAAACGTGAAATGAATTTTCAATTCATAAAAAATTTACAAAATTACATGCAAAAGTGTTCAAACTAAGATAAAATTAAAGTAAAACCATATACAATGACAAAATTGCAATCAAAATAACCTGAAACTGCACATTATATAGTACTACAATTTTAGTCATAGCAATGTGTAATTTTAGGTGACTGAAAAATTACAAATTTTCAGGTGCCTGAAATCTAGCAAATCCCTTTCCCTATATATGATTGTTGCCTCTCTCTTACACGTAAGCATGTTATTCCTATCTCTCATATCTCCTGTTTGAAGTAGGCAATCAGAAGTTTTTATTCTAATTCTCTTATATCATGTGTACTAGAAAAAACTACAATGTTAATGTTAAAATTTTTATAGTATAATTATAGTGTAAATGTATGTAATTTAAAGTATAAAAAACTTGACTACGGAGTATTTTTCTTATAGAAAATGTGGCACCGTGGACAAATATAGATAGTCCCTATATGAAATGGCCACCGAGAAAGAAAGAAAAAGGAAAAAGAGAATTCCTGGAGGAAGAGCTGGACGCGGGTTAAAAATAGGCGAAACACAAGAAATAACGATATTGACCAGCTGTTGACGCCGAAAACCGCCGGGGGCCGTTCGGCGCCTGGAGACACGCGAAGGCCTGGGAGATTTGCTTCACTCTAGTGCATGTCCTAAATCTATAGGTTCTTAGGCGTGCCAGTCAATTTGACCCAGTAATTGACAAGGAGATAAAACAAATTAGATCAGTAAACCAATCGGCCGATACAGACTGACACAGACTCCTAGCCGATAGCCGATAGCACCTGTATATTGGCTAGCAGACCGATGATGATATAAATGAATAGTAAACCAGCTGATTGCCGAAGGTGTTGCTCGCACCGTGCCCGGGCCCTTGCTCGTGCCCGCGCCTGGGTCCTCGCGCGTGCTCGCGCCCGGGTTCTCGCACGTGCCCGACTACCAACAGCACTTGCACATCGGCTAAGAAGCCGATGACTGCCAACAGCATGTGTACTGACTAGGAAACTGATAGCGATATGAATAGCCGACTACCAATATAACATGTGCATCAGCTGGAAAGCCGATGATAGTGTAGATAGGCAGAATAATAATCAATAGACAATGCAGTCGGCTTTAAAAGATAACTTACCGGCTAAGCACTCCGATAATACATCGCATAAAAACCTATCGACTCAACAAAGATAAATCTATCATTATCAATCTAGTAGGTCGGACCCAACCGATGCAGCACAGATTAATAACGATAAAAGAACCTCGATGAGCCGATAGATCTAATGCAATCGTGATGTATATGATAACTTATCGGCTATACATTCCGATAAGACGCTTGCGTAAAATCTATCAACCTAGCAGGAATAACTTATCGGAGGCAGTTTAGTAGGTCGGACCTAACCGATGCAGCACAAACTGTCGATAAGTTACACCCAGTAAGCCGATAAAGACTACGCACGCATGATCTGGTATATCAACTCAGCCTAAGAGATCAAACTTAACTGATGCAGCCGTAGACGAAGTAGATACACCTGGGTAAGGGGTGACGAGTCTTACCCTCTTGCAGGAGTTCGGACCCAACCGATGCAACCTGGCTCGAGAAGCAAGAACCCGTCGAATAGGGTGGCGATGCGCCGAATTTGATTGATCGAGAGATGATTTACAAGGTCCCCGGGCATACGTATTTATACCCCGAGTTGATACAGTCCTGATCGGATACGAAACGGGAGTTTCCTAACTATAAAAGGAAAAATAACAAACCCCAATCGGACACTAGATCAGGTTTCCTAAAAATTATTAAAACTACCTAATTTATAGATAAAATAGTAACTGCCATACCGTGGTCTTCACGATTCCTTCCTGAACTCGGCTTCTTCTGGATTAACTTCCACCGGTTGATATAGCCTCTTCCCTTAACCGAAGTCTGATATGAATCGTGCCAAATTTTGGTGTTAACACCAGCAAGATATACAAGCAAAGAGAGGGACAAGTACAAGTAAAATTATCGTGACTGATGCCAATTGAGTAATTAACTAGTAAATTATAATTATTTTGTTTCATGTGAATACCTTGTCACATCCCAATCTAGCACCACCGTACAACGGCACCAGTTAGGGCATGCCGCAGGAAAACAGCGCGAACTGCCTTCCCACGGAACCGCGATACAGATATCAGTCCCAAGACACAGCGCTGGTATCCACGGTAATTAGAAATGCATCATTGCAGTACCTTAAATAAATAAATAATTACACAGACATATACCTTAACTTATGTTACAGCTTCGGAGCAAGCCAGAGACAGCAACGAACAACACAGAGGTAGCGGCAGCAGCGAAACAGCAGACTAAGTCCCAACACACAGGCAATGGCTGGAAACCAAGACGAAACCCTAATCTTCTCTTCACTGCAACTCTAGCTTCAGCTCCCGGCGAATAGCTATATATATAGAGAGAGAGCAAGAGTGAGTACTTACGTACTCAGCAAACCAGGGGAACTTAGGTGGTTATTGCAAGCTTCAAAGAAAGGCCGGTTATTTTTGCAATCTGCTTTGTTTAAATCTTTTTAAATCTGCTAGTGTGTGCTTTTCAACAATCAGGGTGAGGTGAGTCTCACCCGATCAGAGTGAGTTGTATCAATATTTGAATCGACGCAACTCTCAAGAGTCGGCCTCTAGGATCCAGCACCATCAGCTGATCCGACCTCATCGGGCCCACAGCCTTGCTATCCATGACAGCTTCACAACCTTTTCCGAAATCGGATTCCCAATCCGCAAACATCATTTCACAAGCAGTTATCAAACAAAACTACGCTAAGGAATCACCTCACATCCGCCCATGACCGTGGGCACGGCTGTTCAAACAGTTTAGACCTCTACAGAGAGGGTACACTTTACCCACACGACGCGACTCACTCTAGTCACCAAATCACACGCATTGGGTACAATGTGGTGACGTAGAGGTTTTCGCGACAAGGCATTTCCCAAACCCTCCCAGGTTACCCCATGCCAACTGGAGGGGTCCTCAGACCAACAACAGGTAGGTCCGAGACCATGCTGTGCCAGGAACCCAGGAGGCACCCCCGACGCCCTCCCGCACGATCCACAGTCCAATGGCATGCAAGGCGTCCCTGGGAGACTCATTACTCAGCTAGAAGTTATCCCATATCACCCATGTGGTTGTACTGTCATATGTTTGGATGAAATTTCAGAGGAATCGGTCTTTAGCTATAGTGTGGGAGACTCGTCCCGATGGCACGATCCCCGTATCGCGGTTTTCACAAACCATTTTATTTTCAAGGCTCTGACCTAGGTGTCGGGTTTTTCAAAGTTTCGTAAACCCAAATTTTACCTATCATAGACATTTTTAAATTCGATAGGCGATCACCGATACCATGCCCATCGACACAGATACTGGGATCTATCAAGGAAGGTGACAAGAATGTGTAAGGGAATCACAATCAATCAAGGAGGTCATGCAGCAAATAGGTCGGCGGCCCGTCGGTCGTCCTACGACCACGGCCGAGAAATTATGACGGTGTAACCTAGTTTATGCTCGAGATGATCAAAGGTGACTTGCCTTGTTCTAGGTCTTCACTAGCCTTCGAGAATCGTCACGAAATCCGCTCCAAAACGAAATTCCCAGCGACCGTTACTATGCGCAAGCACACAAAAATCTACACAAAGACCAGTAAAAAGATCCTATTTAATGCTAATAATAGTGCCATTAAATAGATCTCAATTTTAGAAAATTTCTGGAACTGGAATGAAGTCAATCGGACGAAAGGAGGAAAAGATACGAATTTACGAAGATTATTTGAATTTCTGGAAACTGGAAAAATGAATTTAATTAATTTCTGGAAAGAATATTCTCGGGAAAGATCCGAGGAGTAGATCTCATTTTTAGAACATTACTGGAGTTGGAATGGAGTCAATCGGGTCAACGAATAAAAATATATTGATTTTCGAAGATTAGTTGAATTTCTGGTTAACTGAAAAGGATTTATTTAATTTCCCAGAGGTATATTCTAGGAATCTTCACTGTGACTTTGATAGGCATGACCCACGGGCAGGGGAACACAGAGGGAGTGGGCTAGGTAGTTGCTGACAAGTGGGCCCATGGGGAGGAGTGGAGCACGGTGGACCAGAGAAAGTCAGGCCCACATGGTAGTGGGGCATGGTCCATGGACCGAGTGCAACAAGAGGGAAAAGGGGGGATGGTGAATGGGACGGTTCACGCTGCACCGAAAGAGGACGGGCCCACGTGCAGTCACACAGATCCTCGAGAACGTGCGTATGCAGACCCACGGGGAGGCGTTCTCCGGTCTGACGCCCGCGACAAAACTAGACGAGGAAGAGTACGACATCCGACGGCTCTCGGTGGCACAGCTCGCCAGAGCGGCACCGCGAGGGGAGGAACAGCGGCGAGGCACTGGAGTGACACGGAGGGCAAGGGGGATCGAGCTAACGGCTCGGATTTGAAAGAGGACGAACAACGGCGGCCGGCGGCGAGATGCCGAGACGGTGGAGAGAGGAGAGGGAAGGACGACGACGGCATCGGGGTGAGCCGAGGAAGGATGAGGAGCAAGGCTCGGCATCCATGGCGCTTCTCGGGATCTTGCCCGCGGCGGGGAGGGAGAAAAGGCGAGGAGATGGCGACGACAGCCATGGCGACGACCAAGGGGACATGAACAGAGGGGAAAAGGGAAGAAGGACGAGGAGCCAAGGTGCATCGAGGCGCGGGAACTCATCCATAGAGGTTAGAGGCCGGGGATTCGCGGGGGAAGCTCATCGAGGAAGATCGGCATCAACGGCGGCGGCTCGGTGCCGAGGGGGGGGGGTAAGAACTTAGGGCCGAGGGGAGTCAGTGATGTCGGGAAGGTGCGGGATGCGCTGTGTCCTCAGCCGTGCGGAGACCGAGCAAGGAGGGAGGCGACGTTCTCAGCGGCTCAGGAGAGGAGGTGCCGAGGTGTTCCAGCCACGGCGTCGATCGAGCTTTGGGAAGACGACGACACTGGTGGCATTCATAGGCACAAGACCAAGGGGCGGAGACTGGGGTTTGGAAGGGGCTTTTATAGGCAGTGGAGGAGAGCTCCAATTATTGAAGCCAATCATGCAAGAGAGAGAGAAGGGCAGGTTAGACGCTGAGGCCGCGCTGGAGGAATGGAATCAACCAAGGGGGGGGGAGAGAGTGGCTCCAGTGGTATTTATAGGCGGGGAGCTCGGTTTAGGGCTCGGCTCGGGCTCCAATCATGGAGGGGAGAGGAGCAGGAGAAAAGGAATGTCGCTGCGGCGGGATTTTGAGCGGGCGGTGAAAATTTGCAAGCGGCGGCAGATTTGAATTGGCGGTCAGGATGGCATGGAGCGGCGGAGGCGATTGATCCAACGGCGTAGTTCGTCATGCGAGCGCGGTCTCTCGGGACCGTGGTGGGGACGGCCATGACGCGGTCGGCGCGGCTTGCTTTTGACCGGCCGGTCGGAGGCCGAAAAAGAAGAAGGGAAGGGACGAGCGGGAAAAGGCGGGCGGGAACAGGAGCGACGAAGCACGGTCGGTTCAGCGTCCATGCCTTGGCCGCTAGCGGCACCGGCGGGGCTGGGCGCGGGGCCGCCGTGACGTGCACGCTGTCAGTGGCATTTGACCGAACACCACGGGAGCTAGAACGGAACAGCGCAAGGAGGAAGAAGCACAGGGGTTCGAGAAATCGATGGCGGGCGCGGGAGCGGAGACACATGGCCAAATCCGAGCGACGCGGGCGGCTCACGTGCGGGCGGGCGAGAGAGAGAGATCGGGCGGTTGCCGAGTGGCTTGGGAGACACGCGACGAGCCGATCTGCGCGGTGCGGTGCGCGAGCGAAGGGGATCCAACGGCAGGCGGGCGGTTAGGGATGCATGGCGAGCATCCCGGGACGGTGCCGTTCCACACGGGGAGAAGAAGGATCGGCGGCAAGCAGCGGGCGGCTCGGGATAGGTGGCATCCATCCGTGCATGCGCCTTGCATGCATTGCGCCTAGACTGGTTGGGTTGAGAGGAGATAGGGGCATTGAGGCCTAGAGGAACAGTGAGTCCTTTTCTTTTCTCAGGGATTAAGTTGAAATGATATTGTGAGATTCCAAAGTGGGATTTGAATTCAAAAATTATTTTTGAATCCAGGAGAATTCGGGGTAAATCCAGGAGGGGTCCCAGGTAGCAGTTTCTTTGGATTTTTGGGATTAGTCTATTTCCGAGGATTTTTGCAAGGAAAACCAAAGAGAGGAATTCAAGGGGAAAGGATCAAATCCGAATTGCAATATTTAATCCGAAACCTTGGGGGGGGGGGGGGGGGGAATGTTCAAGGGAGATTAGAGGAGGGTTGATACACGTATATACACAAGTTTATATATGTGGGTGCATGCTCAGGGATATATGTATATATATACATATACATAGGTATGTTTATGGAGGGTATTATGTATATATACATAGAGAGGGAGGGGTATTTATATATATATACACAGATGTATGTATATACACACATAAGTTGGTGGAGTCGAATAGGAGGGTTGGTACATGTATATATACATGTTCTTTGTAGGTAGGTGTAAACTCAAGGATATATATATATATATATATATATATATATATATATATATATATATATATATATATATATATATATATGTATGTATGTATGTATGTATGTATGTATGTGTTGTTTGATGGAGAGGGTTCGGATGGTGGTTCGATACCCAAGCGGTATATTTAACTCGGGATTTTTTGGGGGTTTCCACGAGAAGAGAGAGCAAGGGGTTTACTGGAAGATTCAAGGGAGATGTCCAGGGTTCGGACTCGGATCTTCGGAACGGTATCGAAGCGGAGATTATTTTTGAAACAGAGGGTTTTGGAGAGGGTGAAAGGTCGAGATCAAGGACGGGGACAAACTGAGATTCATGGCACAACATACAACACAGCACTCAAAATCGAAATTTTCATAGGTAGATTTTAGCGAAATATTGTTTAACATCTCGCTGAAAGCGGGGCGTTACATACCTTCATGGATTACATTGGTATCTATTGACCGAGCTATCCGATGATTCTAGTATACCTATTGATCGAGCTATCTGATGATTCTAGTATTCTAGTATTTACATGGGAGAGAATTTGCATTGGTACCTATCATGTTCTTACGAGCAAATTCTAAATCTCAAAAAACCACACAAATAACGTAATGGAGACTTACCGGGTACTGCAGATGGCACTACTACATAACAGCACATTTGTACCACCCTATCAATGCCGGCACTGATAGAGTGTTTCCTGCGCTCCCACTCGGTCCATGCCCTCTCGAACCGGCACTGATGTGTGGGTCTTATCAGTGCTGGTTTGTAGCTAGAATAAGATACTGATGAGTCGGATTGAGCTACGAACCAGCATTGATAAGAATTTTTTGTGGCAAAATTTTCAATTTTGGTCAAGGTCATCCTCATCAGTGCCAGTTCTAGCTATGAACCAGTACTGATGATCTCGATCATATTAGTACCGATTTGGGATATGAATCTAACTTTTCATACGAATTTGGATGGAGATAAACTTTAGTGAAAATTGTAGCTCTTGATGAGATCTATAATTTTGTACTAGTTGACAATATTTTCATTTAACGCCATTTAGATGCTCAAGTATAAGTTTCAAATCTCGGATATGAAAATTGCAGTTGAATTTGCATCGGTACTGTCGGAGGATGAAACCTCGACGGCGGGAAGTCAGGAGACCCCCCTTTTGAGATTCGGCTAGGGGAGTAGTTCTCAGGTGACTAAGGCGTCCGGTGGCAGGATGGATGGAATCAGCGATACCCGAGAGCGAAGGGCCCGGGCTGAGAGATGAAGGGTTCGGACCGTCCGATTCGGGACCAGACCGTCCGAATCCCGGGGGCCCGAGATGGAGACAGAGGGGTCCGGACAGTCCGCTTCGGGTCCGGACCATCCGAACTGTGATAACCGCGCGGGAGAGAGATCGATCGTCCGGAAGGCGGAGAACCGTGGTGCACAGAGGAGACGGGAGGCGTTTAGACAGGTTCGGGCCGCTCGGAAGCGTAATACCCTACTTTTCTCTCCTGTGTGTATGCTATGTGGAGGTGAATATGGTTTTGAGTGTTACAGGATGTTCCCGGCGAGCTTAGGAGCTCGGAGCTGGGGAAGAAAAACAGTGGCGACAGCGTGCGATAGAAGGCGGGTCCTAGCCAGAGAGCGGTTGCTAATGCTGAAGCTTGCCCCCCTTCCTCTCGTCGGCTCGGATCCTCCTTTATAGAGCAGGGGAGTCCACAGTGCCAGCACACCGAGAGAGAGAGAGTTTTTGGTGAGTTATCCGGTCCTCCCCTCCGCCTGCGACCGGTCCTCCCCTCCGCCTGCGACGCCCACGCCGGAGTTGGAGGGACGTCCAGTCGCTCACGTCCGCCTGCAACGCCTGCGCCGGAGTTGGTGGAGCGTCTAGTCGCTCACGTCTGCCTGCGCCGGAGTTGGTACTGCTCGTCCGGTCACGCTTGGTCAACACATCGCCGTGAGCGGATGGAGCATGGAGATGGGACGGCACCTGCCTCCGCTGCCGGGGCGTGGACGTCCGGAGCCTTCTTAGTCAAAAGTGCTCTGCCTGTACAGCGAAAGGAGCCTCCACAGTCAAAAAGGTTCTGACTGCGCAGGGTGCGGGCCCACGGGTGGTTGGAGAGCCGGCCCGAGCGTTGTCAGGGACCTTCGTGTGGGCCCGGGGGTGAAGCCGATGAAGTGACGATGAGCTGGGGCCGATGGCGATGACGCCTAGGGACGAGCCCGGGCCGATGGAGAGATGGCCCCGGGGAACTGCGTGGCCGATGACCCACGCGTCCCCAGGGCCATGTGGGACCCCCTTCCCATTTCGCGACAGGTACCTATCATATCTTATGAGCAAATTATAAATCTCAAAAAAAACCACACAAATAACATAATGGAGACTCACTAGGTACTGTAGATGGAGATAAACTATCGATACAATACCTATATACCTATAACTAATATTAAAAGATATTATACTTTTCACCTCCTAGCAAAATTTTTCTTTTTATCCTCCCTACCTAGGTATCTACATCAATACTTCAATACCTTCTATACGATACTTTTTATTGTAGAGAGTTAGATTTTTACTATTTTTAAATGCAAACCCATAAAAGTGCTAGATTCAGCCAGGAGAAATGTGTGTATGCATGTGTCACACATAGGCTCGGAAGCGGAGAGAGGCCCTACTCATCCGTGCATCATTTGGGCTCCTGCGTGCTGCATGCATGTTGAACTAGCTAGATACACACACACACACACAGAGACGCTTCAGAGACTAGGTGGTTTAATGCTTAACGATCTCTGCGACCAAATCAATGGTATTATTATTATGTCAGCCTAAGGCCCTAAGCTAAGCAGAATTGAAGTACTCCTACGTACTGTACGTTGGTAGTAGTCGGTACTCTGAGCCGGCCTCGTGATAGATTAATTGCCTAGCCCGCAGATCGGCCTCCACGAGTAGTTATTTGAGCTATTTTCTATCTTATGCAGTAGTATAAAATAACCTATTTTTATAATCAAGAAAATATATTTTTAGAGTGGTACATGAGTACTATTTTCACTTCTAGCATTTTGAAGATGTATTTCTCAAGCAATAAGGAGGTATATATACCACGCTCTAAGGATGGTAGAAAATCTTACTCTCTTTTTCCAATTAGTAATGTGGTTGTGCATATTCATTTTTGATGTAGAGGCCAGGTTATTAATCCATTTTTAAAAAATAATATCTGTGCATTGAAACGAGATTATACTACTAGGAATGGGCCGTATAACCCTTATGACTAGGGATAAAATGCGATTTTCTTTTTTTTCTCTCGTGGTTGCGCGTGAGGTGGGAGAAGAGAATGGAAGGAGGATGACTCCTATTTTATAAAATAGTAGAGAATATTGTTGTCTTAATCTTCTTAACTTTTTCAGAAATTTAAGTCGCTTTATAATTTCTAGTCACTTTTTAAATGTTTTTCTTTCCTGTTTCCTCTTCGAAATAAATGCTAACTCTCTTAGAAATAAATGATGTATTTCCCTAATACAGTATAAATGAAGGACATTTTAAGTTATTTCAGCTATTTTCTTTCTTGTGCATGAGTACAAAACGACTTAATTTTTAAACCAAAGGAAGTATATTTTTAAAGATGGCTAGCTAATTCCATGAGTACTATTTCCACTTCTAGCATTTAAATATTGCTAATTTAAGATGAACTTTACTCCAGTAAACTCGAGCGACCTCTCCTTGTTCTGTCGTGACGGTTTGAATTCCAAAGTGACGTGACCCGCTAAATTGAGCTTCTAGAGTAAGAGATGCTAGAGCAAAAAAGTATGTGTATATAGGATAAGGGCGAGGGTTAGTTAAGGGTGTGAAATGTAGAGCTAGTAGAGCATCGAGGAGATGGAGGAACAGGAGTAGGGTGCATATTGGTGTCAATGTCAGGTGTGGGTGGTGAAGAGGAGGAGGGCTGTCAAAATATGGTGAGGACCAGGATACATAGGATCGATGGATCGAAAAGGAGATGAGTTTCATTATTGGATCCATCTAGAGATGCAAGCAAGCAAAATTAAACACGATGTTACGTGCACGTCGATCGATCGATGATGAGTGGAGCTAGCCCTTGTTCAACAGAGCGTGGCATGTGATAGACAGGACCATGCATGCATGCATATGGTTGCGACGACTACAAATTATATCTTGGAGGAGTATATATGTACTAGATATATATTTGTCTCTGTGTGCAGCTGGCCGCGTGGTGAACTTTGCATGCGCGCGTTCGTACGCGTGGGTGCGTGAGACAGATCGTGGTACGTTACGTAGTAGCTGGTCCAGTGCGGCGTCGAGCGGATTCGGATTCGGATTCACAAAAGGGCGCGAAGAGTGGAGACGAGCGCGCGATTCGCGGGAGCTCTTCTCGATCGATCTGGGCTTCCTTAATTTTCCGTAGGGCTAGCTCTGGTCGCTTCAGCTCCTGGCACATCATCACTTTCGGCATGCAAGCCGGTTAATTAGTTCTTCCCAGCCAGCTGCTGCACGTACACACATGATCGGCAAGAAGATAGTGTTGAAAATATAAGCATATGTAGATTTAATTTATTCTATAAATAAATTATGACATTAATAAATAAATAAACATAACCATATAATTTGACCTAAACATGTATATGACAGCAATTAACATGAATAGTTCAAACGCAGAAACATAGTGTACGCATAATCTACAGTCCTGTTTTGAAATAACACGGGCGTAAGCATGTACCACACGAACGACACGCGGTCATCAGATGGTGATGACGATAGCGCATCGCCAATGTGAGAAAGACAAGCCGTGGATGGGCGACAGGAGTCGCGCGTAGCGCTTTTCAAAAACTTTATTCGCTCTCTTCCAGTGCTGGACGTCGAAGGCGAGGGTTCCGGAGACCTGCTCTCCCAATCCGCCAGTGTTGCCGCCGACAAACAGGACAGAGTAAACGACGAACAACGGCTCAGAACAGAAGAGATGGCAAGCCCTAGATTGTTTTCACATATATTGCGTGGAGACAGCAGCCCGGTATTTATATAGATATTAGACGCGTGATCAGCAGAACGGCTCGCACGAGATAGAAGCAAATAGAGCAACTGCAAAAGAAGCTGCATCTACACAGCATTGAGAAGCAATTTTAATGGACCATTTACACGCATGTCACGTACGTGACCGCGCTAGCTTGGCTTGGCCTGGCCTGGCGAGACGAGCGTGCACGTGTGTTCCTCTAGTTCTCTCTACTATGCATGTCTCAAGTAGCTAGGAGGGCTCACCTTATAAGGAGGTTTCTCTCTTAGAACTTAGAAAAATGGTACTAAACTTTCCATACCACTCTTCATAAGTTGGGCCTTTAAGATTTTTCTAGAAATTATTCTCTACATGGGCCTTAGCCCACTTAGTAATTCCAGCAGAGGTCGTGCTCAGCTGATGACTTTTTATGTTGTTACGAGAATAGATATAAATAGAGATATGGATTTTTACGTGAAATTTCTTTGCAAGAAATAATCGTAGACACTTGACCGATAATGATCACCATTAAGGGAGTTGATTATAAAGCAGAAAAATACTAAATCGTCACATCCTTTCCGTACAAGTTACAAAAGATACATAAAAGAAAATAAATCTAGGAGCCCTTGTAAAAAAAAAGACTAAAAGGTCCTATCAAGAAACTAATCAGTAATTTAAATATATTACATACATACTAAAATTTAGATTATGTATTTAACATATGCTCTAAGTACATTGTCCGCCCGCGTATAAGGATATTGTCATCGATCCATTTTTTATCATCACTATCTGTCTTAAGCCTATATCATTTTTACTCGCAATTTCTATGGTATATATTTGAATGCTGACAGATAACAATCATTTATTTGGCAATAACCCCCACATCTTTCTTGTCGTCTTCTTTTATTTAAGAAAGTAGGAGTAGTAGAAAACGGCAGATCCCGCCAAACATCAACTTATCCCTATCATTTATTTTTAAGGTAGTATACATAATTAGAAGTAGACATGTATCTATCGATTTCTAGCCGATGGAGGTATGTCGACGTATTTGCATATCAGGATATATGCAGGTGCCTTTTACAAACGATCCTGCCTCCTCTGGCTTCACCTTGCTAAGGGTTTTCCTTTTGTGTGTGTAAAGGCTTGACGTACTAGTGTACTACCCTGGCCCCACCCATTGATGGAACGATGGGCTTCGATAGTTACTGTAGCGGGCATCACATGGCATCCTGTGGGTCGCTCACTGCGGGGCCTAAGACATTCCACGGTTTGTTCAGTGTGGTCGGGGCTTTCGTACATTTATATCGCCAGCCCTCAGCTTTCCAGAATTTTTTCCAACCCCCACCGATGGAAAAAGATTTTAGATTTTTTTTTATCACCAGTCATCCTAAATTTTATTAATTTCATTGTAGTGTGCATATATTATTGTAAAGTTTTATCGGTTAGAAAACATGTGCCTTCTTGTAGTATCTTTAGCTAGACTTTATATACTAGGGATACGTGAGATTTGTTATATTATTCTACTCTCTCTGATTAAAAAGATTTTATTTTTAATATATCTCACTAGTACAAATGTAAAATTATAAAACTAGAATGCTATCTACTTTAGCAAACTTCAGTACATTTATTTTCTATTGTAACAAACTCTAATATACTTATCCTCCACTTTAAAAAAAACTCAATGCATCACTCTTCTACTTTCATAAAATATAAATACATTGATTATATTAAAGATAAAGTCTC
The DNA here is from genome assembly GCA_003991445.1 of Oryza meyeriana var. granulata. Classification (NCBI taxonomy): domain Eukaryota; kingdom Viridiplantae; phylum Streptophyta; class Magnoliopsida; order Poales; family Poaceae; genus Oryza; species Oryza meyeriana. Next base: position 317,249 of record RYFJ01001766.1, on the reverse strand, counting down.
TGTAAAGCAAATAATATAGATAAAAAATAAATTATATATTTTAGAACTGAGGAGGTATTATTTTCTTCCGTTTAACAAAACTTATTGCAGGGCCAGATACATTAACCGTTGCTAATATCTTAGCCGTCGCGATCGTCGGAAAAGAAAATGAGAGAGAGATCAATCAATCAGTCAATCAGAAGAATCCTACAGCGACGGCGAAAGATGCGACCCAGGCTCTTCTCTCCTGTAGCCAGCTAGCGGTGCGGGTGGTCCAGCGACAGCGGCCACAAAAGAGCAAAGGGCACGGCAATCCAACGACGCGGCCACCGCCGCTACGTAGCGGGGCACAAGCGCGCCACGTCCCCGTTTGCGGTTGTTCGCGTCGCGCTACTGCACGGTCGTCCCAACAAAAAGGAACTTGTAAGAGCATCAGCAGGGCCCCTAAACACAGCCCCCAAACAGTTTTTGGGTGGTGGAATAAAAAAACTAGGTCCAGCAGGGATCTTACTACGGCCCCTAAAATGAGGAGGCCCCCAAATCTTTCCTCCAAGCCCTCAGTCCTAGGAGCTCTATAGCACAGTCTCATCGACGTTATTTTGGCGCCTACGACAATTCCCCACCCACCGGAAGAGAGCGCCATCTGGGAAGAGTAAGATCGAAGAGAAAAAATCATCGCACCTCGATTGGCCACCACCGCCGCTGCCGCCCCCGCCGCGCTCGCCCGCCGGCCCCCGCCGGCCGCCGCCCCCCGCTTCTCTCTGCTAGCTTTATATATATATATATATATATATATATATATATATATATAGGCTATGGTGCTTCGCGCCCCGTGCTTCGCGACCGTTGCTACAAATTAGAAGTTTAAATGAGCGATCCAAACCGTTCATCATGATCTTCATATTGAAACAAGATTGAAGACCAAATTTTACATTTTTTGGAAATTTTTTAGTATTTTTTCGATATGTATGAAATCTTGTTAATCTAAAGACTTCAAAACCGTCCAAAACCTATAAATTTGTACCCCTCTTAAAAATAGTAAAAAATTTTCAAAAAATGTAAAATTTGGTTTCCAACCTTGTTTCAATATGGAGATCATGATGAACGGTTTGGATCACTCATTTAAACTTCTAATTTGTAGCAACGGTCGCGAAGCACGGGGCGATCCGTGCTTCGCGAAGCACAGTAGCCCATCTCATATATATATATATATATATATATATATATATATATATATATATATATATATATATATATATATATATATATATATATATGAGTACAAATGAATAAATGTAATAATATAATATAATTTATGCTGAAATATAATAGAAAAGGAAATAGAGGCTGAGAAATGGGGACTGTTGCTGGAGTTCGGAGCATTTTTGAGGTCCAAAGAAAATAAGGGCAGCCCCTATTTAACCTTTGGGGCTCTAAAATAGGGTCTATTGCTGGAGATGCTCTAAGGAGTGATTTTTTTCCTCTATTTTTTGAACTGTTTTACTTTTTACATTCCAAAAATAAACCTTCAAAAAAATATTTCCAAATCTAAAACTTTTAACTAAATGTAACGCTGCCACCTCACGAGTGGTTAAGGCCTGTTCAAATATGCTTCTAACTTATGTCTTGGTTTTCGTTAGCACGTTTCCTAAAATATAAAACAATATATTTTTTTAAAAAAATCAAATAGATCAATTTTTTAAGTTTTTAATAGTTAATACTTAATTAATCATGCGTTAATGATGTTTCTCATTTTACGTATAAGTGGTTTGTAAGCCGGGTAAAGAAACTGAACCGAACGCCACCTAAGGTGATAATATAACATTATACGTCATGAGCTGTTAGCGTGACACGTAACAGTGTTGCCTTGTCATGCCGTTCATATTTAAAAATAAATTTTTAGAAGATTTATTTTTAAAATTAAAAATTAAAAAGGTTAAAATAAAAGTAAAAAAAAATCAGTAGGTGTAGGAGACGGCCGGCCGGCTAGCTGTTGCATCCCACCCGTCGCCGCCGGGTCCAACGTACAGGCCCCGGCCGGGCGGCCAGCCATGCTAGCTTAGCTTCCGCCTCCAGCTTCCTTGCTTAATTCACTCCGATCATTACAATTAACGGGATGCGTGTGTTGTGTAATTGGGCAGTACAGGCACTGTTTGGTATGATCTTGTTGTTGCTGAGACCGAGAGCGTACTGGCACCGGTGAACAGTCCCTTTTGAACCGATCGAGCGAATTTGGGACGACCTAAGCTAGCTAGCTAGCTGGTTTTAGGACAAGGGCAACACCGAAACCGGATTTCGTAAGGAAGCGAAAGTTTTTAGGTCGGGATAAGGTTTGTTGAAACCCGACTTTATGAAACACGGTTCTATATATCAAAATTAAAGAAGTTTTTCTTCTTACATGCACCGAGAAAAAGTACTAGCTATATTATTTTTAGTGTTAATATATGATAAGATGCAGAGTATATATATAGTTATTGAAGAAGTAACAGTCATATTTTTAGTGTTATTATAACATATAAGGTATTACAAATTAATAATAAAATTCATCTACTACCCGATGACACTAAAATCACTCTACCAAATACACAATTCATGTAGAGAGGGGTTGGATCGGTGTTAAATTTTGAGTCTAAGACATATATTAGGTGGATCCTCTCACTTTGAGTCATAGATGTGGAATACCGTGATTTTGAGAGGTCTATAGACTATAGTCATCGATCCTATTCGTATCGTGTAGATGAAATCGATTCGCTATGATACCTGGTGAACAGTGAATTGGCGTGTTACTTATATTTGTTTTTCCCATTGAGGTATATACCTCCCATTACTTAAGAAGTAAAATAAATAGATTTTACTAATATAAACAAAAGTATATACTTATATGAATATCTTTTTGTTTTTCTTTAAGAGGTATAGAGAGGTATATATACCTTGTAGAGTTAGCTAGGAAGTATCCATATACCTTTATCAAAATATACGAGAAATACCATATACCTCGCAGTGACCAGAGGACAAAATCAATAAAACAAATTTAAAGGTGATTCTCTAATTGCACTCCCACGTGGGAGATTAGTTCTATTGTCTCTGTTTACAAAGAGGTAGTATCTCTCAAGAATGGAAACAAGGACATTAATATAGTCTTTGAGCTCTAGCAACTGAAAATTACTGTAGCACCAGTCTTATTTTACCGTGTTTCTCTGCCTTTATAAATTTAGATGATCCGGTTCAGTACTGCACGAAAGCTACTACACGCACGCTTACGGCAGCTTAAAAAATAATATTATTTTAAAAATAAAAAATAAAAATATTAAATAAATCGAGTAAACTTTATACTACTAATTTAAAACCTTATCTTTAATTTTGGAACTTTCAATTTAATTTTCGAAACTTTCAACTCAAATTAAAAAACTATTAACTGAGAATTTTAAAAAATCTACTCAAATTTTAAATTTTTAACCCAAAATTTAAAATTTTTTATTAGATTTTCGAGACTTTCAACTGAAAACTAAAAACTTTTAACTCCGCTTATTTATAAATTATTTGACAATTATAAATCATTAAACAGTAATGATTATGATTAGTGGTTAATGAGGATTAATGATGGTGACTATTGCTTCACCCCGCGGCGCGGCGCGCGAACTAGCAGCGCCCTCAGTACTGACATGACATAGGCATATCTTTTGTCGCAAAAAGGATGGCTGTTTGGATTGTTTTTTTTATTATTATTTTTTGGGATGGGCTATTTGGATTGTAACTACGTTAGGGCCTTTAGGGTAAACAGCATTAGCTATGCCAACACCTTATAACATCTGTTGGCCCAGGGGTGGGTCCCCAATGGGCTGCAGTGGGCTGGGTTGCACGGGCACTGCAGTCCACAAACAAAACTAATATAGGCCATGTGTGCAGCGTTTGTCCGGCCTAGTTGGTGCAACCCACCTGATGGCCCAGAACTTAAGCGACGGAGACACTGCGGCCCAAATAGGCCCATCAGGTGTTCGGCACGCGGTTGTTCGCCTCTTCGTATCTGTCTCCTCGTGGTTTTGCCGCTTCTGCTGAGTGCTTGCCCCTCCCCTCCAGGCAGAGGCGAATCCAGCAGGTAGGCTTCATTAGGCTCCAGTCTACCCTCTGATTTTTTCAACATTTTTCAAGTATATATGGTGTATCTCTATTAGCAGTTTCTTAGAGCTCTGTCCACTCGAGGAAGATGAACAAAGCGATTGCCATTGGGAAGAAAGACAGCCCAAGCTGAACAATTATGCACTTGGCCTAAGTGGGCAATTTTGCGCTGTGGGGCAGGCCACGAGATGAGTCAGGAGGCCGATCTGCTACTGCTATGCTGCTCGCCTGCTCTTGCTAATAGCCTAATGCGCTAATGCTACACTGCTCTATTTCTATCTAATCTCAGACTCTAATCGATTTGTTTATTAAATGAGATGATGGGATTTATGAGAAATTGAGCCTAGTGGTTTTTAATTTATTTGTAGATCTGCAATGGTGAAGAAAACACCATTGTTTAGCTACTTTACCAGAAATTAAACTGGTCAAGCCACAAATCAATCAAAGAGGATTCGAGTAGAAATTAATCCTAATTATTTTTTTGCCGATGCAGCACAACCATGAATACAAATAAAGAATTATCCTTCTAAAATTATAGAGGAAGTGAGGAGAGCATATTTGTTAAATGATCCAAATTAGAAAATGGCCTTTGTACTGGCGAGGTATTCCTTTATTTTTTTATTTTGTTTTTGTCTACTTGATCATGTATATGTTGAATTTGCTTGCGCAAGAGTTTGTACTTAAGTTTGATTAACTTACTTTGAACCCATCCTCTATTTTAATCCTGGATTCGCCACTGCCTCCAGGTGCGGTGCCGACGCCCTCTCGCCACGCATCGTACGTGATCACCCTCACCACACGAGGGGCTCATCTTCTGGCTGTGGTTCAAGGCTATGGCAGCCGGCCCGCCGAGCCATTCAGTTCTAGTACTCGTGCGCCGCCCGTTCTCCATAGCGCACTCGTCCCGATCGATCTGCTTCAGTGCAACAATAATAAAAGAAACGAATCATGTCATGTGTAGTTGATGATCTATGTATGGCATCGCTACTCTAAAGAAATCTAAATCACTACTGATCCTAACAAGTGCTACAAAGAGATTGAGGGGCGATTTCAATCGCCGGTTAGTGCATACTGGAGACAAGAGGGCTATCGCCACCCACAGTATGACCTTCTTCGCTGGTGCTCTACTACTACGACTACAACTACGTTGACAACTACTGCTGTGGCTCCTGTTATTCTTCAACCGATCAATACACCTAGGGGTGGAGCTTAGTGAAGGCCACCCTTTGTCGTGGCCCCCTTTCAAATTTATTGAAATAATTTTCTTGCCTTAAAGAGTCGGTTAGTATGAGCTAATTCTAATCTATGTTAATTTTAGGGTTCGATTTCTGTACGGTGTTTATGTTTTTTTTCCTTTGCTATTCCTTTTCTTATCGATCCAACAGGTGACTCCACTATAAAATAGAAACCATATATTTTTTAAACCTTTTATGTTTCTAATAGGTAAGCCACTATAATCTTTTTGATGGCTCTAATAGATGACTCCACTACTAAAATAGCTGATTGAAATGTTGTATTGTTTAAACTCAATTGCTCAAATATTAATGTTCATTTTGATAGTTGCCCTCCTCCACACCACGCTCTACTTTAGCTCAAGCTCCACCACTGAGTGCGTCACATAATTCAATTATGCCATCATGCTTAGCCTAAGATTAATGTTATAAGATATTAGCTTCAACACACTCAATATTTCACCAAGGACGATGCATCGGGCCATCAATGCCAGAATGCCCGATTGCATCAACAAGGAATTGATCACATAGGTTCTTGTTTTCAATTCTACATTTTGCATACATGATCTATTTAGGGGATTACCTATACTATATTTTGTAAGAATTTTTACTTCAAATCTTACAAACTCTGGACCATTAAATCAAAATCTAAAGCTCCATAGCCCTCTCCACTCTCCTTATCTTCTTCACGAGCCCCCTCTCCCACGAGCTGCAAGCGCTCGCAAGTTGGCAGACCACACGCACTGCTGCCTCCCACCTCTCCACCCAAACACACCGCTGCCCCTCCGCCTTGCTGGTGTCATCTCCGACATCGAGAGGCCCACCGACTGGTCCAACACCACCAGCCTCCTCTCGTCGTCCCCTCGGCTCCATTTTTCTCTCTCCCTCTCATAATCTCAGGTCCCCAAAGTGCTCTCCTTTTTCAATGGCTCTAGGCACCAGATCCAACATAACCACTTAACCGTTGTCTTCTTGATGTCCCCACCATCTCCACAGCCCACAACTCATTGCTCACTGCCATTCACCGTTCCAATGGCTCAAGTGGTATTGCCATCCCCGTCTTCGCCGTTACACCAACTTCCTTCCAAGTCTAAGAAACTCTTTTTTTTTCCTCCTCCACACGCCCCTCTGACCTCCGCCCCAACTTAAACGCTAACTCATCAAGGCTCACGAGAGCTTGATAGAGTGGAAGAAGACGGTTATAAAGCATGAACCATGGTGCAGATCCATAGGATAAGAATTCGTAAAAATTGCTTTGAGTTTTCTGTCGAATGTTATTTGACAAATCTATTTTATTGTACAATCAAATATTGCATCTGTAGTGAATGGTGAATAAAAATGCGTAAATGTGTATGAATGCGAGTTTGGGGCAGTCAATGGATCAAGATGCATATATGCATTCTCATGTTCATCGTGTGAAAAAATTAAGCTTAGTAGATTGTACTTTGTCTGTTTTAAAATTAGTTATCTTTAAAGTTTAAAATTATTTTAAATATAACTATATAGAAGATGTAAAAGGTAAATTTTAACATAAAATTTTTCATCCTATCTTAATCTATCTATCTTAACTAAAATAGACCCCACATCCTATCCACTATAATAAAGAGTATTTTTTTATCTTGTACTTTAATTCTTAATTTTTTAAAAACTCTTTGGTAGTTATATTTTGGAAAGGTTCGCTAAATTATAGACGGCGCAACCGTCTGAATCGTGAGGTGCGTCAGCGATGAGTGGCATGGAGGGATCCTCTGTGGCTTCGTCCTTGTACCTGGGGTTGACTTGTCAAAATGTTTTCACCATAACAGCAGGTTTCTTTCGTAGTGTCAGCTCGCCACACACATGTCTTGCTGCAAGAATGGTTTCACCGGATCAGGGATTCGTACATTCTTCGAGAAACAAATCACGATCAAATAAACAATAAAATTTGTCAACGCATTCGAGCAAATGGGGAAAAAAGGAATATAATGGCCTCGATCGTGTGGCGTCTTCTATAAATAGCTCTGCAAGAGCAACCTGTTGGCAAAAATCGAAGAGAATCGGAGAGAGGAACCGAGCGAGCTTCCAAGGAGTAGAGGAATTAATCAGAGAGAGGAGAGGAGGAAATAGAGGGCAGGATGTGCCGGGAGGTGAAGTGCGAGACGTGCGGCAAGTCCACGTGGGCGGGGTGCGGCCACCACGTGGCGTCGGTGCACAGCCAGATCGCCGACGGCCAGCACTGCTCCTGCCGCGGCTGGCCGGGTGTCGTCGTCCCGGCTGCTGTTGCCACCGGCGAAGAGAAGGGCCTGGCCGCAGCAGCGGCGGAGACCGGGAAGACCTCCGGCGCCCCCGCCGTGGATCGTTTTTCTTCCAGCTGATCAAATTATATGTACCTCTCCCGTAAATCTGTCATCGTTATGCTTCTTAATTTATTCCTAAATATAAAAAATTTTATGTTCTTAACATAGCACTTTATTTCCTATATATTGACTTTTTTATTAGTTTATTTTTGACCTTATTTTTTTTACTATTTTATTCTCTACATATTAACTTTTATAATAGTTTATTCTCTACCTATTATTTTTTATACTTGTTTATTCTTCACTTATCACTTTTTAAGGGTATATACGTTTTTTTAGTTATAACATTAAATTAGATAAAAATAATATAATCTCTTTACTGTGAGACGGAGAGAGTATTAGTTACATGTGCGTGTCGGCGTGTGCCTGATGTACCGCGTGTGCCTGATGTACATCGCTATGAACGAATAATAATTAATGGCCTTATGGAAGATTGTTGATAATTTGTTCATCCATTCCTGTAATAACGTTCTGGACTACAGAAATTCTGGTACTAACGTAGAACATGAAGAAGAATGGAGTAAGAGAAAAATTGCTTACCTATTCGCCATGTACATGAACCACACACACACAATTCCGAGTTTTTGACGACGATGTTGGCCACTCACTCCGGCACGCGGATGCGATCCCGTCGCTGTTTGTGTTTCGCCTTCGACCGCCCACGAGGCCCCATGCTAGAAGCATCACATTTCATATCAGGCCGACGTGAATATGGGCCGCCCAACGGTTGCAGCCGTGGACGGGCCGCAACCACTGACGGTTGTGTGGCACGGAATTTTTTTATTTATACATTTAATTTTTTTAAAATTTACAAAAATATATTCATGTTTTTAAAATTTACACAAATATACTCCTCCCACCCTCTAGGAGGGTTTTTTTTTAAAAAAAAACTGACCTCCTAGAGGACAGGAAATATGACATGGTAGCCCTACATTCCTCGAGATTATAGAAAAATTTACATTTAGACCCTTCCTCTCTCCCGGAGGATAGTAGGACCTAAATATAAATATTTTCATATAAATATGTGTATATTAATTTGATAATTTATAAATAAGTCATATGAAGTCTGATAAAGGCAAACTTTATATCTAAATTGTAGAGCTCGATGAGATTTACAACTTTGCAGTTGACAACCTTTTTATTTGCAATCATTTAGGAGTTCAAATATTTGTTACAAAATCTCACATTTATTTTTATAAAATCTTAGATCGGAAGTCCGATGGAGACAAACTATATATCAAAGTTATAGTTCTCGACGAGATCTACAACTTTGTAGTTTATCACTTTCCATTTAAAATCATTTAGTGTGTCAAATAAGCATTACTATTTCTCGTAGTATTTAAAACCACCCTTCCAAAAATATTTGTATTTGCATTGAGACCCTTCCTGTCGGTTGTCACTACTAGTAATCCTTATTTGATACCCTAAATGATTTTCAATGAAAAAGTGATAAACTACAAAGTTGTAGATCTCGTCGAGAACTACAACTTTGATATATAGTGTCTCTATTGGAGGTTGTTTGAAATGTAGATATAAGATTTTGTAAAAATAAATGTGAGATTTTATAACGAATATTTGGAGTCCTAAATGATTGCAAATTAAAAAGTTGTCAACTACAAAATTATAGATCTTATCGAGCTCTACAATATGCATATAAAGTTTGACTTCATTGGATTTCATATAACTTATTTATAAACTGTAAAATTATTATACACCAATCTATACAGAAATATTTGCATGGGAGGGCGGGAAATGCCTAAATACAAATTTTTCTGCACACTAAGCTGCCACGTCACATTTCCCACCCTCTAGGAGGGTGATTTTTTTTAAAAAAACCCTCCTAGAGGGTGGGAGGAGTATATTTATGTAAATTTAGAAAACAAAAATATATTTTTGTTAATTAAAAAAAATATATATAAATAAAAAAATTCGTGTGGCACGTAAGGTTTTTGTTTGACAATAAACATATTTGATTTGTAGAATTTTGTTTGTTTTTCTTTGTTTGAAGAGTAAAAGGTCTTCGGATAATGCTCAAGTTTTGTTTTATATTATCTATATGCTTTGTGATGTCAACCTTTTAATTTAAGATTGAATCAATTTAATTTCATTAATACTTCTAAAATTTAAAATAAGTTCCTGCAAAATCGGAATGTAGAATCCACTCTAATATCTTTTTCTATTACTCATTTTGTCCTGATATAACAGTTTGGTTTTTTATCGTAGGTATAAAAATGGAATCTTTAGTGTCTGTCTGCCTAGAACCGACATTCACATCGTCGTTATAAGCAACAATTCTTTCGTGTGGACATGATTATCATTAGATATTTGTCGAAGCCGAGGAAAACAAGCATGTTCAAACCATGTTAGTGGAGGAAATGGAGTGAGGAGGTCCTAAAACTTTTCGGATGCACTGGCTTATATAAAAACAAAAGTTTTGGGGCCCTAATTTTGTGGGGCCTAAAAGTTGCACTTGTAATCCTACAATGTAGTCTTTAGTCTTTTTTTTTACTGAAAAACAATAGGGGATGTCCCTACGGTATATTAATTTTTAAAGTGCTTATATACATCATCCATAATTACATAGCATTAATCCATGATTGAAGAAAAGGTCTATCAGTAACTCTAAGCCTAAGTAAATGTAGACTTAGCTCTTCCTTGACAGCAATCTTCCAAGATGAGACAGAGGGTGAAACATTGTTAAAGATTAAGTTGTTCCTTTGTTTCTAGATATTCGATGCTACAACTAGAAAGACCTCCATTAAGCAGGAAAAACCAAAACCATTGCTCTGCATTTGGATCATCTGATGAAACTCCAGATTCATATTCCAATGAAATCCAATGGTTGCTCAACAATCTGCACTGAATGTGCAAAGAAAAAACACGTGATCTCTAGTTTCGCGAAGACCTCTGCTGCAAAGAGGACAAGATAATGGCACATTAGGGGGTTTGCATTTTTTTTCTTGTCAAGCAAATTTCTAGTGTTAATCCTGTCCATAAAGAGAAGCCATGCAAACACTTTAATTTTCATATATGCTTTACTCTTACATATCCAAGTCAAAATTCATAAATTCAACTTATTGAAATATTGTGCAGTGTATTTAGAATTTTCCCAAATATATGTCCAAACATCATTGTCAACTGTGTTAGGAACAACAGTTATATCTTGCATCAATAAATTGTACTCATCATACGCTTGCCTTGAGAGGAGGGGGAAGAACTGCTCATCCACGTGTCTCTGAAGATGCTGAATAATTGTATCACTTTTGTGTCTGGCATAAGAAAATAGCTTTGGGTATGCATGAGATCTCACTTTACCATTCCACAGGTCCTACCATATTAAGACAGAATAGCCTATTCCTATAACTGGTTTTGCAATTCCTCTGAATAAAACTTCATATTGCATTACATCTTTCCACCAAAAGTAGCCTTGAGGTCTGTGTTATGAGGAATTGATGAAGCATAATAAGTATTCCAAATGAGATTAACCCAAGGGATGGCAACATTTTTGTTATAAAACTTGTGCAAATGTTTCATCAGCAGGGCCTTGTTTTGCACTCTCAAATCAATAATCCCTAGTCCACCCTCTTTCTTTGGCCTGCAAACCTTCCCCCATGCTGCCAGAGATTGTTTAGATGAGTTTAAGTCATTACCTCTATAAGAAAGTGTCTCCTTGATCTGTCAATTGTCTCATTGACTGAAATAGGCAATTGGGGATTATACATATAATATGTGGGAAGCAATGTGTGAACAGAGTTAACCAAAGTCAATCTATCACCATAAGAGAGAAAGGCAGAGCAAGTTGTCACCCTTCTTTCTATTCTGTCAGTGAGAGGAGAGAAATCCATAACTCGAGGTCTTGTGGTTCTCAAAGGCAGGCCTAAATATGTGAAAGGGAGAAATCCAATGCTGGAGCCAAATGTGCTAGTCAAAAGTTGAGCCCTTTTAGCATCCATGTTGAGAGGGATCATACAAGACTTACTAAAATTAACCTTTAGACCGGTTGATTGAGCAAAGGTTTGAAGTATGGCCATCAGAGCAAACAATTGCGAGGCTGAAGTCTCCATGAAAAGCAAGATATCATCTTCATACTTGATAATAGGGAAGTTGTTGTCGCCATTAACTGGGATTGGCAAACTGAAAACACCTTCATAATGCCCTTTTATTGATGATGGCCTGCAATAGGTGCAGGCTGCCCCTAGAGCAAATAATAGAGAAGATAAAGGATCACCCTGTCTCACACCTCTTTTACATTGAAAAAACTTTTCAGTACTCCATTAAGCAAATCCAACCATTTCTGTGGGAATCCCATTGCACCCAAAACCTAAAGAACTACGGAGCGCTCAATTGTGTCAAATGCTTTCTCAAAGTCAAGTTTGAGCAAAATTATCTCTCTTCTAGAAGCTTTGCATTGGTGAAGATATTCAAAAGCCCATGCCAAACAGTCTTGTATTGTTTTTGACTTAATGAAGCCATACTGATTTTGATGCATCAACTGGGTCATTATAGTGTGCAATCTATTAGCCATGGCCTTGGAAATGATCTTAACCGAGTTGTTCATAAGAGAAATTAGTCTAAAGTCATTTGCAGTTTCAAGCAAAGACTTCTTAAGAACTAGGGTTATGTAAGAATAATTTAGAGGAGATAAACTAACACACCTATCATGAAAGTCTACAAATAATCTATATAGTCTTGAGCAATGATAGACCAACAATGTTTATAAAAAAAGCCATTAAGACCATCAGGTCTCTGTTGACGCCAAAATTTGGTATGGATTTTTATTGGATTCGGTTAAGGAAAAATCACGGTTAACTGGCGGGAATTAAATCCAGAAGAAGCCGAATTCAAGGAGTCGTGAAGACCATGGAGAGACAGTTAGTATCTTATCTATAAATTAGGTAGAGATAATAATTTTTAGGAAACCTGGTCTCGTGCCCGATCAGGACTTGTTGTTTTTCTTTTTATAATTGGGAAACTCCTGTTTCGCATCTGATCAGGACTGTATCAACTCGAGGTATAAATACGTATGCCCGGGGATCATGTAATCATCAAACAGATCAATACAAAATTCGGCGCATCGCCACCCTATTCAACGGGTTTTTGCTTCTCGAGCTGGGCTGCATCGGTTAAGTTCAACCTCCTGCAAGAGGGTAAGTCTCGTTACCCCGACTACCGTATCGGCTAGGACTTCCTCGGTTAGGTCCGATATTCTAGTCGGCCTACGGTAGTCAGCTTACCACGATATATCTGTTCTGTCTACGGCTGCATCAGTTAGGTTTGATCTCATAGGCCGAGTAGATATATCACATCACGTGTGCATAGGCTTATCGGCTTACTGGGCGTAGCTTATCACCAGTTTGTGCTGTATCGGTTAGGTCCGACCTACTAAACTACGTGATAAGTTATTCCTGCTAGGTTGATCGGTTTTATGCAAGCGTTTTATCGGGATGTATAGCCGATAAGTTATCATATATCACATCACGATTGCATTAGATCTATCGGCTCATCGAGATTCTTTTATCGTTATTAATCTGTGCTGCATCAGTTAAGTTTGAACTACTAAATTGATAATGATAAATTTATCCTTGTTAAGCCGATGGGTGTTTATGCAATGTTCTATCGGAGTGCCTAGCCGGTAGGTTATCTTTTATTAATTAAGGCCAATTGCATCGCTTCACGTTTTTGGCATTCTACACCGTCATCGGCTTTCCTGCCGATACACGATATATCAGTAATCGGCTAGTTTATTTAGTCATTTTGTTATTGGTTCCTTAGCCACATGGTTTATTTATTTTATCCATCTATGCCATCATCGGCTTCCAGTCGATGTATAAGTGCTCTAGTCCATATCGGCAATCGGCCGATGAGACGAGTCCAATTCGGCTTTCAGCCGATTGGCTCATTGATCTAATATTTTCTATCTCCTTGTCAATTGCAGGGCCAAATTGACTGGCACGCCTACGAACCTCAAGATTTAGGACCTGCACTAGAGTTAAGCAAATCTCCCAGGCCTTCGCGTGTCTCTAGGCGCCGAACCAGATCATCAGCTCGTTCCCTACGCTGCCGGTGATTTTCGGCGTCAACAGTCTCGGAGCTTTATCATTAGGCATTTGCTTGATTATGTTATCAATCACACGAGTTGTGAATGGCATGACTAGACTTTCCATGTCCACATCACTACGATGAAATAGCTCATCCAACCTGAAGTGCATGATTGGTTGGACTGTGACACCCAATCTCTGCTTATAAGTACTCCATAGCAACGCAGCCTTCTCATCATGATCAGAAACTACAACACCATTTGAAAAACGTAACTGAGCAATTGAGTTTCTTCTATACCGTTCTGTTGCCATGGCATGAAAGAACTTAGTATTCTTTGGATGAATCTTTTTCTCCAATACTCCTGTTTATATGCAAGCAACTTGTTGATTTGAGTTTTTACTATTAGCCTAAACCTCAGCTCATGGACTGAGAGCAGTCTAGACTCTTACAAAGCATCTAAAAAAAGTATCACTTTGTTATAATTAGATATCAAAAAATACATATTTGATAAACCCAAACTCCATTTCCTGAGATGTCTTTTGAGTTACTTAAATTTTGCAGAGATGATAAGAGCATTACTCTCCAGATGTTGTGGCCCTTGCCAGGCTAGATTGACTTGATCCATGAAACCATCATGATGAACCCAAAAATTTTCAAATCGGAAAATATTGGACTTTGGAATTGATGTCTCAATTTGAATTTTGATGGGGACATGATCTGATATATTTTTTTTTGCCAAAGCAAAAGCTAAAGTATTGGGGAATTCATACATCCAAGCAGGAGTAGTAAAGATCCAATCCAGTTCCTTCAATAGGGGGTTGTTTTGCATATTACTCCAAGTATAGGCCTGACCTTTCAAAGGAATCTCCATTAACCCCAAATTGCTAATGACCTCGTTAAAAATAAAAACATCATTCATGTCACCACTTGGCCTATTTATGTTGTTGATGGACCGATAGAAACCCATGAAAATCTATTTATCCTCTACATTAACATCCATGCAGTTTAACCAATCAATAAAGACATCTCTATCAGGGTTACTAGAAGGACCATAGACATTTACCAAGAACCAGCTATCCCCATTTAGTTTGGAGGTGAAGTTAATAATGATTGCACGATTAGTTTGTTCCACCAGCATTCCTCCAAATTGAGAGCCACACCAGGACATAAGGACACCACCCATGGCACTCCAGAAAGGAGAGAATAAAATTATCAAAACGATGAGGGGCAAACTTTTTAATATAAACATGGTCAAAAAACTCTCTTTTGGTTTCCTCAAGGCAAAAGATAGAGCATGAACTTTCTTCAATCATCTGCCTAATCGCATTCCATTTGGTCTCAGAATTTAGGCCTCGCACATTCCAGCACAAAACATTCCAAGCTTTATGTCTTATATCCATAAAAAAAATAAAGATAAAAGAAGATACGAACAACCAACACTGTTACAAAGCCTACAAGGAAACCATTGTAAAGCAACAAATTACCACACAACATATCACCAGCCCTGATGGCAAAATACTTAGTCTGACCAAGCAAACACTGACATAGAGTATCACAACCAAATAAGCCAGCCAACACCTGGCTATTAAACCACTAGGAAACACCCCTAATGCAAACACACAAACGTTCTGTTGCCATAATAAAAGAAATTAGGAGGCTAGGCTCAACTCCTCCTTGGCGTAGCCGAGGAAGTCAACTTTTCACCTTACACTTCATCTTGCCGAAGACCACATACCTCTACTCCTATCCTCTGTAGGAGCTGAATAGAACATTCATTTGGAGAAGCATCAGGATCATTATGGTACTTAAGGAGGTACCACACATTCTAGTGTAAATTTTTTACCTCGGTAATGTGTAAATTTTTTACCTCGGGTACTAGAAGGTATCAAAATTTACACTAAATTTTTTTTTACATCTAGATACCTCTATAAAATTTCTCCTGTTGGACAGAGGGAGTAAATTGTAATTAATTAGATAGATGGTCAGACTTATTTAATATTTCTCCTATGATTAATGAGAGAATTTTCTCGAAGTGCCTAATGTGGTACAGGCATAGGTAGATATAGAACCAACAAACTTAAGCATAGTTCGTTCAAAAGAAAAAAAAACTTGAGCATTAGTTGAAGATGCAAGTGACCAAGCAGATTATGTAGGAAATGCATGCATAGCCACGGTCGGCGCGCCGCGCGCAACACTCCGGTTCCCGGACATGGCGCCGCCACTGTCGCCGCGCGTCGCGCCTCGTCGCCGTCGATCAGTTGTATGGTACATGTTCACCACGGACCACCGCGCGATACTCGCTTCCTCCGTTGAAGCTGTGCTGCCAGCCGCCGCCTTCCACCCGGAGTGCAGTAGAAGAGGAGCTGCTCGAAGCACCGTACTGCGGGTGCAAAAACCTCACGTCCATGGCCGCCGGCGCGGGCGCCATCGGAGACGGCGGCTTCCAGTGCCGCTTCCGCTGGTTGATGAACCAGTTGGTGATCTGCTTCTTGTCCAGCCCCGTCGACTCCACCAGCGCCGCCTTCTCCGTCTCCTGCATGCACACACACCATGAAGACGACGGCTCAGTATTAGTACAGATGTATCAAGCTCAAGGAAGCATGCAGCCATGGCGTGCGCGCGTTATACCGATGGGTAGGGCCATCGGTAGTGGAGGTGCCACCATTGGAGGAGCTTGTGGCGAGCGTCACTAGGGAGATGCCCCGTACTATTCTTCTTCTTCTTGGAGATCTCCCTCAAGAGGCTGCTCAGGTAGCCGCTGTACTTGTTCAGGAGGTGGCTCGTCGTCACCTCCTTATCTCCAAAAGCGGCGCCGCCGCCGTTCTCCTGCAAGCCGCCGGCGTGCTCATCGTCTTCGGAAGAAGCGTCTCCTTCGCAGCTGACATCATCTGCACGTGAGATATATACACTTTAAACATTTTGCGCAGGTGCAATAAGTAACCAGCAAAGAGACTAGTTGTACCCTCTAGCTGCACCATGTGTTATGAAGCATGACAGAGCACATATTATTATACTGAAGTGCTGTACGTACAGCTGGTACGTTTCAAAATTTATGTATACAAAGGAGAGAGAAAAAAAATGATATCTCCATTTCATCTTGATAAAGCAATTGAAAAGCATGTCAAATTCCTCTTGTGAAAGAAAATAAACTTGTGCATGCATAGACAACTCCCTAACCATAGTACATTTAGTATATTAGTACCATCGTCCAATTTTGCCGACAGACTAATCGGCCCTACAACTGATAAGTCGCAGAATGGTATGTAAGTAACTTAAAAAGTAATTTATGTGTAAAACTTTTATATCTATATTATTTTCTGTTTAAAAGCAAATGCTAAAAAAATAAAGTACGATAAAAAAAATCCAAAATCAATTTTAAAATTAAGTTTTAAAATTTAAAATTTTGTAACAGCTTGCAAGCTGAAAGGCAAACGATGGTGCAATATAACTGGCTAGCCCAATTTTAGTTTACAACTGGAAAGCTATTGCATTAATACCAAACCAATCCAAGCATGGAGAAATTAATTTCTTGCACTATTGCACACCCCCATAGATCTACACCAGCTTGTACTCCATCCGTTTTATATTATAAGATATTTTAGATTTGTCTTAAGTTAAAATTTTTTAAATTTGAATAAATTTATAAAAAATATAGAAACATCAGTAACGCCAAATTAATTTCATTAATCCACCATTGGATATGTTTTATAGTATATATTTATTTTGTATTACAAATATCACAATATTTTTTTATAAACTTGATTAAAGTTTAACTTAGACCAACGTGAAAGCTCATGCATGCATGAATCAACAAGCCAACTCTCTAGCTGCTTCCAACTACCTCCAATCATGGATGCATGCGGGGACAGCAGTAATAATCATCGATTATCCAGACGCAGTACCCGCGGCGACAGAGAGAAGAAATCTCGATCAGGCTTGTCACGTGCTAATACAGAGACATCGCAGAGATTTGGTTGGCAAGGGACGCTTGGGAGCTAATGCTATGACGACAAGCACAGTGTTTTTGCTACACAGATATAGGAGTAACGACCAGCACAGGACTTATGACTGGACATGTGATTTCGATGGACCATGTACGGATCATGCCGGCAGGCATGCAGGCCAGCTTGCATGTAGTAGGTTACATGCAAATCAAATTACTTCTAAGTAACAATTCAAAGATAGGGTGCAACCATGTATATATCTAGATTTATCGAAATTGGTCACAACTTGAGGATATGTTTTGGTCCAATTGTTAGTCAATATATAGGAGCTATGGGCTGGGACTGGTCACTTCTAAGTATTTGTAATGTAGCACAATCAAAATTAAGATTGAATTGATTTTTTACATGAGGTAATTAAAGTGTAGTTTGTGTTACATTGCACATGATAAATTTAATTAACACGCGCACTTTCACCTTGCACAATGGTGTATGTCAACGCAAGTTCCATCTCTTGGTACGTATGTCATGAAAACCTTGTAGCTATATCTCTCCTCATAAAAGGCTAGATCTCTCTCATAAGACATGACTAAAATTCACATAGTCCCATTAGGGTTTACACATTTTTTCAAAGGTTCCACCCAAATTTCGAAGCATAATATATATGCAACAGTGTTCACTAACAGTTTTTTTTTCAAACTTTGTTCGCTAATAGTTAAACGAGATGTTAGAAACAATATTTGGTCAGAGATTTTGGGGGCCTAGTCTTTTAGCGGTTATTGACTCGTTAGTGATTGATCACTAATCTCTAACGGTTCGTAGTAATAAACCATTACAGATTGGAGTAATCTGGTTATGTTCACAAACCATTAGAGGTTAGTGTACTCCACGAACAAAATTAAAGGTATATTAAAAAAAATATGTACCCCCTGCTGCTAGCAGTCACACAATATTTTGTGTGAGCAGCTAGTGGGAATCAAACTCAAAACCTAATATTGTGAGTGTTTAGCTAGTGGGAATCATACTTGAATCCTAAAGGCATATATAGGAGCTTGGGGTGAATCAACACCTACTTTATATCTGAGCAACATAACCTTGTTGACTATGGTGAGTATTAGGTTCGTCCTCAATAACTTCTAACGATTCTTGATCTATATATAGAGCCATGTGGGATTAGTTCTAATCAACTTTAATTATTCTTTGAGAACTGTTAGAGATTAAGGGACCATGCATGTCTAGCAAACCGTTCATAACTAGCTAAAAATTAACTACCGGCACACAGCATGCAAAAGCTGCTGGCACTGTTGCAACATATCCAAATCTGAACAGGAAAAAGCCATGATTAATTGACATAATTTAATTAACATAGTGTGAGTATATGCACCTGGTGCCAAGGAGTCGATCTGCGCCTCCATGCTCCTGAAGTAGTCTTCGGCTTCTTGGATTGGCCTCGCTAGCTCCTGTCCGTACCTCGTCAGCATGTAACAGTAGGTTTCCTGTACAAAATAAAAAAACAGCACTTAATTTGATGTAACAGTATGTTCCTGTACAAAAAAGATAAAAAAACAGAATTTAATTTGATGTGACAGTAGGTTTCCTGTATATCAAAGATAAAAGAACAAGTAAATTAATTTGATGTAACAGTAAGTTTCCTGTACACAAAAGATTAAAAAAAAGAAGTACTTTGATGAGGTAGCTCCAGCATTAGGAGTATAAGACAGATAAACACACATGTCATCCATTACCATTACCATGAATTGATCAAGCTCAGGGTCAGCCGGCTGTTCTGCAGGATGCCAGTCGCCGGAATGTGACTGGAGCTCGTCGGTGAGGGAGGAGAGCCGGCCAACAACTTCCGGTGGCGCTCCGACCTTAAGTACAACGACAACGAAGAAGACCATTTTAATTGGCATGGAAATAATTGAAGCCGGAGAAGATAGATAAAACCAACAAGCTAGCTACTAACAGCCACGTGACGTACCTTCCTGCAGCCTACAAAGGCACTCAGGAGAGACGGATACAGAGGGTGAGACATGATCTTGGCCTTGATTATCGGTTCCGACGATTGGCCGCTGCCATGGTTGGACTGCTCGGAGGCCGGCGGTGCCGCCGCCGCCGGCCCGGCCTCCGGCAGCGAAGAAGTGGACGTGCGATCTCGAGCGAGGCAGAAGGGAATTGCGGCGCTGGCCTTGGAGCCGCTGACGAGGAGATGGAGCTGATCCATGTGAGACTGTGAATTATTATCTTCTAGCTAGAGCTGATGCAGGGTGTCTCAATGAGGATTACAATATTTGTGGTAGGAGGCTAGAGACAATATTGGAACATTAGGGAAAGGAGATGCTTTCTATGGGGTCTCCTTTCTTAGTACTGAATCGGATTGAGTGATTGAGAGGGAGAGGACGTGGTTTGTGCTTACAAAATAAGGATAGTACATAATCATATATAATCAATAAGAAATGGAGGAAGATATTAACAATGGTGGTTGTTGAATTAAGGGTCTTTGCTTATTATTGGTTTTTTCCTATCCAGGGAAGCTTCACTAGTTAGGAAATGAGCAAATACAAGTAAGAATCCCTAACTAATTATGTTCCTTTCTTGAAAACTCAAGGCTGCCCACCATCGAGCCCTATATCACATCACCTTGCACGGTCAACCTAGCTAGCTAGCATATTTTCTCCCCTCCAAACATGGGAGTATGTCACATTAATGCTATGATCCCTGCCAGTACTCTAGCATTTTCGCAGAAATAACCTTCTCTTTGCGGTTGAAAGTAGAGAACAATTCCTTGGCCACCATTTCCACAATTAAAGAATTTTGTATCGAGCAACTCTTTTGAAAAATCAGACGCCCGCACCTCATAGTAGCAACTGCATGCATTTCTCCTCTTTTCTCTCTCTCATCTCCCTATATCAATTACATGAATGCAAGTATATGAGCTTTGAATGATTTATCTGATCTATGATATAATTATACTATTGTATTCGTCGTAATTAATCTTTACAACGGGATCCCAGATGATTATATTTTGATAAATGTAACATACCCAAATTTCGACTTTTGAAAATTTAACCAAAATAAATTAATAAAAAGATCTCGAAGATAAAATCCTATAGTTTCTAAGCAAGGGAGCAAAATGAGAGGTAGATCGATTAGTGTAAATCTAAAAAGGGGTATGCTAAAACTTTAATAGTCAAATTTTCAATTTACTCAAAAAAAACTCACTCTAGGTGAAAATATAAAAATGCAAGAGAATATAAAACACGGCATAGGAATCCATACTACAAATTCCTAAAATCTTCCTTGAGTCAATGAAAAATGGGAATAATACATCGTCAATTATGCATAAGAAATTTGGATAAATTAAAATACATAGGGATTGGTGTATAGAACTTTAAGAGGTAAATTATAACAATAGGAAAGCATAATCTGCCTAATGTTGTATAAATAAAAGTTTGACATAAAAATGTGAAGATAAATAAATTTATTACCATTTCATGTGCATGCTTTCTTTTGATTGTTTTTGGGTCTTAAAGTGCATTTTCATAATAGGATGCATATGCATTTGTATAGCCTAAGGAATTTCTAAAAATAATTGGTTTAACATAAAATCATGGAAAATTCCTGTAAACACTATCCAACATAATTAATCCACTGTAAATTTTATATGATTTTATCACTTCAATTGGTACTTCAATAAAATCCTTCAAATCAACAAAACTAGGAAAACTAGCTAAAATAAATTGATTAGTTCTTATTTTCACCAAATAAAAATAAAATTGATCTTGTAGTGCCCTTCTACCAAAGTGTGTAACAATATGTACCTTACAACCATAAAATTTGGCTTGATTTAATTCTCAAAGGAAACACATTAAATGATAAGTGCAATGCACTAGGGAATAAAAGAGATAGCAGAAAACTGTGCCACCAAGCCTATTTCATTTTTTTGCCACATTAAAAATATAAAGCCCCTACCCTTGGAACGTGTCAGGTTGATAGAGCATATATTCACCTACAACATAAATTTTTCCAACTCCAGAGACCGTCTGTAACTCGGTGGAAACTTCATTGCAAAACAGCAACCGGCACAGCTTTCCAGACTTAGCCAATTTCTTGAGAACTTCTCCAATTTCACTGCCATGTGGGCCCCACAGACACCCTAACCCCACTTGGCAGTCACACCACTGCCCAAGACACCCCAGCTGTCCCCTGCGACACGTGGACGCTCGGGAACACGCCCAGCAAGCCAAGGCATGGCCATCTTAACCCTGACATGTTAACTTCGCGTTCAACCTCAAACCTTTGCCCTGACCTCTCTCTCTATCCTCCCTAATCACATTCTGGCCAATGCAACCAAGAGAGGAAGCACTTAGCCTCCTCTTCCACCTCAAACTCGTCATCGGCTGCGAAGAAGACGACATCGCCGGAAGCCATCGGGTCGTCATCATCATCATCTCTTTCGCGTTCCCTCTCCTACTCACTATGCCTAACAACTTTGCTTTTGATCTTTCTCCATTTCGACCAGCCAATCTCCGAAAACGCTGCCGTGCCACAGGAGCTCGCGGGTGCGCTCTGGACATTGCCGCAGGCGTAGATCCTTTGATTCCGGCCTCCTCGGTGCAGCTCTGGCCAAGCCACTGCGCCATGAAGCTTGTCTTATCTCCGCGACCAAAACCCCTCAAGAACCTGCTAGAGTCAAGCCTCAAGCTTTGAGAACGTCATCGCCTTCCTCGGCTCCGACTAGAAGTCACCGCATCGCCATCCGTTCCATCGTTGCCACTGCATTTCAGTCGCCCCTGGTTCCATGGTGAGATCCCTAATACCTTGCATGCCCACGCGCATACACAGTTGTAGTTTAATCGAGCTCGTATTGTGACATGCATATGTGACCCGTGCAGCTTTGCCGCTTGTGCAGCCGCTGCGCGCAGCTCCGGTCACCCCCGGGCGCGCCGCTGCCACCATTGGGTGCGCAAGAGAGTCCTCTACACTTTCTCTTTTAGCCGCGTCTTGAAATTCCCCTCTGTTCGCCGTCGGCAAGGCCAAATAGCGTGCGAGCTGTCCTGTTTGGGGCTTGGGCAGGGTCTTCATTTGAGAATTTGAATAATCACAAGGTTTAAATTATAAAACAGTCCCCTTACTGACATATGGGACCGGACTTGTTAGTAATAACTCTAGAATTTGAGAACTCTTAATGAAAATCGATTTAAACATGTGCTAAGGACCTCGGGTTTAAACCCTAACTCTTCTAGGGGGTTTTCTGAAAAGTACATCTCACTGACCGGTGGATATGGATTGGTGATTTTGATGATTAGGATGACTTGTTGCTGAGGAGGGTAACAAGTATGAAACATATATTATGTTGTTCACCTTCTTTATATACTATACATGTTTTATTGCTTTACCAAATACTGTTGCAAATGTTTGTGAACAAAAATTGGCTTTATGCAAACATAAGACTACAAATAGCCTTTCCTTAATTTAGAACTTGCATGTAGTGATATAAGATTGTCCTTGCCAGTACATTATTTCGGTAATATACTGATTCTTGTTTGTATTATTGTTGCTTAACTTGTTGTAAGTTGAGTGCTACGGAAATTCATTGCATCTTCAGGATTGATTCTTTATGGGGTCTACCCCTAGTCGGTTGCCTGTGGTATGGGTAGACAAGCTTTCGCTGGATCATATTATTTGGCCGATTGGCCTCTGTTACTCTGAGTTTGTAGATTTAATTTATTTACTTATTCACCTATTTATTCTATACCATTGCTTAAGATGAACGTGTGAGATTAGTACTTTTCCTGGGAGCTAGTCAAACACAAGTATGAGCTTGAAATAATTGAGATATTTGTTTAATAGCTGGCGTAGATTGAGTCCTCTGGGATATGTAGTTACTTGGTCGCCACCATCGTGTGGTTTGACAGGCATATCTTGGGGAGGACTGGCAAAAGCTATTTTGTTAAGTATCTCATTTATTTCAGATTCAATGCCATGAGTTTGCAACGTAATTATGGTTCGCGACGTCAAGTCAACTTTGAGGTGTAATGATTACTACTTTTATTTGGTTTTATTTAAGACCCAACCACTCCAAAAGTTAGTGTTGACGTGGCGAGCTGCAAACTGCGGTACAAGTCTCGGGGTGTCCTCACAATAAAAGAATATATATGTTTCAACCATTAAAATTCGATGTTTCACGCACTAGAGCCAAATGATTCAACTGGGGTTTTACAATGTTTTACATTTTCTTTAAATAAATGTTTAGATGACTAAACTTTTTGTTTCACAATATATAACTTGATGCTTCATTGACGGTCAACTAGAACATTTTGGCCTACTACTACAGATCAGCCCATCAGTGTCGGTTCCAAACGGCCATCAGTGTATTTATGATTGATTCTGTGTATTGTGATTGAAGGATTGATTCTGTTGGATTTGTTACAATGATTTGCTCATTTCGGCTCGATTGGTTCCACTCGAAGCATCGACTACACATTGCAGGCTGGCAAGAGAGAGGAGAGAGAGATTGAGAAGGATGAGTTGATGAAGAGTTGATCTGACTGGATCCACTCCCAATTGAGCTTGCTGGTACTCTCGTATGGTCCACCGTCGCTGCTCCTCCCCATGTCGGCCCACCATCGCGGTGAGGAGGCCAGCGCCCATCGGAGCCCGCCGGATTTGGCCCCCCGTGCCACCTCCCCCACTGTGCCGCGAGGAGAAGGGAGGGGCAGACTGAGAAGCAGAGGTAGTGTGACGGTGGTAAGGGAGAGGCAGGCGCGAGGCAGTAGTGAGGAGGCCAACTCCTGTTAGAGCTCGTGGCCCGCCAGATCTAGCCCCCCACACCGCTCCTCCACCGTGCCACAAGGAGAAGGAAGGGGCATGCATGACGGTGGTGAGGAAGAGGCAGGCGCACAGTGGTGGTGAGGAGGCATGTGCCCGTCGGAGCTCGGAGCGAGAAGAGTGAGTAGAGTGCGAGAAAGGAGATGGAGAGTGCGAGGATGGAGAGAGTGAGGAGAGTGCGGCATGGAGAGACAGGAGTTTTGGCCTCCTCGTGTGGCTCAGTGAGAGCTAAAAGGCCTCCTTGGCTCGGCTGGCTCCGCTCAGTGCCGATTCGGTTAAAAAAACCACCACTGATGCAAAGGATATCAATAACAATTTTTTACCGAACCAGTACTAATTATATCAGTGCCGGCCACATCAGTGTCGGTTTTTTATGATCCGGCACCGATCAAGAGCGTGCGGGTTCGGAGAAGGAGGAAAACCACTATCAGTACTGGTTTTTGGCTAACTGATACTGATGTGGCGGTACGAATGTGGTGTTCTGCAGTAGTGGTCGTCTTATTTTTGGCAGGGATCGGGCGCCCGATCCATAGTCTTTGTCTATTATTATTTTATAAATTTAGGTTTTTTAAGCTATAATGGGAAGGTGCCATATTTTAGTATAAATTTTAAAACCTCACGATAATACGTTCTATAAGAGTGCTATAAATTAGCACTAAAATGGTATCGTACCTTTGAAAACCTCTTCTGAGAACAAAAATCACTATCGGACCCTGACAGTAAACATGCGTAACTAATGTCCTTTTTGTTATAATGGTACTTAACCAAAAATTCCATATAGTGGGAGTCTTCTTTCCTTTAGTTTTCTATAGCCCTCCTAAATATAAGACGATCGTCATCAGTGAGGCCTCTTCCATTGTACGAACCATGAAGCAGAGAGGCTACCTTATGTTATTATATATATGTATTTTTTATCACAAGAGGGTCCAGAGATATTATTACATAACAAATATGTCAGCTCAGCATGCACGTCATCACTAAATTAATCAATGTCGTTCCTGCGATCGCCTTAATTCGGCTATCACTGTGCCGTCAACAAAAATATAAATGTACTGGTTTTTTTTTGTTTTTTTCCGATCGAGGTAGGGAAAAATGTACTACACTTTGCACGTGGCTATAATTAACGCACTGGCTAAGATATGAAAAGCTTAACTTTGGATCGGTGTTGCTACAGCGGAAGAATGATGTGTACTGTTCCCTTCTTTTTTTTCCATAAAGCATGCATGCTCATTTATGCAAGAATATTTTGACCTTTCTCAATTCGTACGGCACACACAACCGTACGTACCGTGGATTAATTAAAGTTAGCAATGAGCTTAACAATACTAGTATTGTTTAATTAGTCTCTGATGACGACGTACGTACTCCAACGTACCATGCTTATTAACAATCCCTGCTGCAGAACACAGCGGAAGCTTGCCATTTCGGGAGCATGCATGGTCCCATTCGTGCGTTGGCTCTGAGCCGATCGACCTGCTGCCGATTCAGTTGAACAGTGCTAACTTGGCAACCGATTCAACGACAT
Organism: Oryza meyeriana var. granulata; assembly: GCA_003991445.1. NCBI lineage: Eukaryota > Viridiplantae > Streptophyta > Magnoliopsida > Poales > Poaceae > Oryza > Oryza meyeriana. The sequence goes on along the minus strand of RYFJ01001766.1, from coordinate 291,250 downwards.
GAAATCATAAATGCACTTTATCCGATGACAACAACATAAAAGCACTGAGTAAGTAGTAGTATCAGCTGCAGGGAGCTTCAATTCAAGCAAAATATAAAGGAAGGGCTTAATCTAAGCTTCAAAAGTAAGGGCTAAAACAAATGACTAGAAAAATATCCACTATATATACCTTTGAGCTAGCTTTATCCACAGGCAGCGCTCCAAGTACGTAGTGAAGATATTGCATCTAGTGCTTAATCGCAATTTACTTCCACAGCAAATTTGTCAATTCTGATATTTTTGTTTTTTTTAATATTATACCAAGTCATTACTGATCAGATATATAGGCAAATTAAGGCCCTGCTTGTTTTAGTTTTGGGTTCTAGCCCAAATGACTTTGAATTTTAAAGAGTGATTTTCGAAAATTATTTTAGGCATTTTTTTACTTTGTCTTATTGTCTCATGAAAAGAGAGCTAGATAACGAAAGTAACAAAAACATCCCTAAAACTAATCTGAAAACCAAGAAGACATTATTTCATATGACTAGCGCACCTTTCAAATCAAAGCATCTTGCAGTAGTTCAACCAAAAATTATGTATCTAATGCACATGCAAGGTGCATCCAGAGGCAGTTCAAGAATCAACAATACTGTTGGTGTTGTACAAGGTGTAGTTTTTTATAAGATAACGACCCTTTGCAAGCTACTTTTACAGTGAAATTATCAACAGAAATGGCACCAGCCGATCCATACATAGCGGATAAGTATGTTTAATGTTTCATAGGCTCCAGCCATAAATATTTGATATTGAGGACAAGACTCGGTCAAACTTTTAAAACTTTAGTTATAAATTTTATATAAAATCAAGTTTAGATAATTTGATGAGTTTATGATATTATGATAGTACTTTTCAAGGCAAATATATGAATACCATCCTTTTTTTAAACTAAGCATTTGAGAAATCAGTAATGGTCAAAATTTAAAAAGTTTGACCAAATATTATTCTAAACATCAAATATTTATGACCGGAGGAACACTACTACAAAAATTATTTTTGCAACCCCTCCCCGCCCCCCCCCCCCCCCCCCCCCCCCCCCCCCCCCCCCCCCCCCAACCACCCCAGTTTCACTTTACTAGGTGGGTCTTAAAGAAAATCCACCTGTGCAGTAAACCAGGGGGGCTATGGTCACAGACCGCCTCTAGGAATCAAATATCTAGAGGTTACTTTTCACCTAAGCCAGCTGTCTCTAAAAATAGCCCTACTTTTAGAGGAAGTCGGCTTAAGTGACCGTCCCTAGAAATAGAGATTTCCAGAGGCCCACCTCTAGATAGCACTGGTTGAATCGATACGAGATAAATCTAGGTCAAGTCCACGCCACCACCTACACAGGAACCAAATCCTTATCTCCTCTCTCTCTCTCTTTCTCTCTCTTCTCTCCCCATCATAGATCCACTCTTATCCTTCTTGATCTCCCTCTCGCCGTTCCAATTGATGAAGGAGGTGGTGACCATGGGAGGAAAAAAAAACTCATTTAGCGGGCTCAGTTCAAATTTGCACCGAGTGATCTAGTTTTTCTTTTAAAAATGAAATTTATTTAATTTTAAACGAAAGTTGCCTTCACCCTACCTTGGCTTGGCTCGACTTGTTAACGAAAATAGTTTCAAATGATAAAAAAATCCAAAAAATCATAAAAAATAATTTCAAAGAAAGCCCAATAAAAAGATAATCAAGCTTTTTTCCATCCCTGGCAGCCATGAACAACAGCGGTGGCGACGTTGAGGAGTCCTGGTTCTAGCTCGGGCAAGGCAGATTGGATGACAGCTGACCTTGGGAGCATTGGATCTGGCAGCTGTGGGCCTCAGGGGCATTGGATCCGATGGTGGTAGGCCTCGGGAACTCTGGATCCGTCGGTTCTTGGCCTCAAGCATGGCCGATCAGGCTGTAATGGCTCAGCGTGAAGGAGCTCGGCGGCGAGGGCGCATCTCTAGTCTTCCAAGCGTACGTACATTGCCGCCCCCACCAGGCACCGTGACAATCGGCTCACGCCGGCTGACCCCCGGCGGCGACGGCCGCACCACCGTGCATGTGGCCGGGCATCCACACTACAACAGGAACACCCATAGAGCAACAGATTCCTCGCAGCGCATCTAAAAATCGTGGCAAGTCCCTATTGTTTGCAGGTCTCACGCCCATCTCATCTTAACTTCCTTTGCCACAGTTTCCTGAGGTAAAAAAAATTAACCCCTATCCAAATCGGGATTGGGGATCCCTCCAGTGCGCCGCCACGCCTCAACATCGCTCCCTGCCGCCGCCTCCTTGTCATCACCCACCATCGCCGCCACCGTTGTTTTGTTCTTGCCCACCAACGCTGCCACCGCTACCGCATCCTCGCCAACAGCCGCTGCCTCGTCCTCGCACATCGCGACCGCCATAGCCTCATGGCCACCAGGCCGGACCACGGTGACGCTGACGCTGCCGCCTAGTCCTCAACTAGATTGTGTTGACCCTGACCCCGTCGATGTGCCGCTTAGGCCACGCCCGGACTGTGCCGACCCTAACCGTACCACAGCCAGTCAGCTACCTCGTCTTCCCTAAGACTTCCTCGACGTTGGCTCTCGATGCCTGGACCGCCGCCGCCTGCCATGACTCCAGTATCTCATCCTCCCTCCCCAGGATTTCTCTTACTGTTTTTTGGAGGTTACCGCCCCGCCCTCCCCCCCCCCCCCCCCCCCGTAAGGCGGTTACCACGGTAACCACCAAAAACCACACGAATTTTATCTCCAAAAATTTGTATTTAAAATTTTTAAATCTCACAGTAAGATCACGGTTAGCTTGCGGTTACCACGCGATAAACCGCGGTAACCACACGTAGCGATGAAAACGGACGGAAAAACCCCATTTCTACTTCCGTTTCTATATTTTTTAGCGGAAACGGGATCGGGTTCGAAAAATGTGGGTTTGGAAACGGAATCGGGATATGCGGGTGCACGGAAACGAACCAATATGGCCGAAAATTCAACGGAAACGGTCGGAAGCCGGGAACTTAAGCCGGAATACCGCACATCTTTATACTCACAATCACAATCACACACATCTTTGGCAATAAAAAATAGGTAAAGCATGAATTCAGAGATTCAGACGCAAATGAAAATAGTTTAGGATTAACTGTCCACACACTAACACTAACACTGTGACACATGACACACTTAGTTCAGATCACAACTAACAAATTAAAATGAGCTGGCATGAACATAGCACAGACTGTGACACATGACACACTTAGTTCAGATCACAACTAACAAATCATCCATGCTGCACAGTACATCACAACATAATAACATGGTATATTTTTTCACAGATCTCGATCACAGCTCTCCAGCATCATCCATCTCGTCAGGATCACTTTCACTGTCATCTTCCTACATATAGTTAACACAAGCTAAATAATGCAAATATATGGTTGTGCTGATTTTTTTGGTCACAAGTTATTGCTAAATGTTGCAAATATAAGTCTGCTACAAATGTACAACGCATACCTCATCATTTAGAGGGGCACTTAGGGCTGCAGACATGGTGTCTTGCGGTTTCAGATCAGCCACTATGGATGGAATGCATTTACGATCTAAAAAGACAAAAGACATAGATGAATAGATGATCAGTACATGTACACCACCTATATTTGGACAATTCAATTGAATAATTTAGAAAATTAGTACCTTTTGTTGTTGCATGTATCCAATCCTTGTTGCAGACAAGTGCTTGTACCATTTCAGGGTCAAGACGATTACGATAAGGATCAAGTACTCGGCCAGCACCACTAAATGTAGACTCAGAAGCAACTGTGGACACTTGTATGGCCATCAAATCACGAGCAATTTGTGAAAGAATAGGGTACTTGTCTGTTTTGTTCTTCCAATAAGCCAAAATATCAAATGAATCTTGCTTCAACAGTGGCTCTGCCATGTATAGGTCCAACTCATTTGAGTCATTTCCATCAGGTCCAGAATCATCATACAAAAAGCTCTCAAGTTCAGAATATCGTTTGGCACCTAATGTTTCTGCTGAGCTAGCATCCACGACCACAGTACTACTTGAAGAAGCAGGTTTAGAAGCACTATAAAATTGGTACAACTTCTTTACAACAGTAACAAACTCTTCAAGCTGAACTTGATAGTAGTCACCAGCAAACTTTCTCATATAAAATTCTATAATCTTCTTTTTATACCTAGGATCAAAAAAGCATGCTACAACAAGACTTGTACTAGAACAGCCCCAATATTTTTCAAACTTTTCACTCATGGCAGATGCCATTTGCCTAATAGTCCAGTTATTATGATTCTTCCATTTACTAAGCAACTCTCTTATCTCACAGAAGCCTCTATAGAACAGATTTGCAGTGGGATATGAGGTACCAGAAAGCAGTTCAGTAAGATCATAAAATATTTCCAAGCACTGAAAAATTGTAGCAGCCATGCCCCATTCAATATCAGAGAGACAAATTTTCTCATACTTACGGCGATTTGCAACCTTGAGCCTAATGAAAGCAGCCTTGTAGTACAGTGCATCCCTGAGCATCAAATAAGTTGAGTTCCACCTAGTTGAGACATCAAGTTGAATGCCCTTTGATTTATCCAATCCACACTCAGTAGCACATTTCATAAGCTCCTCCCATTGCAAGGGAGAGCCCTTCACAGTCAGTACCAATGCTTTAACCTTGTCTAGTGTATTTAAAATAACAGTCATCCCATCTCTAGCAACCAAGTTAAGTATGTGGCATGCACATCTAATGTGAAAAAATATACCATCACAAACCAAAGAACCATTTCCATTCAGTTTAAGATCATTAATAATATCAGTGACTGCTACTAAATTATTTGATGCATTGTCCAAAGTCAAGGCAAATATTTTCTTCTCAACAAACCATTTAACCAATACTTCAGTAAAGGTCTCTGCCAACCTATGGCCAGTATGTCGTCCTTCTAGATGAAACAAACCCACAATCCTCTTCTGAATTTGCCACGCATCATCTATCCAATGCAAGGTCTGTCTTTAATCGAAGATGGTGGTCGTAGCGGCGCTGGCAACATGGTGCCCAAACCAAGATGCTGCTCCGGCGGCATCGAGCTGGCACGGCTTCCTCTTCCACGAGCTGGCGGCACCGAGCTGGCACGACCCCGATTCGACATGGTGGCTGCTTACTGGAGCTGGAGGGCGGGTGGCCGGCCAGGAGGCCAGAACCTGGAGGGCGCGGCGGCGGCTTGGAGGCGGAGCGCCGGAGCCCTGCGCGGCTGCTTACTGGAGCTGGAGCCTGGAGGGCGGGGCCGGCGTCGGGGGCCGGCCTGGACGCTGGATTCTGGAGGGCGGGCGGCCGGCCAGGAGGCTAGGACCTGGAGGGCGCGGCGGCGGCGGCTTGGAGGCGGAGCGCCGGAGCCCTGCGCGGCGGCGGCTTGGAGGCGGCTTGGAGGCGGAGCGCCGGAGCCCTGGCGGCGGCTTGGAGGCGGAGCGCGGAGGCGGCTTGGAGGCAGCGCCGGAGCCCTGCGCGGCGGCGGCTTGGTGCGCGGCAGCAGCTTGGAGGCGCGGCGCGGCTGCGCCCAAGCGACGGCTGACGGGACATGGGAGAGGGAGTCGAATGAGAGAGAGAGAGCGGCGTGGTGGAGGACTGGAGGCTGAGTCTAGGTTTTGTTTAGATGGGCTAGTGTTGGGCCTTTGGGACAAATACAAGTTTTGATGGGCCTGCCTGGATCCGGGTAAACTTTAGAAAAATACGGTAAAATTCCAACCAAATACGGAATTCCGAAAATACGGACGGAAAAACGCCATTTCTACTTCCGTTCGGATTCCGAGACCTTCCGTCCCGAGACCCGTCCCGTTTCCGGATTTTTCCGACAATACGGAAACGGTCGGGTCAAATGTAGAAAAACGGGCGGGTCGGGGCGGGAAAAATTCCGTCCGTTTTCATCCCTAACCACACGGTAAGCCATGATAACTGCGGTATGTTGAAGCTGAAAAGAAAAAATTGCGAAAAATTGTAAAACGTAGTAAAAATTCTAGAAAAATGTAGAAAATTCAAGAAAAATTATGGAAATCTCTAGAAAAATGATGTAACATTGTATAAATTTTTTTTGCATAACCCTTGCTATATTTTTTAACTTAAACAAAGTAGAAATCATATCCTGGCCCATCTCTTTTTTTTAATTTCAATGGAGCTCTAAAATATGAAGTAAACTTTATCATTTTCACAAACTTTCTTCACTGTAGTGATCCACAATTCAAATACTACCTACTAGAATTTTGTTAGATTTTTTTAATCTTTTTTGAAATTTGAATTCAGATGAAATTTGGACAAACCATACTGCCGGTTACCCCTACCGTACCCCGGCGGTATGCGCGGTTACCGCGGTAACCGACGGTATGGGAAACACTGTCCGTCCCTGAAATCCCAGGTTCTATGTATTAATCGTTGTACATCTGGTGATTTCTTATGAGAAAACTGATAGCCTAATGCAATGGTGCATTCATAATTAAAATTGGTGTAGGTATTGCCAGAGGCGCAGTACTAATCGGCTTGTTACCATGCCAAATTTTCTGTTTGCTGATGCATAATTTGTGTACAATTGCTAATATTGTTGCCTTCTCGACGAGGAAATGCTTAAAGGTTTGCTTATTCTTTATGCCTGTGAAGCATTTGATCTAAATACAGTAATTTTGGTTGCTGAATGACTAATTGAGATCTAATAAGAATCCTTTTGTTTTAGCCACTTGTTGTTTGAAGGATTGGTGATATTTGACACTTGATGTTCTCTATATACACTGAAACCTGCTGCTAGATTAAAAAAAAATCCTCCGGCCACAAAAGGATTTGACAATTACTTGGCACCTTAATTGTGAATTTCTGTTAAATTAAACTGCTCTCTTTCTTAGTTTGTCCTCTGCTCTCGTAGGTTTGAATTATCTTATAAATTGTGAAGGCAGGAAAATTACATGTTCCCAGTTACAGTAGAAGTTGATAATTCTGCTGATTAGGTGTTAGTTTTTCCTTATAAACATTTCTCTATACATCATCATTTTATTTTATTTTCTATACCAGTGTAGGAAATTGCAATCAGGCGGAAGGAGGAAGAATAATCTGTCTTGTACTGTGATCAGTAATTTGAATCAGGGAGAAGGTGCAATCAGGTGGAAATTGCAATCATTTGATGCTGCTGACAAGCTAAAAAACACTAATGCTGATCTCAAGATGGCAAGCTACAAGAAATTAATGTTGATCTCAAGATGTGTTCACTATAGTAGAGAATTCAGGCTGGTCCATTTGGTTCTTCTTTTGTATGATTCAACATAATATTACAGATGATATGTTAGTTTGACAATGAAATAGGCATTTTGAATGATTATATTGTACATGCAAAAAAAAAAGATATCATTCCTATCTATGAATGAATTCAATTGTTGATATTCATTTTCCACTTGTGTGATTTCAAGCTTCTAATATTACTCTTATTAAAATAGAAAAATACATAATATGCATAGAAAAACAAAAATATGATTTACTGATAGTAGCAAGAATAGTACTATCCTAGTACGGTTGTATTCTACTATCCGTTGCAAGCTTGTAAGGGTTATTTCTACTTGTAGCAGCGCATGAGCATGTATTGCCATAGATACTTGCAACGTCAGCAAAGGCAACGCATATTAAATGTGTTGTGGCAGACCTTGCAGCGTTTATTTAGACTTCTAGCAACACATAGATGCGTTGTCGAAGGGGGTTCCCCTTGTAGTGCCAGGATTATTGTAGGTTGATAGCCAGCTAATAGCTACTTTCTTCGTTTTAGATTATAAAAAAAGTTTTGATCTTTTTCTAAGACAAACTTTTTTAAGTTTGATTAAGTTTATAGACAAATGAACCAACATATACAATAACAAATTAGTTTTATTAAAACCATAATTAAATTATTTTTATAGTATATTTATTTTGTGTTAAAAGTATTGCTTTATTTTTCTATAAACTCAGTTAAACTGTTAACTTAGAAAAAATTAAAATATCTTATAATTTAAAACGAAGGGAGTAGTTAGCTGTTAATTCCTTGAGGAAACAGAAACGAGCTGAGCTAACTAGTTATGCGAGGAAAGGTCAGCAAAAACAACGAGTGATTAGCTAGCTAGCTGTTGGTTGTTGTCACTGGCTGTATAAATGTCCCATTCCCATGGATCTAACTTAGCTATAGCTTGATGGGGGGTTAGGGAAATGTGGTCTGCGCAGTGCACCACGTGGCGTCCTTCGTGCGTTGTTAGGGGATCGTCGTCGATCATATCACGGCCGCTGCGCGGTCACCTAGCTTCTTCCTCGGCGCCGTCAGGTCGCTGCGCCCGCGACGGCGCAATGAAGCTGGCACAGGTCACCAGTTGATCGGTCACTTGTAAGTCACCGACCACGTGGAATAGTGTTAGCGATAATCCCGACCGTGATGTGTTTCTGGTCGAGATGCATGCGTGCGTTGTTCTGTTCGTCAATTGCGTGCGTGTGTGTGGGCAGGATAGCTGCAAGGGACGTGCTGACCATGTCTAGCGGCAAACTCGGACAACGTCCGGTTCTCACGGAGGAGCGAGTGGCTCACGATGAGAGGGGAGCGAGTCACGAGGAGATCGTGTATGCGTGCGCGCGAAGGTCGCAGGAGGCCGTTGGTCAGTGCCCGCGCCTATAAATTGTGTTGTAATTGAGTGAATTAGTAGCCCATTTGGAAGTCCAATAGAAAAAGAGGCGTTTGTCGTCTGGCAAAAAACTTCTTGCGTTCGTGCTCTCTGTTTATCCTATACTTCTTGCTGCGCGGTCAAGGGGCCAGGGGGGCGCGGAAGAGGTCCCAAGCAAGAGCCCGGGCGCGGAGGCGGGGCACGGACGAGATCCCGAGCACGGACGCGGAAGCAGGCGCGGACGCGGGCGAGTGCATCCGGTGCGGCGCCAACAAATAGAACCGGGAACGAAGGTCTCGCTATCAACTGACGGCCTGCATATCTAGATACGGTCGGTTGATGTGTGTGTGTTGACAATTAATTGACAGCTCGATTACTTTGTCTCTTGGACGTACGTACGTACGTTTGTGGCCAAGATGTCAACTCGGAGAATCCAAAACCCTCACGGTGTGATTGCTAATTCTTGGTATTTGAGGATAATTTGCTTCTTTTTCAAGCACGCATTTGCCTCAAGATTAATTGGTACGTTTTTCTCAAGATTAGGACCCTATGTTTGTCTCCGGTGAACACTACGAATTTGGGTGTTTGTAGGGTTCCAACGGTCAAAAAGAGAGTAGAGTTGGCAGCAGAGAAGCGGCACGGATAGGTTGCTGGTGGATAAATTTAATTACCAGCAAGAAAAAGGTCTTCGGTGACATGGGATCCCCAAGGGAAATTCCATTTTGAAAAAAAAAAGCCAAAAATACCTTCCATACAAAAATAATCAGAAAAATTAAGAACATTTGCAAAATCCAAAACCCTTCTTGGCGCAAGTGGCAGCGTTGAGATGCAAGAACTTACGAAGAGGTTGAGGCCATTGTTAGGCTCGCACAAGCTCCTTGATGCCATGGCTGCTAAATTCCCATGGGCGCCTCCCTCCCGGGAAGGGACCAGATCCCAGGCTGCCGAACAAGCTCTAAAATGAGGATTTCTCTATTGGCACAAATACAACACATCCAAATGATTTTCCTCTAAACGAATCCTTTATACTTTCTTCGTATAAAAATATAAGACATGTATACTTTAACCGCTTATTACTTTTATAATATATTATTAACGACTATAAAATTAATATTATATAAAAATATTTTTAAATACGAATCTAATAATATAACATAGATGACAAAAAAATATATATTAAATATTAATTGACTTTATGAAAAACAATGAGACCTTAGGTTTTTATCCGAAGGGAGGAGTTGATTTATAAAAGGCCACGCGCCCATGCTTGATGTTTGGGCCGAAGCTTGGTCGAAAATGCATACGAGCCTTAAACGGGCCATGCCTAAGGAAGCTGCATGCACCCTAACCTTCAGAAGACGATAAGCCTTGTGGGCCTTTTCATTGGCAATCTACTGTATAATTTAGGTCAGCAATTTGCATGCGTATGGTTGCCCGTAGTTGAACCCATTTTTTTCTTTTTTGCCTTTCTACTCCTTCCGTTGTAAAATACAATAATTTCTAGCGTTTAATAATTTCTTTACCTACTTTTCCTTCTCAACCAATCATAATCATATACCTTTTAATTTCTTCTTCAGATACTTTCTTTTCTTAGCTAATCATAGCCTTCCTTCATTTAATTTCATCTATTACCTCCGTTTCAAAATATAAGTATTTCTAGTATTCAAATCTTATTTCACAATATAAGTATTCTACCACTATTTACACTACTATTTATCCCATCAATCACTTTTCATTTAAATTTCTTTCTATCTCATCTTATCCTAAACCACCCTCCTTATTTATTAGAGGGCATCAAAGTCTTTTCTCTCTAACTTTAATCTCTACTAAACAACTTAGAAATGCTTATAGTACTTTTGTAATATATGTATTTAATTATAAAACTTTTTATATTTTAGGATAAATATAGCAGTATTTAAGATAATTTCGATCTCTTAGGAATAGTTTGAAGATAAAGAAAGAGGAAAGAGGAAGAACACCACATAAAACGAGATGAGCTATTGGCATATGATTAATTAAATATTAATTATTTTAAACTTAAAAAATGAATTAATATAATTTATTAAAGCAACTTTTATATAAATATTTTAAAAAATACATTATTTAACCGTTCGGAAAACGAAAGTTTTCACCCCCTCATTCGAACTGTAAGGCATGTATGGACGAATGGGTCGGCATGGGTTGGAACAAGAATTGAATACCGCCTAACTACCAAAAACTGTATGAGTGATGTCAGCAATGAGTTGCTTGGCCCGATCCTGTACGGATTTTTCCTGTGCGTCCAATTTGGTTAATGCTACAGTCACGACTCAATGATCTCATTTTTGAGAAATAGCTCGAGGGGTTCATCTTTAAGCATTAGTTCAGTTCAGATTAAGGGCCTGTTTGGTAGAGCTCTAGATTTTATGATTCTGATCTTGCGATTCTGATTTTTATGGAGATTTTGTAAATTTTTATAGAGATTTTTAATTTTCGTTCGTTGGATTCTCACGAGAAGCCACATTTTGCCTGACTCTCCATTCATATGTAAAATTAAGAATCACAGCGAATCGATTCGGCTGAGAATCGGAGGGATTTTTTGCCCGTTTGGCTCAGCTCCAATTGATCCGATTGAGAATCATCCCCGAGAATCTCTACCAATCGCGCCGTAAGCTTATGTACTATATTTGCGTAACTTTTTTGCTTGTTTGAGAAAGAACTGACTGGACGTAGCCCTTGGAGAGAGAAAAAAAGGTATAACATGCAGAACGGGCCAAAGTTATTTACTACCTCCTCTATCTAATAATATAAGCATTTTTAGTTTGTATAGTACTCCTTTTGTCTCATAATAAAAAAACTAGTGTAGAGTATAGATTAAGATTAAAAAAAGATTTTAATACTCCTTATTAAATAAGGGATGGTTAAGAGTGAAAAGGTAATTTAGAGTAAGATGAAAAGAAATTTAATCAAGATATAATTGATAAAATAAATACAATAGTGTAGAAATACTTATGCTGATGGACAATATACTTGGAATGCTTATAGCGATGGACCGAGGGGCAGCATATGCCAGCCGGCCAGCCACACCGATGCCCGGATCCAGCCTTGGTTTCACAGGATCGGACTCTTCTAGACAAGGACCAATCAATAATCCAATGGCAAAACAAGAAGGAAAAGAAAAATGGACAGAGCGTGTATAAATAGGCCCAAGATTATCTCTCTCTTCCGGCCGCCTGGCAAAGTCATCGTGTTCGTCGGCGTCTCCTCTTCGTCTGCAAGAGAAGAGGAGACGAATCGACAAAAGTACTTAGGAGTATGTGCTACCAGGTGAAGTGCCGGACCTGCGGCAAGTCCACGTGGGCCGGCTGCGGCCACCACGTGGCGTCGGTGCACCGCCAGATCCCCGAGGGGCAGCACTGCGCCTGCCGCGCCTGGCCGGGCGTCAGCGAGAAGGCCGCCGCCGCCGGGGAGGGAGAGGCCTCGTCCAGCACCTGTGCCATCCTGTGACGCGCCTCCCCTTCGCCGCCACCGAATAAGCATCGGCCGCCGCCGTCTGCGCCTGTGCAAACAACAACTAATTGGGTGCTCGTGCGATTTGTGCTTGTGTAATCCCGGGTTAAAATTAATGTAAGATTTTTTGTTCGTTTAATCGTTTGTGACTGATTACCCCCTGTGATAACACTGTATACTTTACCGCGTCATGTATGGAACATAGGAAAAAAATTCAAAGCCTTCGTGTATCTGAAAACCCAAACTGCGGAATTGGTCCGAAACATCCCACAGCAACAGAACTGGTTTAAATGTTTGACGAAAACCAGAGAACGGTATCACCCAGATTATGCAAGGCAGTATTGACCAAATCACCAATCAATTATTCAACTCTTTTAGATAATGGAAAAACAAATCCGGCCTCCACACATTTCAGATGTACACAGCCTGCCAACAAATTATTCAATTGAAAATCAAAACCTTGGTATGGCCAAAAGAGTCTGACAAGTTGCTCAGGCACTAGTTAAACAGACAAAATTTTACCCTTTGCAACTAAGACAGATGGCTCTCTCGTCCATTTCTATGCTTCTTTTTCTATATGCATTTCTATGCTTCTTGGTCACTGTATGTATGTGAGTATGTCCTATCTGCAAAACTTATGCAGTTTGCGGATTTACATCGGTGGAGAGTCCAGCGGGCTGTGCTGACAGCCCTCTCTTCTGTAACCTGATGATGGCACTGAGTGACCTCACTGCATGCCTTAGACGACTTACAGGGAGTCCTTCCAGTGTAGGGTGAGAAATGTCACTAGTTGTGGGTTGTTCGGTGTCTTCCTTGCAGCTAGATTCACCAGAACTGCCGCTCCCATCTTCATCTCTGTTAACATGAACTTTTTTCAAAGGTATGTCGTCAGTGTCAGCGAACTGACAGTAAGCAGAATGAAGACGGTTGTGAATGGCATCCATTCTCCCCGATTGCTCGTCTTCCCTGTCCATGTCAATTAAATCCTGCGTAATATAAAGAGAGAACCTATGTTAAGAGATTTCATTTCAAGTTGCCAGGGATAACTTCTCAATCTTAATGCAATCGGCTTGCGCGCCGGAAGAAAAGAAAAAAGAATGTAGCCAGTGATAAGGCTCCGACAGGGACTATTGGCATTTGAAGAACAGAAGTGCAAGCTATGTACTCTCTGTAGAGAGCATAAAAATGTTAACTGCCAAGTAAGAAGTTTAGTCGTAAATCCCTCTGTAAGAACATACAAAGGTGGACTTATACTCACCTGTGCAGGGAGCGTCTTGAATAATGGGCGAAGACGATTGCTGCAATACTGGTTGAATAAAAGCGTGAAGATGATGAGAGGTACAGTGAAGCCTGCAGCTACTGGTGATTCTTTAAGCCCAAAGACACCAAGACAGATGATCTGGGTGAGCACAATAGAGAATATTGTTGTATTGTGTGCAATCGGCCAATACAGACCACCTGTGTCGTATTTAGTGCAATAAACATTGAGGAACTGAAAATGATAAACGGTTAACCCATTAGACCGTAGGAATGGAAGCACAACAGACAAATCTTTCACAGAACTTTGCACTCTGAAAATTTACATTCACAAATCAGGAACAACAATTTGCATAAAACTAAAAGCACATAGATGTCAAAAGCATCAGTTACATTTTCGCCTAAAACAGGCCCAAATGGATAATTACTCATACCAACTTCCATAATTAGGCAGTATGGTCATCTTTCAACAATATCCATAATTACAGATAATTTATTTACATGAAATCAAAATTTAATCTCCGATTTCTCACCTGGTTGCGGTAGACAACATAACCAAGGAAAAAATACACCAGTAAAAAGGGCAAGATGAGAGGTGCTAATACAGAGCATGTGAAGCCCAGTAGTCCAAACAACAGAACTTTCGGTACTTCAGTGTGATAGGGAAACGATGGAACAAAATTATCATCCTCTTTCATTCTCAAAATATATTTCATTATAAAGTTCCATGTGAGACCAAAGAGTTGCATAACTTCTGATGATAGACTAGCCCAACCTGAAGTCAGTACGTAGGTGGTAAAAAATGTAGCCTGAGAAATTAAAACAATATTAACAAAATTATAGTAAAATTGAACAACACTACTAAAGAAATCAACACATTGCATATACATGATAGAAATAATTGCTGCATCCTGATAGCCCAAATAAACGAGTATGTCATTCACCTGTACAGGTACTGCTCTAGCAAGCTGCATAGGAATGTCCTTTGGGCTTGATAATGCATTCACTTGGCTAATTGCAGAGCCTGATAAGACATTTACGAAGAATACATTCCAAATAGTGAAGTATAATACTTTACAGCAGGCACTTCTCTTCCTTTCGCTGTGGGACACGGGTCCTTCTAATGTAGAAAAAAACATCATGGTTGGGGGAACAGTATATAAAAATATTTGCAAGATGACACTGGGAAGATATCCAGTCACTAGCTGGGTTATGTACTTCCTGCAAGAGAAACAAATATTTTTATGTTCCTCTACAGATAATAAAGGATTAAAATATCATGCCAGAAGACAATACTATTCTTGCAATTATTACAATGTTACCTCAAGTTTAAATCTTAACAAACAGATGAAAATTTTCAATATGGTGCAGACAGTATGCCAACACAAATTAAGGAAAATATACAAAATAATAACTAGTGCCCAGGTTGCTAGTAGCGCCCAGTCCACTACTCGAAGTTGTAAATGTGTCCCATGACTGTAAATGCCCCCCCAGAGTAGTATAATATGATCCCCGTGAGCACCAAATAGTATATCTATAAAAATATATATATGCTACTAATAAAAGAAGAGGTTGGTAGTGACAGTGAGTCTGCTTCCCACCCCTCTACACTTCCAAATTCCATACAAAAAGGTCCACACTAACTGAGTTCACACACACATATATATGAAGTGTAAAAACTTCAACTTTCTCATTTATTAGCCATTTATTTCCAATTAAATAAACTAAACATACGGTGCATAAACACATCCAAGTACTATTTTTTTATAAGCTAAACAGTTAGGGTGCATAAACACATCCAAGTACACCCTGATATATTCAATGCAAAAATCACTCTTTTTTTGTTGTTTTAGAACACCTAGCAATGCGCGAGCATTTGTGTATGGTAAGAGGTGAGTGTTTGGATTACTTACTTTTTCAATATGCCTTTCAGGAAAGGGAGCTTTTGCTGCAGCTGCTCCAACTGAGTTAGACCTTGTATAAATGTCACAGGTATGAGAAAGAAGAACATAAAAACAATAGAACCAAAAAGTGTAGCTATGCGGCGAAACAAAAGCTGCTTGTAGGGTAACCAAAGATTTGACCAATATACGTCGTCTTGTTCTGGAGCCAGACTAGTGACCCATTTCATAGGGTTGGATGTCTGAAGAATTTCTGATACGACCAGGGCTGCATACCGAGTTTTGAAAAATACAAAAGCAGCACCACAATCCTGTGTTCATCTCCAAAAATAAAATTACTGATTTAGACTAACTTAGTAAGAACGGTAAAATAACCAAAACTGTTGCTAGTTTGACCTGATCAGGTAAGCTCAAGTCTGAATCATTCACATCAAGTTTTTCCCTTTCTTGCTCAGGTTCAACAGGCAGCAGCTGGAACGAATTTGATGATGCTCCACAAAGACCACATCGATATGTAATTGGTCTGCATCTCTGATCAACTGTGGTGCCCTTGAAATGTTTAAACTTCCTATAAGCCTTCTTTGCACCAGTCTGAAAAGGAACAAAATTACCACTGCAGCCAGGGGAAATATATGAAGATGCAACAAAGGTATTCGTTCAAAGATCCGAAGATAATTCCCTTTCTAGATGTGGGGCAAAATAATTAAGTTATCACTATAGACAGGGAAAATATATAAAGATACACCAAATCTGTTCATTCAAATATCTATGATTGATCGACGGAGGGAAAAAACTACATCATTAATTTGGTCTGTTAGTAGTAAAACATTTTAGTTATGCTATAGCATCTGCCACGTGAATTAGTTTGAGTTTCATCCATGCAAACTACCCACCAAAAAGGAATATTGATTACATTTGCAAAGGGTGTGAGCAATATCACTACAAATATAGTACAAGAACATTGCAGGAGTATTGAGGGCTCGTTTGGATAATGGGAAAAGGAAAAGATTTCCCACCCACCAAGCGGTAACATTTACTCCTAGCCATCAATTTCTTCCCACCTCATTTCATCTTAACCCTCCGTCCATTTCCCTATCCCAATCCCACCCTTCATATCCCATTTATCCAAACAGACCATGAGAAATTTCTAGCATGCTAAGTCAGTAGAGAAGCTGATAGTGAAGTTTATGAATGTTCCAGACAGGCAATTTTAGCAATATGCATAGATGAACTAGGCCAAAAACAACAGAACTTCTAAATGGTTGTGCCAAGTGCTAACTGTAATCCTAATTTATCCGATTAAACAAAGATCTTGCACTCTAGAAAACTACGAAGATTCTGCACATTGGAAGTAAAAAAATATTGCCTTATTGGTCCCGGACCACACCTGCCAATCTCATACTGGATGTTATGTTCCTATGTAAAAAAAACTTTGCAATCCAATTGTTTACTAACACCAGTTAACCATACATCCACAACCATCACATGTTTGCAACCATATGCGTACCACTGAACTACAGGTAGTCCTGCAACAGTACATCAGTGCCTATACATCTATTGGACAAACTGTAGAAAGCAAGTAGATCCTTGTTGTTATGATGCAGTGTGGACATAAATAATCTTTAGGCCTCATCTGGGAGGCCCAAATTCCTGGTTCATCCCCATGGACAGGGCAGGATTATAGTTCAATTACCGTGCCCATCCACAGGGTTTGGGCTCCCCAAATGAGGCCTTAGGAGACTGATAACCAATAACTAACAACATTCATCAGGTTTCTCACTAGCAGCACCATTACATTTCCTCACAGTTAATTTACACAATTGATTATTGCAGCCATTACTTACCACAATTTTCTGGACTTTCCCGACTTTATAGATAATTTGATGAGAAAGGTAGCTCGACGCATGGTACTTGGTGAAGAAACTCTCAACAGTGCAACTAAATGATTCTTTAGTTGATTTTGGTATTCCACGAACAAGTACAGTAAAATGGCTAGGATTGGGCGCTGCTCGAGAAACATGAAGTAACCTCAGTCTGGCAATATGCTTGTACTCCTAAAGGAACCACATAAGAAACAACATATATCAGCTACTAAGGTCTAAAGACAGGAGCATTTAACATTTATGAACCATTGAAAGATCAAATGATTTGATCTTACAAGGTATAGAAGAAGGCAAGCCACAGCAGATATGATGTACAGCGCAACACAATGGACCCAGAGCCTGCAGTTATAACCAATGTGTAAAAAGAATCCAAGAGGTATTTATAACTTTCTAAAATATATGCCTGAACAATTCAATTATCAGTGCATGCTATAAAGGCTGAACTATTTACTTTAGATCGTACATACACCAGCACACAATATAAAATCAGTTATGAACTGAAGAAGATGTCGTTTGTAACATTTCAATATTAAAGTTAGCCACATAACCATGATAGAGAAGCTCCATTGCTCACCATCTTGATCTCTCTTCCATATTTCCTATCGTAAATGTCTCCAATGATGCTGAAGGAATCCGTACATGGAGCATGTCTTGTCCAAAATAATTCAGTGGAAGAACTCCAAGTACACAAAGAAAAGCGGCTAAGGAGAAGATACGTATGCTATTGAAAAGAAAAATATATCAGCATATCTGAATTTGGATATGAAACCAAAAAATTGAAGATTAAGTAATACAGTGAGGATGCAGTAGGTGGACGGATATAAATAAGTTTTGAACAGTCACAAATTCATTTTATTTTCAGTTTTGCATCTAGTGACATATATAATAAGTTACCCAAAAACACTCCCATCCACCATGAACAATGCCAGAAAAATGTGACATAGAATTAACTAAAGTAACTTAAATGATATGATAACGTGGTGCTTAGCCCTATGCAGCGTACCATGTGAGAACACCTATGATTGCTGGTATGCACATTATCAACTTTGCCTTAAGATTTTTTATTATTGTTAAATTTTTGTAAGTTATTTGATCTCCATATTTTATTTGTTGTGTTCTTTTAACTTGTCCTATTTTACGGTGGAAATTCATGTGACTCATCAGACCAGTCAACAATTAGAGCTTAAAAACCACTAGTTTAAGTGGTCAAATTTAGCTTGATTTTCATTTTCTGAAGCACCACAGTGAACATTGTAGGCCAAAGCATAAGTTGATTCCTCATGGTCTCAACTCTCAAGACACACACAAAAACAAACAGCATAAAAAGAAACATCCATATGAACTTCAAACAATAATCAAACAAGATACAAAACATTAAAGTGGAAAGGAGAGTCAAATAATTATATACACACCTAAATACAAGAATCCTATTGAAGACCACTGCGTCCAACCCAGCAGTAGCTAAGATTTCATCCTCCGTGCATCGCAGACTTCTCACAATCCAGCCAGTGGATGGAACAAATCTCTCCAAAATAAAAGCTTCCCTGAGCCTGCTATTCTCCTCAGCAATCCTTCTCCCAAAATAGACCTTAACATTTTGCGGTTGCTTCCTCAGAATGGAATACAGTGACAAAAAAAGTACACAGAGACCAATGTTGATTCCAGCTGAGGTCAGAAGAGCACCGAATTTCATCTCTTTCTAAAACTAATATGTAAGGACCAACACCCCTTATGTCATATAAATGTAACAAACTTCATATCTCCTTTAATTCCTGCAGGAAAAGATTGGAACTTCAGGTTTCACATACAAAAAAGTCATGTAGAAATGACCTTGAATAAAATGTATCATCACATAGTACCCATGTACACCAAGGAAATCATGAGAAGAGCATGTGCCCTAAAAAACGGCTTTCCAAGCCATCCCTTGGATTTCTTCAAGGTTATAAAATGCATGATGCAGAACAGCAGAAGCATTTGAGGCAGCTGACTACAGAGTAGAAGGGCCTATTTTTAAGGAGATAAAACCCTAATAGCTTAATAAGACATGGAATATGCTTATAGCATTCCGCCAAGAGAAAAAAATTAACAGCCCTTGGAACAGGCATCACGCAGGGACAGACTAAAATCAGGAGACCAGTATTACTAAAGTGAATAGTTCAGAACTCAGGCTTGGTCCAGACTCAAATAAGATCCAAAAAAAATATATTTCAGATGGCTAACCATTTTCTCTACCAGGAAAATGTTCCATCCTAACCTGGTTTATCTTTATATCTACAATGGCAATATAATAGTAAGTACTAAGAATTTTCATGCATGGAAGCAAAGCAACCACACCTAAATGCAGATCAAGCGAATTACAATAGTCTGTCTTGTATGGATTAGAATAAAATATATCCAGGCGAAAGTGTGCTGTCAGATAGGTTAGGCAGAAGAACATTGGTTTGAAATTATGTTTAAATGAACCTAGATGTGATGAGATTTGAACTCTAAACTACTTCTACTTAATACCAAGTCGTTATTATGATTAATCATTCATAAACTTTTCTATCAACGTAGATCACAGAACTATAACTCGTTCAATTTTTTTCTCACAAATAGACAGTGGTATCAAGGTTCATATTGGCAGTAAGCTATTTGTACTGCTACGGGTCACCCACATTGTAGCAATTATACAGCCTAAAAGATCGCTTATGTGGCCTAATTAGCTATTACTATTTCTTGTATATGGCTTAATTAGTAATTGTTCGTAACATGTTGGGCACCCATTCCTGTATAAGGCCTTGTAGACCTTTCTTTAGAAAGCCAACTGGATCCACCAAAAAATGAAATGACGGCCTGGAAGCAAACTAGCTTAAGTAGCCCTGCAGACTGATCTTCTATCACTACCAGGCTCTATGAATTTTCATAACCTATGTCTCAGTTTACTGCATTAGTAATTTATTATTGATTTACTATGAACTCCATTGCCCTTTTCTTTTTATTGTCTTTTCCTTTCATTATTTCAAAGATAATGTGGAACTCACCTCTCCTTTTATATACACTATGTAGATCTCAAAGAAGCTATTGAGCCAAGGCAAGGTGAATTTGCTCGTAGTATACAACCAGAGCAAATATAAGTGGCTAGTAAAACAAAGCACTCAGATACGAGATGCAAAAAAAGGTTGACTGCAAACGGCATAAGAAAGTACAAAATGGAATATCTGGCAGATCTCATGGGAGGCATGAAGAATCTTAAAGGGAATAAAAGAAGTGGCCATTGTCATTTTGTCAGTATGGTACAAAGAGAAAATTAATCTCGAATCCACTACCACAGGGACGTTTTTTTACACTTAGAAAGCTGGTAACCGTTTCAGAATTGATATTATTCGTTCAGCATGAAAAGATTGTTTTTGTCCTCGTCTTTTTAACTAAAGAAAAAGAACAATCCATCAACTGTCAGGAGTTTAAGGCTTCTAGTTCACTCAAAGTAAAGGTTCCTGCCAGCATCCATTTGTCCGCTGAGTTCAATGCTAGCATTAGAACAGCCAATCTCCTCAAACATCGTATTAACAATTCTGCCCCAGATGCATTTGGAAATTTCAAAACTAAACACCAAAGTCGCAATCGCCGCCGGCCTGGTGAATCTAGTAGACAATACACTACACCGTCAGATTCAGATAGATGAACACAAACCAAGCATGCCGCCAAAGCTGTCCATTCCGCTCAAGCCGCGCCCGCACAAAAACGACACCCCCGAACTCAGAGAGAAGAAAAACTTGCCTGTCGCCTCCACCCGCGACGTGCGCCGAATCCACCAATGCCGCCCGCGCGCTCCTCAAAACCCTGCACACCATTACAAACCCCCCAATAAAAAAGAAGTTCAAATCACATACACACGCACAAAGACACTAGAAAACAATCGGTGGAGCGAGGCGATCGAAGGCAAACCACCTCCACTTGCCAGTCCACCACCGCCGCCACCGATCAACGCCGACGAGAACCAGGGATCTCCCCCGATCGAGATTTGGGGATCGGATAGAGGCGACGCTTCGAGAAAGCAATGGCGATCTCTGGGAGGGAAAGGGGATTTGCGATTTGGTGGGATGGGTTGGAAGCTTGGATCGGAAGGCAGACAGAAACCAAAAAGGAAAGCGACGGGAAGAGTGGGAGAGGGGTAGTGCAGTGCGAGGAGTCGTCGTGTGAAGAGGCCGGCGGGGGGCGGGCCCACTCCGGATGGGTGGGGGTGACGTGGCAGCGTACGACTGGTCGAGTCGAGCCGTCCGCGGGGAGTGGCAGGGACCGACGGATGGAGATGATCGCAGTTGTGGCCGTAGTGATTGGTGTTAACGGTGTTGTTTCGTAGTAGGCGTATAATCAGCTGGCAACACCAATTATTGTCTTGGTTAAAAACTACTCCTCCTCCTGCTAATTAAGGGATTGATTAACTACCAACCAGATAGTAGTAGTACGTTGGTTGGTTATTCTGGTAATTAAGGGATTGATTTATGAAGCTATGACTAGTAAGACATAAAAATATAAATGAATGAACTAGAAATGACTAGTAATTGAGCACATACAACACACGTTACGATCAATATTTAGATTAAATCCAACATATTGCAAGCACAAGATTTCACAACCTTGTGCTTATTGTTGTTTTGAGAAAGAAGGATGCTTGTGATTTGTATCTCTTTTTCCCTACTTTACTAACAAATCATTAATACAACTAATTAATTTTTATTTCCCAACGTACAAATTAAAAGAACAGAAGGGCAAGATACATATATTTAACCAATGACAAGAAAGAAAATAGAGAGAGATGCCAAATATTGAAATACCACTACCCGAAACCCTCTGTGCCCCAAAATTTGATCACGTCGGTCATGTCTAGTTGCCAACTGGAGCAATATACTTGCAATTGCGATAAGGACACCAGTTTCTCGTGTACCAGTTGTTTTCAAGCATTTTTATGAACATGGAAAATCCAAAAACAATAACATGGGCAACCAAAGCTAAAGACCAAGAAGTGGCCGTAATTCTCATGAGCTCCATTCATCCTTTAAAGAGTGGTTTCCTGCCATGTTGTCCCAAAGGAGGCTTGCCTTGAGCACCTCCCAAACGTTGAGTAATTGAGTCTGATTGGCTGTGCTTGCGGCAGCAGCCATGGCCGCTGTAAACAATGGAAGAAAGCCAAAAAAATTGACTTCAGATTTACTTGACTGTCATCACAAAAGGCCAAAAACTGGTTGTAGCGTTGGTGCACAGCTAACCTTTTCCTTTTATGTTTTTTAGAATAATTCATTCAGCATAGTAATAATTTCAGATAGAATAATTAACATGGCCTCATACAGAGCCACGTACATGTTGTCCTAGCGCCCTAGCACTGACACCAGGTAGTGGTCAGCGTAGTTGAAAGCGTCCATTAATGCCACCTGCACAAATAAGGGGATAACTCAAAAACCTGCACTAAGGCAAAGCATCATCATGTAGTTTCTAAATAGGCCTCGCAAATTAATATGGGTGAAACAAAATACAAGGAAATGCACTATGGAATTGTGTAAGTCGTTTATTATATAAATTGGCTAGGCCGATAGACCAGCTACGTATGTAAACTCATGGATACTAATGCAGTCTGACCATTACGCATTTGGTAATAAGAATGTAGGCACTGATAAAGCAGTAAGTCTGAATCTGCAAACTTAGCATGACCAGTTAGCAAGTATAACTGTTAAAAGCATTACTGAATTAATTTAATTATACGCACAATTGTTGCATGTCATCACAGTTTCACCGCACAGCAGTACAAGCATCCGCCTCTCGAGAAATCCTGTTTATGTGTAACATTAGTGGATCCTATTTATAAAATTTATCTGGATATAATCAGTTTAATGTTAGATGGACATGGCCCAAATATTAACTCGGACAACGTTTTTTTAAGGAAAAGGCAAAAGGACTGCACGTCACAGGAAATGTTTCAAGAGCACAAAAACAAATCAATAAGTGGCAATAGAAAAGGCTAACTATTACTACCTTCGATTTTTAATATTTGACACCGTTAGCTTTTGGACATAAGTTTGATTATTCATATTATTCAAAATATTTGTATACATATGTAAAAATATAAGTCATGGTTAAAGTACCTTTAATAATAAAACAAATCATAACAAAATAAATAATAATTACATAAATTTTTTTTAATAAGACGAATCTAAATTCTCACTGAGAAAATAAAATATCTTAGGCAGTTGTTATCTTGGAGCTGAGCAAGCATTCAGATTCTCACCTTGGAGCCTGACGCATACACGGGATCAAAGTCATGGCGATCCTCCTACCATGAAAGCAAATGAAAACAACAAAATGGCAGGTACATAGTCATTTGTCAGTCATGATCCAGTTGCTAAGATATCAGAATGATGCTTGGCAAGTGGAACAACAATTAGGCTGTGTTCCGTCCAGCTTCTCTATGTTGGCTTAAATCCTCGTTTACCGCGCGCACGTTTTTTAAAACGATAAACGGTGTGTTTTAATAAAAATTTTCTATATAAAAGTAGCTCTAAAAAGCAAATAGATTCATTTTTCAACTTTTTAATAGTAAATTTTTACAAAAATTTTCTATATGAAAGTAGCTCTAAAAAGCAAATAGATTCATTTTTCAACTTTTTAATAGTAAATACTTAATTAATCACGCGCTAATGATATTTCTCGTTTTGCGTGCCACTTACTTAAGCGGCTAAAGCAGCGCTGCCGAACACCCTGTTAATAACAATGCAGAAAATGGCATGTATTTTTTTTATTTTCATTGAGCAGAGGGAACAACCATGAGTTGGATAACACAAAGTTAGCTGATTGAAGCTCAAATATTCATTTTGAATCTTTGGATTAAAAAACATGGACATGCAGAGCTGTCCCAGAGCTGCATCCATGTATTTCTTCAATCACCACTACTGCATCCATTCCAGAGCAGTCCATATGTGGATTAAAATTGAAAACATGAAGTATAAAATGGTGGTAAGATAAGCAAAGAAAACAGAAGAGATGTAACTTTAATAGATAGAGCAAACTCATTATACCTGGATAGATATATAATATACTCAATTTGTTGTTATCTTCTGATGAAACACACAAAAAAAAACTTGCACGCTCCAATCCTTGCTGTACTATTCGCAATGACCCCAATCTTGAGTCCATCTAAAAGAAACATGATGATGCAACAAACCTTTATAGGCATTAAAAAAGATAGGACCATATAATATATAAGAGCAAAAGATTAATTACAATAGTCAAGCATTCAATCAAGCATAATTATTGACCTTTAGTTCAATGAACAAGCAAGGAAAAAGCATGAGCCATCTTTACCAAAGCAAGCTGCAAAGTAGTTATGGTTTATTTATAGCACAAGACCACATAACACAAAGATGAAAAATACGGGCACACAACTTTACAAAAATAAACTAAGATGAAAAATACGGGCACACAACCTTACAAAAATAACTTACTTTACTCTTAAATCGTAATTATTAGGCTACCACAGAAAGTAGATATTCTGTAAAAACAAACCAGCTTATGATTCTTTGGGTACTGTGCACACAACCACACAAACTCTTTTATTCATATATTAGATTTATAAGCATAATTTCACAAAGAGAATTTCTATATGTAGGATGTTTAACTACTCAACCTAAGATTGTGTACTATAACTGATTAATTCTTCTCTAAACAACTGCGGCATAATTAGATGACTATAGAGCACTTAATAGGCGGATGTAGATTATGACTATAGGGACACAAATCTCGGGTGGATGTAGGAAAAAAAAGGTTGGTGCATTATAGCTACAGAGTTATGAACTACTTATAGAAGGAATATTACTGACTAACAGTGATTTGAATGTCCTAAACAGGAAGATAATTAGATGATTTAGAAATAAATCAATCTGGTAGTGGGATTTTTTTATAGCAAATGTACATTATAGCAAGTCGGTGCAGTATAGTATAGAATACATAATTATTTAAATCATCAAATGTTTGGCGTGCCATTGAGTTGGGCAGCTCTGCACACTGTTGGCTGAAATTGGCAGCAGTTAGTATTTAGTACTATTAACTGCGTCAAATTTCTCTCTGAACAATGTGACAAATTTTCTTTCAAATGGAGAATTTGATATGTGACTAACCTGAACTGATTGTCCTCCAATTAGTAGTAACTTGTTTGACATCTCCAGCAACACATAGCTTCAGAATTTGATGTTCATAAATGCATAAACAAAAAATAAAATAAACCATTCCGTGTCTACATCAATAATGTAAATTTTGCAGCTAGCATCAATACTCCTAACTTTGTATTTCTATAATTCTATAGCATAATGCTCCAGATTTGATCCATTTTTCATTGAGTCATGAAAGATTTTGCCGACTTAGGACCCAATTTTCTCAAAGTACCAATTTTAAACCACAGTTCAACAGCGAATCGGGAAAGAAAATAGCAAATCCAAGAGCCCATATTTACAGGGAAGAAGTAGCATCTACGAACTCGTAGAATTCTGTAGACAGCCATAAGTCTTGAGACACAAACCATCAATAGGCTTATAACATTGTCCAAAACTACAAATCAATGATGCAGGGATCAACACATGATATATAAACAAATTTTTAGGACTTTAACCAACTGCAACAAGGAGAGAAATATTTTATGGTGCATCCGTTGCTACAACAGATTAATCACTATGCCTTATATCTTCCCTGTTCTATTTATGAAAAAATAAATCAGACTGAACCTCTTGCACAATATCATCGATACGTTACATCGATAAAATGGAATCAAACCTATTATTTGCATGATTTCAGTGGTCGTCCGAAACTCGAGGAATGGGCAATCTGAGGTAATAAAGTACAATAATCAGTTTCCAATGGCTTGATTAGGCTGCCTAAAGAGATGGTAGCTTTGACCCCCATGCCCACTGATCTACAAGCCTATAAGCAGAAACATGAAACCCAAGATTTACTCATAGAAGGACATCCAGACAGATGGATCTTCCTTGACCCACCACAGATTTAGCATCCAACTTCACAAAGACAGCCAATTTGTATAAGCACAGAGACAAGCCTTTTCTTTTTTTGTCCCGTTGGTAATGTGTTGTCTTATTAAGCCACAATGACATGCCTAAGGGCCAAGTACTCTAGAAAAATAGTGGAGAATCAATCAGTCACTCTATCAAGTCTATAATGATATTATGAATTGTTTTCATACACTCAATAAAAACACCATATTTCGAAATCGGGAAATAACGGGAAAAATTGGATTCAATTGTCAATCGGTCCTATCGAAAATAGGATTGACTATGAATTCGAGCCATAGCACATGGTTTCATAAAATCTGTACGATTTTCCTGATCTAAATCGAGTAGGTTTCCATGAAGAAGATCTTGTTCAGCATGTTCTATTCGATACTGGTAGGAGAAGAATCGGACTCGGTATTCTTAAAAAAAGAGGAGGAGCAGAACCAAGTCAAGATGATATGGGTCGCCCCTTCTTCTTGCACCAAAGACCTTACCATTTCCGAATGAACTGGGGCTACATTTCTTTTCAATTTCCATTCAAGAGTTTCTATCTATTTCCATGCCCTTTTTTCAGACCTCGAAACATGAAATGGACAAATTCCTTCTCTTAGGAACACATACAAGAAAAAGGATAATGGTAGCCCTCCCATTAACTACTTCATTTTCATTTATGAATTTCATAGTAATAGAAATCCATGTCCTACCGAGACAGAATTTCGAACTTGCTATCCTCTTGCCTAATAGGCAAA
Organism: Oryza meyeriana var. granulata; assembly: GCA_003991445.1. Taxonomy (NCBI): domain Eukaryota; kingdom Viridiplantae; phylum Streptophyta; class Magnoliopsida; order Poales; family Poaceae; genus Oryza; species Oryza meyeriana. Next base: position 264,278 of record RYFJ01001766.1, on the reverse strand, counting down.
GATTGACCTTTGTAGAAAGACTGATTCATTTGGATCGATATCAGGACCCAACTACGCTGCATTGCCAGAATCCATGTTCCATATTTGAAGCGAGACGATCGAAGGCAAACCACCTCCACTTGCCAGTCCACCACCGCCGCCACCAATCAACGTTGACGAGAACCAGGGATCTCCCCCGATCGAGATTTGGGGATCAGATAGAGGTGACGCTTCGAGAAAGCAATGGCGATCTCTGGGAGGGAAAGGGGATTTGCGATTTGGTGGGATGGGTTGGAAGCTTTGATCGGAAGGCAGACAGAAACCAAAAAGGAAAGCGACGGGAAGAGTGGGAGAGGAGTAGTGCAGTGCGAGGAGTCGTCGTGTAAGGAGGCCGGCGGGGGATGGGCCCACTCCGGATGGGTGGGGGTGATGTAGCAGCGTACGACTAGTCGAGTCGAGCCATCCGCGGGGAGTGGCAGGGACTGATGGATGCAGATGATCACAGTTGTGGCCGTAGTGATTGGTGTTAACGGTGTTGTTTCGTAGTAGGCGTATAATCAGCTGGCAACACCCATCATTGCCTTGGTTAAAAACTACTACTCCTGGTAATTAAGGGATTGATTGATTGAGCTATGACTGGTAAGACATAAAAATATGAATGAATAAACTAGAAATGATTTGTGGTAAAGCTCTTATATTTGTACTGCAATTTAAAAGCTGAGGATGAAAAATAGACTATAATTGAAAAAAACTAAAATCAACTTTTAAATTGTCATGCCCTGATTTTCTCTCGGGGATTTAAAAATCATTAAATAATTGATTCTAGAATTTATAATAATGTGAAGAACAATTTAACAAGTGAATTAAACATGGGGAATAAATTTTCTTTTAATAAATCATGCATGGAGAGATTTTTCCTAATTTCTCCATGTCCCAAACTACTTTCTGGAATTTTCTGAGAATTTTCAGAGCTCAATAACTAATTTTAATAATACAAATATCATTCCAGTGATTATCTAAAATAAGGAAAACAAAATAAAAACCCCTCTCTCAGTCTTGGGCTGCCTCTGGCCCAATCCCTCCTCTCCTCGGCCTCGGCCCGTCTTTTTCGGCCCATTCCTGGTCTAGCCGAGCCGCTCTCTTCCCTCTCGGTCGGCCCAGTTAGACGGCCCACTTCCCCTCCCCCCTCTCTCTTGGGCCATTCTTTTCCCTAGCCCATTTCCCTTTCCCACTCCTCGCGCCCGCTAGCCAGCCTACCTTGCCCCGCGGCCAGCAGCCGCGGCCTACTACGCCGCACGCCTGCTCACCACGACGGCCTGGTCGCCAGCCCGGCTCAGCTGCACCCTTCTCTCATCAACAGGTGGGGTTGGGGCCCACCTGTCGAAGCCGTCTTCCACCTCCGGCCGCCGACCTCGGGGCCACGACGCCCACTACTCCGCTGAATCTGCCACCGCTCTCGCAGTCAAACCGGGGAGGAGACTGGTCGCCACCACCGCCTCCACCTTTTTCCCCATTTCCACCAAATTCTCGGGCGTGGTCAAACCTCTTCCCGCCGCGACATTGTTTTCCCACTCCACCGGCAGTTACTGCCCCTCCTCGGCCACAATCCGGCCTCCTGAGGCCATAAATAGCATCCCTGAGGCCCCCATTTCATTTCCCTCTGCCGCCGCCATCCTTTCTCGCCTCTGGCTAACTACCATATCAATTGAAGCCTCGGAGAGCCACGTGCTTGCCATCATCTGCTTCGCCGCATTGAGGAGGCCCTCGGCCACCATCTACCTGAAGCCATAGGTCGTCGAACCTCCATCTTCACCATGAGCCTGAGGATCTTCACCGCTTTATCCCTGCCGCCAGCCGCTTTTTGCCCCATCCTTCGCCATAGTCCCGCTTGGTGAGGTCCTCATCCCAAGCTCGATCTCCTAGTGCATCTGGTTGCCTTTCCTATGCCCTCTAACCTCCGCTCCGTCTCCAGGACTGCGCGCCACCGCTGCCGCCGCCTTCCAGCCACTCATCATTGTCGTTCCGGGCTACAACAAGTCCCTCCGTTTTCTCTGCTGGCATCGCAAGGTTCCCTTCCATCCCGTCCGCCGCCCATTTGTCATCGAGCCACTAGAAACAGCTCGCCATCACCGACCCTGAAGCCACCGTCGCCGATCCTCATCACCGGCCGCCTCTCATCGTCGCACGCCATCGCGTTTGCTTGGGTAATTTTCGCCGTCTCCTCCTATATCATTTGGTGCCCGCGCCACCGTACGCCGTCGCACTGCTGGCTTGCCGGCATCAACCATCGGTCTCTCGGCGCCACCGATCGACGTGGCCTTCTCGTCACTGCCACATCTGTGCCACCTCGCCTTGCCCATGCTGACATGTCCACTCACGTGTGTGCACCGTGGCCAGATCTGGTCGAGATCGATCGCAGCCATTGATCTTCCTTGGATCGATCTCGTCTATCCGATCCTCCTCGGCCGATCCCGGCCGTCCATTCTTGTTAACTCGATCCGAGCCGTCGATCCAAAAACCTAACTCAATTCCAACCGTTCTATCGCTGCCTGCTCGATCACGGCCGTCCGTCTCGTGGACCACCTTCGTGGTCTCAATCCATGGTGGACCGGCCGCTCCTTTTCACTGGCATATAGGTCCCACATGTCAGTGATGTCCCCCTCTCTCCTCAAGGGTTGACGCATTAATTACCCTTTTCCTTCACAAAAATAAATACAAATGATGTCATAAATCAATTTAGCTTTTCTTTTTAGGGTTAAAATCACTTAAAACTTCTAAAATTCATAACTAATTCATACGAACTCCAAATTGGACCATTCGACTCTCAAAATTCATCTAAAATTGAGCTCTACATGTTTGTTTACTTTTCATGTACTGTTACTTAGTTTTTATTTGGATTTTTCTTGTTTTGCGTGCCAGCACTTAGGAATCTGATGTTTCGGAGGATCACGACCTCTAGGTTTTTGTTTGGAAGATTATTTGAAGAAGCACATTCATACTTTAGCATGTTGAACCTATTTTGTGAAATATTTTACGGTTTATAAATAAACTACATGTTTTGTTAATTACATGGAATATGGGACTACCTATCTGTTTGCTTGAGACCCTGTTTATTTGACATCTATTCCTTGATAACCTTGGGTAATAATTTGACTAGCTTATGTCCCACTCGATGACTTAGCGAGCATTAGGATATGCTTAGCCCTGCCTAGCTCAATTAGATAACTAATAGGATAATCACATTATACTCTAGATTTGGTAATCTGTTGAGCTACGAGTTCAACATGTTTGACCATAGTGATTGGTCAAAATTAATCAACTAAAATTTGATATAATGGTGGGATATGGGTATATGGTTTTGATGGTCACACCCATAGTAATTAAGAACTGGTTCGCGAGAAACCCTTGACAGGCATTCTCGCACTTACCGCAAGCCAGCGTGGGCAACGACTGGGCATGTAGTGTAGCTCTTCTCTCTCCTAGGCACCGAAAGTGAGGATGGGCATGATGGAGTTGGGTCGGCCTGGGTTACGATGTTGATCGGCTTCCGGATCTATCGTGGCGCAATGGGGGTAGCCTGTTCGACATGGTGTGCCCTATCGGCAAGTGCAACCTCAGCGTGATGTGGATGGTAAGGGAGGGGTTGCATGAAAGGTCTTGTTACAGTCCCTTTCCGGGGTGTCGTGGTGGCATACCGGCACACAGAAACATGTCGTGGGTTTGTGTCTTGTGGGTAAAGTTATACACCTCTAGCCAGAGTAAATCTATTCCAATAGCCGTGCCCGCGGTTATGGGCGATCATCGAGATTTACCGTGATTAGTCTCACCCTTAATTAATTAACCTGACACAAAGGAACTGGTATAGTTCAGGTGGATAGTTTGGGCCTATTCAACGTGGTGTAGCGTTGTTCAGTGGAGATTAATCTTAACTTAATTAATAAGTTGTTTTACTGTTTTAAATGCAAATGTTTACAACTGGCTGTATGCAAATGAGTCACCAACCTCCTTTTGCAATCCCGTGCATGAATGCATCATTGGTGTGATTTGTTAAATATGGTGGGTAGTACTCAGTCTTGTTATATCCTCTTTCAGAAGTGAAAACTCTTTTGTGTTAAAGTTGAGCTTAGAAAGCCTTGGTATATACCCCAGTTGAGCTTGCCCATGGAGTGGAGCTGAAGTCACACTAGTTTCGTCTTTCTGCTGTAGTTTTCTTTCATGGAAGGACTAAGTGCCTCTTCTATAAGTATTTACGCTTTATTTATGTTTAGATCTGTTTATTGATTTATCATTTTGTGTACCCTGGCTTAATTGCTGGACATGGATTTTAATACACAAAATAGTCTGAAAATTAGATAAATTTCTGGGCGTGACATAAATTAAGTTCTAAAATTTAAATTTTAGGTATAGCTGAGAGGCTAATAGTGCGTGACAGAGATTTCTCGCTTCTTACGGTGTACATGACAGTGTTACTTTTATTCTTCAGATAGGCCGAGAGTATATAATGGCTCCTTGCTCAAAGAGGAAATGAATATCTAACATTTTTATTAAATTACATATATAGCATGTACAGCCACTCGAATATATTCAATAGGGAAAAATATTCTTTATAGCATGCACATAAGTAGTTTTTAAGTGACTTTATATGGAGGTGAAAATTAAACAAACTACTAACAATATCTAGGATGGCAAATGGAGGGCAACGGGAGAAGCCATTTTTCATTTTTGGGAGGTACATTCTTCTCTCTCTCCTTGTCATCTTACTCGCATATCAATCCTATTTTCCTTAAAATGTTAGGGTTCATGTTTACTAATTATATTAATATTCACGTGCCCCACCTGAGCTACTAACAAAACAGATTTCTAGACAAATTATTTCCATCTTTGTCACATTGCTATTCTTATGTGATTTCTTAGCGGGAGCCTTCAATTCACCGTAAGTGATCACTAGCTGCCAAGAGCAAGTTTTATAGTAAAGGTAATGGTTATCTCTAATTTTATCCACATCATATACTCATAAATTTAATACATTACCTCTATTGCATTAGCTCCAATACACTTGCTACCAATTTACTCTTCTCTTTCTCTTACATTATAGAGGTTGTCTCTTACTTGAGAGGTGACTCTTTTCCTGCCTTTTACTCTCTCCTTATCATTTCGTAAGCTTATGACATCTTGGGCTCTAATATTGTACCACCTCCTCATGCCATGCCTTTATTATTGGGATGTTATCAAACACGGCAAAGTACAGTATGAATAGTCTTCCTTGGTTTTACAGCGAAGGCATGCTGATAAATAGGTACTAAATCTGAAGTTTTCTTGCTTGCCCCTTCTTCAATCTTGGTTTGGTATAGGTCATAGAAGATAAAAATAATAAAAGAAAGTAGGGTATGGATGATCTTTCCTAGGCATATATCCTAGCATTGCTAATAACAATTCACAATGAGGAAGGTGTTTAGAGAGCACGGGGAAACTTGTTGATACCAAATGTTATCATAGAGCGATAACAGTGTGTATATGTGTGAGCACAGTTGGATATGTAAGAGATAAAGAGACGTTTAGCGGGAAAAATGAAGCACGAGGATCATGCATATTTTTTTCTCTCACTTTTCTCCATCTGTTTATTTCTTTCTTTTTCAAAGTTACTCCATGAAGAGATACAATGCTTTCCACAGTGGACTAAGGAATACTTTGAAGATGAGAAAAGAGGAAAAAAAAGATCATGTAAAACGAGGTGAGTTATTAGCACATGATTAATTAATTATTAATTATTTTAAGCTTGAAAAATAGATTAATATGATTTTAAAGGTATATAAATTTTTTTAAAAAACACACCGTTTAGCAGTTCAGGAAACGTACTCACGGAAATCGAGGAGTTTTTTTTCCTAACTGGTACTCTCGAACGCACACTAACTCGATGTCATACTTACAATATTTAGGAAGTGTTTAAAAGTAAGGGAAAAGAAAAAAGAAGAAGATCACGTAAAATAAGATAAGTCATTAGTGTATAATTAATTGAGTTTTAATTATTACAAACTTAAAAAATAGATTTATTTGATTTTTAAGTAACTTTTATATAAATTTTTTAAAAAAACATACTGTTTAGTAGTTTAATAGTTTAAGAAATATGTTCATAGAAAACGAGTGAGTTTTCTTCCCCTTTCCTCTTACCTTAGAAGGAGCCTTAGCCGGTGTGATCATGTCTGAAGGGGCAGTTGAAAAGTGTACGGTAGGCTAGCTAGTCAAGGAAATGTCTAGCATTTCTACCTGAGCAATAAACTGATACGTAAGGGAAAAAAAGTCCAAATGCCTCTCTAAACTTTAATTAAAAGTCTATCTAGCATGCTAAACTTTAAAACCGGACAGCCAACCATCCATATTTTGCAATACTGTGCATCCAACTATCCAAGCTTTACAATACCATGCATATAATTTCCTAACATGGGTCTGATTTATGGTTTGTAATAGGCAAATTGAACACCTCCATGGAGGAGATTGGAGAGTTGGACCATAGTACAATGTGTCACTGTCATCGATCTGCAACAAATGTCCGTGCAATTGACTATAGCCGATTTTCTTGTGCTATCATTTTCATATATTCCCTCCTACCAAAACATTAACACTTTTAAAGTTTTTCACGGAATTAAAAAAAATAGTGAAACTAAATAGAAAATGGTCGTGATTGGTGAGATAAGAAACTAGGTGGAGAAATATTCAGAATAAATTTTAAATGCTACTCTCTCTCAGTTTTATATTATAAGATGTTTTGACTTTTAATAAGTTAAACCTCTTTAAATTTGATCACATTTATAGAGAAACATAGTAATATTTTTAATATTAAGCAAATATAATATCAAAATATGTTCAATGTTGGATTTATTAAAACTAATTTGGTGTTATAAATGTTGCTATGTTTTTCTATATATTTGATCAAGCTTAAAGATATTTGACTTATTAGAAAATCAAAATGTCTTATAATATAAAATAAAGGGAGTAGAAATTAATATATTTTGGAAGGAAAGAAGTAGCTTTCAAGACAGAAAAAAAATATAAGGATAACGCACGAGTCAATGTCAAAATCGTGGTAGTTTATGATGATCCATTTTTTCAATATCTCCATCGCCTCTTTCACATAATTGCTTTAACTAAACCGTTGAAAGTAGGCCTATAAAAGGTTGAAAGTCGGTATATTCCAATTATAGGTGGCCAAACGGGCGGACCGGGCCGGCACGGACCGAGGCACGGTCCGGCACGGCCCGTGTAGGCACGGTTCCTGTAGCGGGCCGTGCCGTGCCGGCCCGCGTGCCTCCCCCCCGGCCCAGGCACGGCACGCCGGGGTCGTGGGCCGTGCCGTGCCGGCACGGCCCGTCGGCAGCCCACCGTGCCCGGGCCGGCCCGGTCCGCCGACGCCTGCCGCCGCGCGTCCGGCGTCCCCGGCCTCCGCCGCCTGCCGCCGCCCTCCGCCGCCGCCTCCCCGCCTGCGCGCCGCCCCCACCTCCCTGCATGCGCGCCGCCCCCTCCGCCGCCTGCCGCCGCCTCGGCCTCCTCGGCTCCTCCGCCTCGTCCCGCCGCCTCGGCCTCCTCCGCCCCCTCCGCCGCCGCCTCCCGCGCGCGCCTCCCCGGCCTCCACCGCCTGCCGCCGCCCTCCGCCGCCACCTCCCCGCCTGCGCGCCGCCCCCCGAGGCCGCCCTCCGCCGCCTCCCCGCCTGCGCCGAGTCCCGACCGGACTGAGTCACTCTCACTTAGTGAGAGTGACTGAGTCTGAGAGAGATGAGTAAAAAAAGAAAAAAAGAGACTTAAAAAATTTTAAAAAATTAGAGGAGTGGTAAAAAAATATTAAAAAAATGTAAAAACATTATGTAAGATGAGTAAAAAAATATGAGGGTATTTTTTGATGATATTAGAGGAGGAAATTTTTATATGTTTAAACAAGCAAAATAGAAGAACATACATAGTTATGCAATTTAATTTCTACATAGATATAGAGAAAAATTGTGCAATGACCTTTATTGATTTTGATATTACACAGCTGCCTCATTAAAAACTCTGTCATGTAAAAACTCAATTTTGAGAAAACCATGACAAAGAAAAAAGAGTACAGCTAAAGGTCAATACTTAAAAATAAAAAAGATTACTCTAGTTCCTCATTTTGTAGGTAAAGATTTTCGAACTGCTCAGCCAAATCTTGGTTCTCCGTGGTGTGTTGGGCACGTTCCTTAGCTAGCTCCAGTCTTTAACCGCAAGTAGCATTTCTACCACCTCACTGCGGAGATTTCTTCTTCTCTCCTCAATAATTCTTCCGCAAAGACTGAAGGCCGATTCGGATGATACCGTAGACACAGGCACCGTGAACACATCCCGTGCTAGCTTTGAGAGCACGGGATATTGGGTCTTGTGATCATTCCACCATTGAAGAACGTTGAGATCTTCCTGGTTGATCGAGTCGCTGTCCAAGTAGGTAGACAGCTCAAGAGCTTCAAGTGAAGCGTGTGCAGGACTTGCTGCGGCCGAACTTCCACCACCGGTGCTCGAAGAAGAAGAGGAACCACCCCAAATTCGGCCCCACTGCAATTTTTTCTTACCTGGGACAGGGACGGGTGGGGCTCTTTGCACGCGAACTCCCTGAAACTTAGTTTCATACTTTCGAAATACTTCATACAATTTTGTCTTACAATCAGAATAGTAGTTAGTGTAATCAATATTCATTGTATCCCCAATAAGATTTAAAATATTTAGAAACCCCCGTATTTTACCCCTAGGATCAAGAATAAATGCAAAAGCATACAAGTATGGAATGTTCCTCCAGTATTTAAGATATTTTTGTTTCATGTTATATACTGCAAATCCTAATAGTTGGTCATCTTCATATTCTTTTAATAAAGTGGCAATCTCAAAAATTTTATGCAAAATTAAATTAGCAGTTGGATAGTAACACACAGACAAAGTAACAGTTGCATCATAAAATGTTTCAAGAAAGTAATAAATCTTTCTACAACATGCCAAGACTGTTCTGTCAGTAGCGGTTGCCCGTCACTGGTAACAACATTCTTGGACTGCAAGAAAACAGTTAGCATATCTTTGTAAGGCAAGACATGTTTCAACATTAAATAAGTCGAGTTCCACCGATGGTCCGCATCCGTTTGGAACTTGCGTGGTTGCTTGTCCGAAGCGATGCAGAATTGCTTGAAGGTCGCAAGTCGAGGATTAGAACCATTCAGCCATGTTATGGCTTCACGGATAGAATCGAGATATACAGTTACTCTTTTTAAAACCAGATTTAACTATAAGATTAATAATATGGCAAGCACAACGTTGATGTAAAAGAAATGATTCAGCATAAACATTGAATAAAGGCTGCAAAATTTCCATTGCTCTGGAATTTGCAGCTGCATTATCTAGAGTTACTGCAAATATTTTATTTGTGATGCCAAAATCCTCACAAACTCTAGAAATTCGTTCAGCAATATTTTCTGCATTATGTGAAACATCAATTAATTTTAAAGCTATTACTCTTTTTTGTAGTTCCATTCATCATCAACATAATGAGCAACTACACTAATATAGTCTTCCTAGCCCTACCACTCCAAATATCAGATGTGATACTAATAGAAAATGTGCAAGTAGCAAATAATTGTTTAATATTATCCCGGCCTTGGTTGTAAACATTCACCAAGTCCGGGTTGTAGTTTGTCTACTAACAGCTTGAAACCTAGGATTATGAGCAGTTTTAATGTAAGTCTCAAATGCAGGAGACTCACCAAAATTAGGGTAGATCCTGTCTAGCAATTAAACGGGTAAGGGAATCTCGTGCTACCTGAGCATCATACTCCCATGAACGTACCGTACCGTCCGGATTGAGTACCAGTTGCTGCTGTCTTAGCTGGTAACCTTGCTTCTTCGCACACGCCTCAGCATGCCGCCTCAAATGTCCTGTTCCACCAGAAGATTTCCAGAGAGTTTAGTTTTTACAAATTTTACATTTCGCGTAAGTTACCTCCTTCCATCCGCGGCGGTCTCCTTGATCTCATCAAAATGTTGCCAGGCGGAGGAAGTTCTTGATTCTCTTTGAGCCGGTTGCCGTTGACAAGCTCTCGCTCGCAGTTCCGGATCCTTGTGAAAGCCGCATGTATTTCCTCCGTATGTTCTTGCGGTGTAGGAGCCGACCCGGAGTTGTCTCCTTGTGACATCGACAGATAGCTCGGGTCGAAGTCGCTCAGTTGAAACGTCGGTAGTTCGGATCCATCCTGCAATATAAATAGAGAAAATTAGTATTAAAAAAATAGTACGAACAAAGAAGAAATTTAAGATTTTTTACCTTGCAGGAGCACCGGAGGCTGCAGCTTATTACCTATGAGAATGTGGGAAATTTTTGAATTTTAGACAAAATTTTGTCTAAAACAAAATTTTGAGCAAAGAGAGCAAAAGAGAGGAGAATAGAGCACAAGAGGAGAGATTGGGAGGTTTGGATGAGGAAAAATGTGGCTGGGGGTTCCCCTATTTATAGGAAAAAATTTCACAATTTTTCGGATTTTTTTGATATTTTTTCGGATTTTTTTGTCATGCAACGGCTAGATTCAAAATCTAGCCGTTTTTTCGGACCGTTGGGACAGGTGTCAATTTTTGACTGGGCCAACACGGCCGAACACTGTAGCAACGGTCATCAGCAACGGGCAGATGTCAGTGCAACGGTCGCCTGCCTCCTCCTCCCGCACGCACCCGGCCAGGCCGGCCTCGACCTCCTCCCGGCCTCCTCTCCTCGGCTCCTCGGCAGCCCTCCGCCTCCTCCCCTCGCCTCCTCCCGGCTCCTCGGCTCCTCCACCTCCTCCCGCCTCGCCTCCCGCCGCCTCCTCGCTCCTCTGCCTCCTCCGCCTCCTCCTCCGCCTCCTCCTCGGCTCCTCCGCCTCCTCCCGCCTCGCCTCCTCCTCCCCCGCCTCCTCGGCTCCTCCACCTCGGCCTCCCGCCGCCTCCTCCGCCTCCTCCCGCCGCCTCGGCCTCCTCCCGGCCTCCTCGGCTCCTCCACCTCCTCCCGCCGCCTCGGCCTCCCGCCGCCTCCTCGGCTCCTCCGCCTCCTCCCGCCTCGCCTCCTCCTCCTCCGCCTCCTCGCTCCTCCACCTCGGCCTCCCGCCGCCCTCGGCTCCTCCCCCCTCCGCCTCCTCCTCGGCTCCTCCGCCTCCCCTCCGCCTCGGCCTCCCGCCGCTCTCCTCCCGCCTCCTCCTCCTCCGCCTCCTCGGCTCCTCCGCCTCCTCCCGCCGCCTCGCCTCGCCGCCGCCTCCTCCCGGCCTCCTCGCTCCGCCGCCTCCTCCCGGCCGCCTCCTCCCGCACCCGCCTCCTCCCGGCTGCTGCCTCGGCCTCCGCCGGCGCCTCCTCGCCCGGGCGCCTGCCCGGCCTCGGCCGCCGACGCCTGCCTCGGCCTCCGCGGCCGTAGACGCCTGCCACGACGGCGCGGCCTCCGCCGCCGCCCTCCGGGCGGGCCGTGCCGGCCCGTGCCCCGTGCCCCGTTCCCGCGCCCCGTGCCCGTGCCCGTGCCGGCCCGCTACAGTCCACGGGCCGTGCCGCACCACCGGCCCAGGCACGGCACGGCTACTCGGGCCGTGCCGGCACGGCCCACGGCCAACCGTGCCGGGCCGGCCCAGGCACGGTTACTGTAGCACCGTGCCCGGGCCGGCCCGACGGGGCACGGCCCATTTGGACATCTATAATTCCAATTGATATGTCCTTAAGTTCTTTCTTGTTCTTTATATAGGTCCTTCCTCTGAAAATCATACACATTTTTTTATGGCATATTTAATTGTCCAGAGCACTAGCTTTGCCTTGAAAACATTGCATATATTCTATTTATGAACCTCTTGCTACTTTACATTTATAGACTTTATGCACAAGCTGTCAAATGTTATCTTCTACCAAAAGCCAATTCCCATACCATTTCAAATCATATTAAATTAGTCTACATACCAGGACGGTGCGATTCGTTAGAGGTCTCTGGAACATTGGTGAATCCATATATAGCATATAAAAAAATATTTAACATTGTGCTCAGAAGCAAATGGATAGTGATTGAATTTAAACATTCACACTTTTCACACTAACAAAAAAAAATTTAAGGCTTACTCTACTTTCTACCTAATAGCTATCTAACTCATTACGGTGATGTGCGGAAGATCCGATCAACATGGCAATCCGACGCTGATTTTAAAAATTATGTATTCAGGTTTAATGAGATCGATGACTTACATGCAATTTGCAGACCATTGCTTAGAAACAATAGTTGCGTAGATTTTCGTCAACATTGGATAGAGTGTTATATATGTTTTTAGGCCGGTGTTTCAATTAGTTTTCTTGTTATTTACCAAACAGTAATTTATAATTCACGTTATTCGATCTATAAACTCTATAATAATTGGTTAAGCTTCTTTAAAGTAAATGCCAAAATAAAATTTACATGATCACAAAAAATAGCTATCCAACTCATCACACTGATTGTCTACAGTGTCAACCTTGCCCAATCACCCTACTAATCAATCCAGTGTGGTGAGATGTGGACACCAGCAGCCTACTTGTACGAGCAGCATCTGATGCTGATGCACACGCGCCTCCCATGCAAGCGATGCACCTTCGGTCGTGGAGCCGGTCCATGGACCAAACAAACCACGTACACCTCCGGGTGCCGAACAATCTACGGATGTGTTTGGTTCCAAAAATTTATTGGATTGGGTTAGAGCCTTTTTAATTTTAGTTGTGTTTGGTTTGGGAATTTATTGGGTTGGTATCGACTCGGTATGGAATATACCGTTTATATTCGGGACGGCATGATCCGGAAAAAACGGCCGGACCGCGCCGACCCATCTCACGTGCGTCGACGCGCAGTGACAGCGCAGGCCAGGCGGGAGCGGCGACAGCACAGGTCGGGGGGAAGCGGCGGTGACGCAGGCCAGGGGGAGCGGCGACGGCGCAGGTCAGGAGCGGCGACGGCGTAGGCCCCGGAGACGAGCTCCTCCTCGACGTGGACCTTCTTGGTGCCGTCCATCCTAGGATCATCCTTCCATCCAAACAGGTGATAGAATCATTCCATCCCCCTTCTATTCCTCCAACCAAACAAAAAACAGAATTCATTACATCCCTCCAACCAAACAAAGACTAGAACCAACCCATTTCAAAAACAGGAATGGATCTAACCCATCCCAGTTCGTTCTCAAACTAAACACATTCTACACGTGCTCGTCCCAGATATTCCTTCCCAAAAATTACTAAGGTGGTGTTTGAGTTGGCTTATTTTTCTGACTTATAAGTCGCACGCAAAACGAAGAACGTTATTAGTGCGTGATTAATTAAGTATTAACTATTAAAAACTTGAAAAATAAATCGATTTGATTTTTTTAAGATACTTTCATATAGAAAATTTTTAAAATAACACACCGTTTAATAATTTAAGAAGCGTAATTGTCGGCGAAACGGGAATGGGGATCCCACATTCTCCGGGAACATAAGGGCCTTCGGCCATATCAGCCCCCCGGGGCCCACTTTCTGTGCAAAAAACAACTGGCCATCGCTGGTTATTCTCTAAGCGCCTGAGGCTGCGGGCGCTGCCCGGGGCCGGGACGCTCGGCCTCGGCGCTCACGCGCGCGGCGCCCGGGCGCGGAGCCGGCACGAGCTGGCCATCACCAACCACCGCATTTATGGTGAGCCGACGGCGTGGTGACAGGGCGCGTCACCCCTGTCCACCCGCACGAGACCCTGAGCAGTCAGAAGACTTTTTGACTGAGAGAGCTCCTTTCTTCCACGCTCTGGCAGTTACAGTATGCTCGGTCACATTCGCACGACTTTAGCCGCCTGCAGCGGCTGCTCTCCGAGGCGACCTACCCGCCGTGCTGCACCAACTCCGGCATGGGTGTCACAGGCGGACAGGGGCGACGGGACGCTCCACCAACTCCGGCGTGGGCGTCGCAGGCGGAGGGGCGCATAGGAGAGCTCACCGGAAAATATCTCCCTCCGTGTACCGGCGCTGTGGACTCCCCTGAGCTCTATAAAGGAGGATCCATGCCGCAGATGAGAGAGGGAGCACAAGCTCGAGCAATAGACAACAAGGCAACCTTTACTGTTCTTCTTCCCCAAGTCTCCCGGTTACGCTTCCGAGCTCCCCGGGTACACCTTGTAACACAACCGTACACATTCTCCCACATAGCATACACACAGGACGTAGGGTATTACGCTCCGGCGGCCTGAACCTGTATAAATCCTCTCGCCTCCTCTGTGTGCCATTGTTTTCTCGTCTTCTCCAACGCCTCGTACACCTGAGAAACAGCTCCCCTGGCCGAACCTCAAAAGGGGGTCTCCCGACTTCCCGTCGTCGAGGCTTCGTCCTCCGACAGTAATCATAAAAAAAATAAAAAAACTAGTGGCATAAGTACTGCCGAACAGCACCTAATTGGCACGAGCTATGGCATTAGCTATTGGCTACAAGTGATGCGAGCAACCGGGCTGGTACTTGCCGTACTGGACCTGCGGTCTAAACAGTACTCGGTTGCTTTTTATTTGTACAGTAGTACTAATTAAAATAGAGGAGTAATTTTATGAGAGTGACGTACCGGGTCTAAATTCTTTTTAGCTTATTCATCATATTATAGCTATAGACTATTTTTTAAGATAATACACTGTGAAAGAAATCCAATATGACTTGCGTAAAAATAAACTATTTTCTCTATAAGATATCTAGAAAAGCTTTCTTCTACTCTATTGTCTATATCAATTACTTTGTTAAGTTTCTTACTTTGTTAAGTTTATTTTTTTAAATATAAAATTTATTCCTATAATTAAGAAGATAATATATGGTACTTTCTCCGTTTAAAAATATAAAACATACTTATTTTTCGTAAAGTCAAAACTTAAAAATATATGTGTTTAATGTCAGGCATATAGTATCATTGGATTTATATTTAAAAATATTTTTATTTAATATTAATTTTGTAGGGGTTGATAATATATTGTGAAAGAAATTAATATTTAAAGTATAATTTTGAGGATAATATAGAAACCTAATACACTTTATTTTTTTTTTTGGAGGGAGTAATAATTTTATGAACAAACTGTTTTAAACGCTAAGAATCAGAGATAAAAAAAAGATTAAATCCAAAATGACTTGCGTAAAAGATAGCCAAAGGGACAATGCATGATGAGCATATAGGGTCCCGAAGGAGCGTCCATAGACCGGTCCCATGGAGACACCGGCACATGCCGACAGCCCACGGTGCACAAGCAGGTGCTTCCAGCAATCCCACCACACACACACACCCATAACCCCCCCACCCCCCCCGCCTCAAAAAAAAAACCCGGATAATTTCAAAAAGCTCCCAACCCAAGCGTCCCAGCCACTGCAGCACGGACCCCACACACCCTCGGACCCACTTGCAGCGGGCCAAGGCGCGTGACCGCAACGAAGAGCAGCTCCCCCACTTGGCCCCACATGTCATAACCGCGCATGTCGCCATGGCCACCCGTCGCCCCGCCTCCGCGCCCACGCCTCGCCTCGTCTCGTCTCGTCTCGTCTCCTCACTTCTGTTCTCTTCTCATCTCGCTCGCGCACACCACGCGGCCACGCTCCCCGCTCTCCTCGCCTCTAAATAGCGCGGAGCGGAGAATCCGCCGAGCGCGAGAGGAGAGAGAAAGGAAGGGAGGAGGAGCTAGCGTCGCGGGGAAGGGAGAGGGGAGAGAGGTGCGGATCGGAGTGGGAGAGGGGCGGCGGATGGCGGTGGAGTACCACTGCTGCGGAGCGGCGTTCTTCGAGCACATCGTGATCATCGTGGTGCTGGTGCTCTTCGCGGGGCTCATGTCGGGGCTCACCCTCGGACTCATGTCCCTCAGCCTCGTCGACCTCGAGGTCCTCGCCAAGTCCGGCACCGAGCAGGACCGCAAGCATGCAGGTGCGCGCCGAGCCATGCCATTCCCTGTGCCCGCCCTGCGCGCCGCCGGGCAGCTAGTTTAGTTCTCACGTTCGTTCGCGGGCTGTGGGTGGCGGCAGGCGTGCGTGTAGTGCCTGATTTGGATGGGTGGCGTGTAGGGATTTCATTGCTCTTTTCCCCCGAACTGGCTCGGCATTTCGTCGAACATGCTGTGGGCGTCGATTGGATCAATGAATCGATGCATGAATGTTAGTGATGAATTTGGCGAATAGAGCGATTATTGGGAGGATGATCGGAAAGTATGAGTTGTATTTTTTGGGTGATCAATTCATGATTACACGCAGCCTTCCCGTGGTGCTTCCTTTTGGGTTGAATCAATCAATGCCATTTTAGGGGAGTTCCAGCAAATTTTTGTGTACTTTCCTTGCAAAGGTTTGGCTTGATCACCTGGGAAGTGGTCGTATTGCTGGTTTAGGGGATAGCGACATGCTCCACTTTCTTATTTCGGAAAGTAAGGCCTAATGGGATAGCGAAAGGATAAACCCTCTGTAAACTGTAAAATTTAAAGTAAACCCTGTTACTAGTTTTTTTTTGGCTATGTTAAGCGACTCATTCTTAAGCTATTTCTTTAGCTGAATGATGAAATGCATACGCTTCATCCTTTTTTTTATGAGATGGCATGTGTCAAATTCAAATCTTCTCATATTTTTAATTTTTGTGATACTGCTCATGCTAACCTTTTCTTTTCTATGCAGCGAAGATATTGCCTGTTGTGAAAAACCAGCACCTTCTGCTATGTACTCTTCTGATCTGCAATGCCGCAGCCATGGAGGTAATTAGCTTTATCTCAAGCTAGTTGAAGGCAAGTTGAGTTTTTAAGGTTCTCCAGATGAATGAACATGCGATGACATGCTTCTATATGTATGTTAGGCTCTGCCCATATTCCTTGATAGCTTGGTGACTGCTTGGGGTGCAATTTTGATCTCAGTGACATTGATCCTGCTGTTTGGTGAGGTGAATTATATAAGTTTTACTGTGATGTTCAGCTGTAAGTCTCTATCTTGGCACCACATGCTAATATTCTGTTCTGGTATAAACAGATCTTACCACAATCCATCTGTTCACGCTATGGGCTGGCCATTGGTGCCTCAGTTGCTCCATTAGTCCGTGTGCTTGTTTGGATCTGCTTTCCTGTTGCATATCCAATAAGCAAGGCAACTATACTCGCAGACTCAGTGCATTGTCATTTCATCGCTGGTCCTCGAGTGTACATGTATTGAACATTTTTACTTTTCTTTTTCAGCTACTGGACCATGTGCTTGGTAAAGGTCATACAGCTCTATTCCGTAGAGCTGAACT
The DNA here is from genome assembly GCA_003991445.1 of Oryza meyeriana var. granulata. Taxonomy (NCBI): domain Eukaryota; kingdom Viridiplantae; phylum Streptophyta; class Magnoliopsida; order Poales; family Poaceae; genus Oryza; species Oryza meyeriana. The sequence goes on along the minus strand of RYFJ01001766.1, from coordinate 247,049 downwards.
AAAAACACTCGTGACACTGCATGGAAATGAGGTAAATAGAAATATTGTCTCTTGTAAGCAGAAATTTGATTATTGCCATCATCCTATGTATGTGAGGCTACACGCAACCGTAGATCATAAACAGATCCAGTTCTGTAGGAATTTTGGTGTTAATACCTCTGTATATCATCCAATCTATGTTTGATTTTCCCCAGTCAGGATTCTGATTCATGGGTCATGTGATATGCAAAATCTTAGGTTTGGAGATTCTATTTGCTATTTTGAAGGAATTTATTATCAATATCATTTCCAAGGAAATAACAAAAAGAAATGGAAAACATAAAAAAAAAGGAAGAGAGTACTTAGTGGAATCTGATGCATTCCTTCTTCCCCATCCTAAGTGGACTTCTACTCAGAGGGCATAGGCATGCTGAATATTTGATGATGACTAGAGTTTGCAGGAAAGCTTTTAGATGGAACTGGCCCATTTTGCTTGACATAGTTTACACTGTTTTATTCTATATGTTCATGCTTTATACCAAATGATACGGTTTTACTTCACAGGTTGTGATTAAATACTCATGTTTGTTTCCCCAATTAGAATATAGATCCTAGATGATCTAATGCAACAGGTCATTTGGTGGGTATTCTGGTTACATGTTGTCCACACTTGAAACTGGACAGGCTTAGTGAGCCAGTTGGTGTTACCTGTATCAATGATCGACTTAGTCATGTAAAAAATGAATTCATGTTTATCAATCTTCCTATCTGTTTTTGAATGCGCATTGAGGTTACAGAATTCTGTTTTACAACTGTTTTGACTTTTGTAATTTCAATAGGCTGGCAAAGGTGGGGAGTTAACCCACGATGAGACTACTATAATAGCTGGAGCTCTTGAGCTCACTGAAAAGAAAGCTAAAGATGCTATGACACCCCTATGTCAAACATTTGCAATTGATATAAATGCAAAGCTCGACAGGTATTGGTTGTGTTAGTCACACATGGTGTTTGTTAGACATCATCTTACCTATTATATTTTCCTCAACTGCATAGTCCTGTCATTCGTGTTCTCCTGCAGGGATCTAATGCAAAAGGTCCTTGACAAAGGTCATAGCAGGGTGCCGGTTTACTATGAAAAGAAGACTAACATTATTGGACTGATATTGGTAATGCTATCTTCTTTTTCAAAACAATCATGTGATTCTTGTAACTAGTCCTTTGTTTGGGAAACTTTTTTAGTTTGCTCTGATTCAACATCTACCTGTTTATGCCTTGTTGCATTAAATTGAGCACAAATTTGGCCAAGAGCCCAAAATCACTAGTTACCTACCACCATCCAGATATGATTTAGGTGGCATTCTGATTTTTAATACACTCAAACTGTGTCCATATGGTTTGTCAAACTCTGGATCACAGTATAACCATTGAAGTAAGAGTCAGTTGGAGTAGATATTTTTAGTCATGTAGTTTTATTTTGAACTAGCATATAACATATTCTCAGCAGAATGACATTTCAAGTTTACTATTGTATTTGGCTGCGTAAATAAGCATAAATTGTAAAGGAAGGAGACATTTAAATTAACATGTTCTAAACTACAGCTTGTAAATGTTTGTTTGAATTTTAAAATAGGCAGCACAGCCAACACCCTGTATTTGTGCAATCTTCAACAAAAAAAATGCATAGCAGTTGTCTTGCATGACTGATCTGTATGCTTTGAAGGCATCCATGCATTAGATAATGTTATGATGTGGATCAGTTGATCTTGATTTGGCTGCTATGGCATTACCTTCAGTTTGCAATTTATTTATTTGGCAACTTCAGATATGCAATTGCATTGTCCTCACCTAAAATTAGCAATTTTCAGGTGAAGAATTTATTATCCATCAACCCTGATGACGAGATTCCTATAAAGAGTGTAACTATCCGCAAAATTCCTCGGTATGGTATAGAACTGTAAATTGTTCTTTTGTCCAACATTGCAACATTTTAATGGTGAAATTGTTCAATACAACCGAATATTTCCCTCACTATGCAATTAATGCCTGCTAACCACTGGCTTACTGCAAACACAGCAATGGCTGATATAATTAGTTAGGTCATCTGCAAATGCAGTTAATGACTGCTCCAGTGGCTAATCCGTATATTTTATTTTGTAATAGAAATGAAGAGTTGTATGCTTAGTTTTTACATCTATAAGGGAACTTATTTTACCTTCTGTTTCAACTGTATTGCAAAGTAGATTCCAAGTTAACAAATATGGTATATAATAGAAATCCAGCAGACAGTTCTGTTTTCGTCTTGGCATGTTTCTGGCTTGATCGTGATACAATATGCCAACAGTTTTATCTCTAATAAGTAGAAGTTACTGCATGACAGTGTTAGTAGCTAATTTCTAGATTAAATACCTGAAGTGCCTGTTTTCCCTAAGTAAATAGTTGAAGTGGAATAACGTAGGGTAGTTCAAGATTCAGCTAACACATCCTTTATCTTGTTGAATGTCAGTGTTTCAGAAGACATGCCTCTCTATGACATCCTAAATGAATTTCAGAAGGGCCACAGTCACATGGCAGTTGTCATAAGACAAACCAATCCAAATTACGCAGCTGAACAACCACCTGCCAATGACGGTGGAACTCTTGGTGAGCTCTTTTTCCTTCTCGGTAGTTTGTGTGTGGCGTATATAACAGTCTTTTATCTTACCATATTCTCCTTGTTTTCTTTCTTTCTTTCCATGTGGAACAAAGAGGTTGCAATCGCAATTGATGACAAGCATGGCGAGAAAGTTGTGAAGAACCTTCCTCCACTACGAAGATGGAAGAGCTACCCCAACTCCCAGAATTCTAACAGAGGGAACAGGAGTAGAAAATGGTCCAAAGATCAATCAGATGTTCTTCAAATACATGAAGAGCCATTGCCCACACTGAATGAAGATGAAGAAGCGGTCGGTATCATAACAATGGAAGATGTAATAGAAGAGTTGCTCCAGGTTGGTGGTCTGCAAACAGCTCTCTTTTTGTTAGAAGTTTGTATAACTGTCTGTTTTATCAACTCTGATTCTTTCTTGAACACATGCTCAGTGGCTATTCAAGACAATCAGCTTTGAAACAATGATCAGTCAATCATATAGTAACTCATATAAAGTATTTTCATGTTTAAGAGTCAACCATTGAACCATAAGATGTGCTGAACTTCAATGCCCTAAATTCTATTCCGCTAATTAAACAATGTTGAAATCCAATGTCATGTCCGATCGAGTTAAATAATGTTAAAATCTATGGTTACATGCAACTTCACTGCTCTATAATTATAGGGGCTCCATATTGAATAAAAGTGGGTATATATGACATTGTGCAATATATCTACTAATTCATATTTTTCTTGGTGGCGCAGGAGGAGATATACGATGAGACAGACGTACATGTTGAAGAACAATGACACATGCTGCAGTCGCTTCCCATTTTGAACCAGAAAATCGGTGACATACCTTTCTTTTGGCTGAGGGGAAGTGCGTTGTGCAAATATGTGTTTATATTATGTGTTTATAGAAACGAAGGTTGAATTGGTTCATTTCAACATCTGGTATGAATGTCTAGTGCGGTAGTAGAAAGGGACAAAGAGTCTGTGATTGCTTGGTCCTGAGATAGTAGGATTGCGTAGTAATGAAACTGTACTGGGTATACCGGGATTTTGACTCGTTAATAGTGCCGCACTGAGACAATAGTCGTACAATTTGGAAGGCTTTGCTTTCTTGTGATGTTGGCCTCGCTCAAGCGTCTGCACAGAAAGTCTTCTCATTCGGTCATTCTGCCCAGCAGAGCACAATAATAAAAGAACACGACAGCCTTATTTTTCTCGAAATCTGGGAACAAACTCACTCTTATGATGGGAATGAGGCTCAAAACCTTTCATGAGAGTGAATTACATGTGGTAAATCACTCCTGGCTCCCTTGAGCAGTGCACGTCTGGTCAGAACATCATCAAGCACCCATTTTTTTTTCCCTCTGAAGAGGAAGAATGCTGCAACACAGTAGTAGTAAACTCTTTAGTTTTGAGGGATCAAATAATCTAGAATGGGTAAGCAATCCATCATGGGATCGTTCTTTACATTTGGTGGGATGACTTCAATCCTTTTTTTTTCCCACATAGTATATACTTTTAAGGTGATGATGGATAAGACGGTTCCATTTCTCAACCACTGTGGTCCATCATCCTTGGTTGTTAGGTGAGGAGGGAGCAATGACGCACGCGGACTTCCTGTTCCCGTATCAGATTCAGAATTAACCCCAGCGTGCTACGGCAGGTTTGTGTGGAAGGCGCAGGTAAAAGTGAAATATATAAATACTAGTACAACTCGTCTAGATTTTATCCTCGAGCAGCTACGTAAATAAAAGAAAAGAATAAAATAAAAGAAGAGGAGGCTGGATTCCTGTCCTGGAACAGCAGGATTGCTCTGTTCCCAGTATAACGAACTAGTAGTAGAGAGTATATATCCGTGCAAGCGACGGTTTGGAAGATCTCTCTTGTTTGTTACACATGATGATCGATCGCTCGTGCGATTTGTAGCGTATCTCTATTGCTGCCTGCGACCCACGGTCTACGGTATATATACCGGCAAATTGGCATTCATCACTCTAGGCGTGGCGTTTTAATTTCCAAGGGATGGTCGATGTACGTACGGCGCCGGCATAGCGCAGCCGTATGCCATGCTCTTAGGACGGATGTAGTATTTGTTTATTAGTAATTTACTCCCATATCAACATTGACTCGTTGATCCTACTGGTTCCAAGTCAAAATATGTTTGGACTCTTGAGAGTATAGATATGGATGGCCTTATGCCATGCTCTTACTATCTGGGACGGTTTATAATGCTCCTTTCTGTCGGATCGACATCCCATCATTAGTCTATGATTACTTATGAAAAAATATCATCAATGTTGGATGAAAAACCGACGGTTATCTATAACGGGTGATAATAACGACCCGTTAGATGACGTGGTTTTCTCCTACAATTGGATGGCCTACCGGAGGATTAGCTGATCAGTGGAGCGGTAAGCTAAGCACAAATCCTCAGCGACCCTGTGCGAGGGAACAGGCCAACGTGACACGCATTTATACATTAGCCGATATGGCATACGCTCCGGCTTTCCGGCCGCCTGCAAGAGCATCATCCTTACGTACGGCAACGCTCGCATCGCATGCAGCATACGGCGCTGCATTAACCCCCTGCCAGCACGTACTACCACGGTATCAGTATACGTAACATGGGAAGGGATCGTCCATATACATACATATTTTTTCAAGTTTTGTTTCCGGACGTATCACTACATATATTTTTTTTAAGATAATAGAAATGATTTACGTCTCTAACCTCTACCAACAGATACACAATCAATGAGTCCAAACAGATAACAAAAAACTTAAGATTATGGAACAAATCTCCATCCGCTTCTAAGAACGTCCAACTACAAATAGATTACTACACATGCAAAGCACACAAACATACTCTTTGTGGATGTGTCCCTAATACACAATCAAAGAGAAATGGTCTTTTAAGTTTTTAAGTGAATTGTGATTTTTTATTCCTAAAGATAGATGATAATTCACCTGTCGATAAGAAATAAAAAGTGTTTAGTTTATATATAAGAAAGGAATATAATATACAATATCACTTTTTTTATAAACCACTTTAGCTCTTGTTCAGATAGGCTGTGTGGCCTAGATGATAATTAAAATCCTTCAAAGGATATGAGAATAAAAAAATCCTACTAGTACTATGAGATTTGAACCAATGACATTCAGTCGAGTTGACTGTTGAATAAAATCCAACCTTCCAATTGCTGACACGTGTTTCATATCGATTAACCACTTTTCCCCTCCACCCGGGCCACCACAACCTCGTTAATGGCGCCATATCAATACTCCTTCCACCTTAAAAATAACTTCATTTCTAGTCTATCTTATTTATTCTATAAAAACTTTATTTTTAAATAATTAATACATTAAAATTTATTAAAGTAGAGAATATAAATATATTAAAGTTAGTTAAAGTAGAGAACAAATGTATTGAAGTTTGTTAAGGTTAGGACTTGCATTTGTGTTTGTCCCACAGATACCAAGAATATAGTTTTAGTCTAAGGATTTGTTACCCAAAGAGTGTATTTTTAAAGTATGGTCCATTAGGCCTTTTTAATACCACTTTATTGTTTTAACCATTTAACTAGTAGGACTCTCTTCTTCTCGTTGTTTTTTCTCCGTATTAACTAAGAATATAGTAGTCTTTTATCCTCTTGCTTAATCTCTCTTTGACTAACTAAACTACACTTATTTAGAGGTGGAGAGAGTAGCTTTATATTGATATGCCTGAAACGGATTATAAATAAAGTATTTTTAAGATGAAAATAGTAGCAATGGGCCAATGAGGATCATCACCTCTCACCTCCCTCGCGCTCTCCTGTCTTTGTTAACTTTGATACCGATTTTTTTAAAACTTCATTGTCATGCCTCTTGCCTCCTCACAACAAGTTCTTTCTTGCTGTTCATGCATCTTCACCTTGATCCTATAGTGTCATTCCCGCCTTATAGCCTCAGTGCTTCCGCTACCTACAGCTTTTGGATGCCATCTTACATTAAACTCGGAACTCCCATCTAATTAACTCTAAAGAGATATATGATGCCACTCATGCATGTCAAATCTTATTACCACGGTTTATTGAAGATCAAGAAGAAAAAGGCTTCCGACATGAGCGGATGAGCCTTACAATACATGGTTGAGCTGGCTGCAGCATCATAAATTCCAACCAAACATATATATATAGTAGACACACGTCGTCAACAAGGCCGACCTGGTGTACACATTGTCGATCAGAAATGCCAAAACACAGCTAGCAAATGAGCCGAAGCTAGCATCCGTTGGCATGCATGCATGGCATACTGGCAGCATGCATGGACGCATCAGGCACAATCGCAACACACATGCAGTCGCGATTGACACTGATTTGTCGAGTACAAACGCTGTACATGTAGTGGCACGGCACGTCGTGTGCTCCTGCGCCAATATTTACCAGTATGTACATATATACACCTAGCTAGCCATTGGCACGGCTGCTATACCTCGCTAGCTAGCTGCTGCTGCTTCGCACATGAAGCATCAAATCGCATTGATGGCCCTGTACAACAACATATACTGTGTACTGGTGGTACCTAGTACTCCAGTACCTAGCAAGAACTGCACTTGTACGTACGTACGGGTGGCACCTATACGTACGCGGACCAATGGGATGGTGAGCTACTTCATCTGTTCCAAAAAAATCAAACCTCACATTCTGAGTTAACTTTAGTGGTAAGAGAGAAAAACTAATTTATTAAATATATTATTAGTAGGTGGATAGATAAGGATATTAAACGAATAAAACACCATGATTTATAAACCTACTAGGGTCAGCAAGAAATGCTGAAACTAATTTATTTTAAGACAATTTAAAATTTAGGAATTAATTTATTTTGAAACGGAGAGATTAGGCGGGAGGGCCCGGGGCCGGGCGGCCGACAGGAGCTACAGCTAGCATATCCAGACATGCCGTGCATGTGTTACAAGAGGCTCCCATCAAATCCTCTCCTGTCCCGCGACCCGTGCACATGGGACAAACGTTATCATCGTACTGGCCCCGCCGTGATGCTGCCTTAGTAAAAGCGTCACACACTTAGGCAGCGTTCGAATTAGAAGTTAGACTTAGCTTATTAGCAGCACGTAAAACAAAATGAGTGATTATCACATGATTAATTAAGTATTAACTATTATAAACTTAAAAATATATATATTTGATTTTTTTAAAATGACTTCTCTATAGAAAGTTTTGATAAAAAAAACATACCGTTTAGTAGCCTGAAAAGTGTGCTCATAGAAATCGATGAAGTATCTCTAGCCATAAGCCAAGACAAACGTTGCCTGAGGCTACGCTACCTAAGCATCGCGCCCAATGTTTTCACTGTGCGCGAGCGAGGCGCCGGTTTTCTCTCCAATGCGCGCGGGGGCGGAAGACATACATTCGCCGTACGGGACAGCGGCCGGCGGCTTCGCTGCATGAGGCGCCACGATATATCTTCATAGGGGCCCCAGCATGCAGTGTGGTCGTCTTACGATATGGGAGTATATATGGGACTATTTGTCATGCTTTAATTAATTTAAGAAAATTCATGGGAAGCATAAAAGCAAGTACCATGAAGTAGTAGCGTTAGAACAGTTACAAACCACACAAACAAAATAGGGGAGCATTGGCTTTGTTGCTTCTAGCAAGGACAACGTGATCATATAATTCTTTTGTCTAAGCTTAAGAAACTTCAAACTTGTTTTGGTCGATTTCAAATGTTGCTAGGAATTTAAAGTACGAAATTCATAGCAATGGCAAACGTTTTTTGTTCTTCAAATGACTTCATATCACATAAACCCCTAGCGTTGCCCGTTCGAGATCCTCACCACTGTCGATTTTTGAATCGGCGGAGCATTGCCGGCGTGTTGGGGAGAAGGAGTAGGGTTATCCGGCCGGTTGTAGTAGAAGTAGAACTGGCAGTGATACTCATCTTAGGGTAAAAATGAAAAAAAAATGTTAGAACATGGTGATTCTTCCTAGTCCATTAACAACAAATCAACAAAATTCACATATAGAATCTCAAATCCACACATACAATTCCCACAAATCACAAATCCACATAAATCAACAAATCACAAATTTGCTAGACAAAGAGCTATAGGCGAAGAAATCTTACAGAACTCATTGCCTCGAACTTAGCCTTACCACAAGGACCTCATCGCCAAAACCTAAGAGAGAAGAGGGATTTAGAGAGAGAAGAGTAAGAGAATAGTGATAGAGAGATGGGAGTGTCAGGATTTACCATATGAAGGTTGTGCCCACGAGCTTGTCCTAGTCGACTATCGTGTCCTTGGCCTTGATCTTCCTCCCCGCGGCATCCATCGTGTCTTCGGTTGGATCTGGGACTCCCTGAGAGGCAACCACATGTGAGAAGAAAGAGGAGGGAGAGGGAAGGACGGTGCCGGCAGTGGTTCCTCTCCTCCGGCTAGCCAGATTAGTCGATGGGGAGGCAGGGGTCTTTGGATCCGACAACCCTAACCTCCTTGTTGGTGGGTGCGATTGCCACGAGGAATAGCAGAGGTGGCGCGGCAAAGGCGGTGGCATGCGACAGCAACAACAATGTGTTAAGGAGGAGGAGTGACGGGATGATTAGGAAGGGAGAAGGCTTACTCGAGTTCAAATCAAGAGAGGGGAGAGGGGAGGGGTTTAGATTTTTTTTTATCCCCTCTCTTGCTTTGCATGACTTATAAAGTCATCTTGTTTAATTTTTTCTGCTAGTTCGTGGTTTGAACTAGCAGTCCTAATACTACCGTTTAGATGGTTTTAGTGTGGGAATTTAATGTGAACCGGTAATGATGTGTTGATAGGGATGGTCTTTTATATGATAGTGCTTCCAAAGGAAATATGAAAGTTCTACACAAGTATTTAAAGTCCTCAAGCAAGGTGTGAAGATACCAAGAAAAAAGTAACAGATTTCACATACCCTAGCATGGAAGAGAGAGATGAGAGCATTGTACTCGGTACACATTATACGGCAGCCCCTTGCATACCACCCTTTGATGCAATCATGTACATGTTGGCATCTCTCCGGCATCCATATACTTTGGATGTTCCTCTTGGACAACACTGCATGTCTTAACTTCCCACCCCATACCATGGTCAACAATATCAGAATGCTAAATCATTTTGAGAGACGAAATTTTTTTGGTAATTTCGAGTGATAATTGTTTTTACAAAATTTGCTTAAAAAATCAAAATTGTTGACAGGAAGAAGCACATCGTACAGGGATCTGCCGGAGAACCCAAAATTGTGAACCCTGTCTGTCCCACAAGAAAAGTGCAAATTGGTTAATTTTTTGTATTTTAATTTGCTTCTCTCTCCGATCCGATCATGGAAGAACGAAGTCCTACAATGCATAAAGTCAAACCATAATAATTTTGTTAATTTTGGCGAAAGCTATTGATCTGAATATACATGGATGATATGGGTAAGTTTGTAAAAAGAAATGCTTCCATTTTGCATTAGACCTCTGTACATCTTTCAAATATATATATGCTCATTTAAAAGACTTTAATGATACTGATGAATGATGAGTTTATCACCACCCACCACAAATGGGACCCCTAGTGAGTAGTTAGACTTCTTTATAAATAGATGTATAAATAAAAATAGTTGTACAAATATTATGTAGCTTGATATACATGTAAAAAATCATGCAAAATATTATTGTAACAGTGTTCGCACCAAAAACCACCGGATGTGCCAAGAAGCTTGTTGATGATCTGGTTTGATGCGATTGAACATACGAAGGCCTGGGAGATCTGCTTAGCTCCAGTGCAGGTCCTAAAATATTTGAGGTTCGTAGGCGTGCCAGTCAATTTGACCCCGCAATTGACAAGGAGATGAAGAAATTTGATTATTGATCCAATCGGCCAGTAAGCCGATACGGATTCCTTCCAGCCGATCGCCGCTATGCTTGTGCCCGGGCCCTCGCCTGTACTCGCGCCCGGATCAGCAGCAATTGCACATCGGCTATCGGCCGATACGGTCTGATGTAGGCTCCTTGTAGCCGATGGCCGATGGCACCTGTGTATCGGCTAGGAAACCGATAACGCTATAGATAAATGGATAAGCTGTCAGTATAACATGTGCATCGGCTAGAAGCCGATGATAAAATAGATAGGCAGAATAGTGAACTAGCCGACTGCCAAGGAAACACATGTGCATCGGCTAGAGAACCGATGATAATATAGATGACCAAAATAGTAAAGATAATACAGTCGGCTTTATAAAAAGATAACCTATCGGCTAAGCACTCCGATAGAACGTCGCATACACACCGATCGGCTCGACAAGGATAAATCTATTATTATCGATCTAGTAGTTCAAACCTAACTGATGCAGCACAGATCGATAATAGTAAAGGAACCTCAACAATCCGATAGATCTAATGCAACTGTGATGTAATAAGATAACTTATCGGCTATACATTCCGATAAAACACTTGCGCAAAAAACATCAACCTAGCAGGAACAACTTATCGCAACAGTTTAGTAGGTCGGACCCAACCGATGCAGCACAAACTGATGATAAGCTACTCCCAGTAAGCTGATAAGATCTACGCACGCGTGATGTGATATACCTGATGGGCCTAAGAGATCGAACCGAACCGATGCAGCCGTAGACAAAGCAGATATATCGTGGTAAGCCGGCTACCATATACCGACTAGAATATCGGACCTAACCGAGGAAGTCCTAGCCGATTGGTAGCCGGGGTAACGAGACTTACCCTCTCGCCGGAGTTCGGACCTAACCGATGCAGCCCGGCTCGAGAAGCAAGAACCCGTTGGTAAATGGTGGCGATGCGCCGAATTTGATTGATCGAGAGATAGATTACAAGGTCCCCGGGCATACGTATATATACCCCGAGTTACAAGAGTCCTTATAGGACACGAAACAGGACTTTCCTAACTAGAAAAGGAAAACTAACAGACCTGATCGGATAAGAGATCAGGTTTCCTAAAAGATAAAACTATCTAATAGATAAGATAAATAACTGCCATAACGTGGTCTTCACGATTCCTTCCCAAGCTCGGACTCTTCTGGATTAGTTTCCAATGGCTGATATCGCTTCTTTCCTTAACCGAACATGGTAACGACTCGTACCAAATTTTGGCGTTAACACACAGGAATATTTCTATTATAAGTTTTTAGCTCTAGAGCAAACGGTGGGGTTCTTTTTTTAAAATTTCGTTGTAACGTACAGGTATTTTAGATAGTGATAATAGAAATGAGAAGGTCACTATTGACTTCGGAAAACTAAAACATTATTTTCCTATGAGAAAATTCTACTTTAGGGTTTTTCCCCACTATGAAACTTGATCAAGCACTCAACTCTAAACTACAGAACCGGACACGCTATGACATGTTACAATAAAATGGTTGACAAATCAGTTTTTCAAAAGATTAGTGTATGTACAATTTCTTGCACGTAATAGGTTTACAGATTAAAAAAATTTAAAAATATACTTTTGTTTTACAAATATAAATAGATAAAGAGAAGAATAGCAAATATATATATATACCGCGCCGCCGTGGCCCTCTCAACTGTTTACGCTGCAGCAGCAACAGATGAGGAATGATCGCATGTTTGCATTCAGCCGTGGGCACGAGCGTAGCCGTGCGACGGGCCGCGGCAACGCTCGGCTCCATCGTGCGGTGTAAGTATAATTTTGGTATTTTTTCTAATCTATATATATTTGTAAAATTTAAAAAAAAGATATATTTTTAAAAAAATTTCTACAGCTTCAACGGATCGGGCTCATGCTAGAGATTTCTAGTCTTACTAACAAAATGCACATAGTTTGTTATTACAGAATTAAAAAATCATATCCGCACATTGCCAACCAACAATATATTTTAAATTTTAGAGCTTAGAATTAATTACCCGTACCTATGTTTGATTTGAAGAGATAATTGATAATGATTTTCTACATATCAGAATTTTTAGAGAGTTAGTGGTGTGATGTGATAGATCCAGTGCTTATTGGTCACCACCATTACTGCTCCTTTTAAAAGATTTGATAGATTGCCCTGATCTATATCAATGTGATGAGTCGAGTAGTATCTGCGTATCTCCATCCACGGGAACACCCTTGGAGCGACAACACCGGAGGATGTACGTACTCAGTGGGGACTCTTAAGGGGACCCAATTAAACACCCGCTCTTCCAGCTCACATGATGCATGCCAGGGGCTCACTCACTCACTCAAAGGTATATAGGAGAGATATGCACCTGTCAATCCTGTCGTGTATCACAGTAGCAGTATCTTGTTGCTTGGACGCGTAGGTACTACTTTTTTTCCGTTTTAAAATATAGATATTTAACACTATTTTAAAGAGATTAAGTACTGTAATAAAAAAGTCTAAAATATTCCTTATTAACATATAATAGGATGATAGTGATTAAAGACAGTATGAATGGGATGTGGATCTCGAGGACTATAGGTTAATAGCATGTATTAGAGGTAGCATAAAAAGTATTAAGGTAAAAATTACCTTTTATATGTCCTAGCTATATTTAGAATAAAATTTAAACTCAAAGATAGCTGAAACGGAGGGAGTAGTATTTAGGTGGCATTTGAACCTGCCCACGGCTTATAAGCCGCATACAAAACGAGAAACATTATTAGCACGTAATTAATTAAATATTACCTATTAAAAACTCGAAAAATGAATCTATTTAATTTTTAAAGATATTTTCATATAAAAAAGTTTTTAAAAATGCACTGTTTTGTGTTTTAAAAAAGTGCTAATAGAAATGAGTCATAAGAAAGAAGAAGAAGCACATAAGACTCACGCAAAACGAGAAATATTATTAATATACGATTAATTAAGTATTAACTATTAAAAACTTAAAAAATAGATCTATTTAATTTTTTAGATATACTTTTATATAGAAAGTTTTTTTAAAAAAAACACATCGTTTTATGTTTTAGAAAACGTGCTAACGGAAACCGAGGGATAAGCTATAAGCAACAAGCATAAGCAAACACCCTTAGTGCCGTTTGATTTGGTTTAAACGGCCGGCTTATAAGCCACACGTAAAACGATAAACGTCATTAGCGCACGATTAATTAAGCATTAACTATTATAAAGTTAAAAAATAAATCTATTTTATTTTTTAAAGATAGAAAAAGTTTTTTAAAAAATATATCGTTATTCATTTTAAGAAACATGGTAACGGGAGGGAGAAACGCTTGAGGCCGGATCAAACACCCCTTTAAGTGATGGCGATGGCGAGAGCCAGGGGCGCAAATAAATTCGGTGTCTGCGGTGCGCCGGGCGGGCGAGGGCGGAGACGGACGGCGCCGCGCGCGCAGCCGCAATGAATGAAGCCCCACACGCACACGCGGACTCCTTCAAACGCGTCATCTCTACCTCGTGACCGCGCAGCGCCAAGCCGAGAGAGCTTTGTAATGTAGCTTAGCGCACAGTGAAAATTGAGCTTCTTCGCGGGAGAGAAAGCAGCAGCCAGCATATGAAGAGAAAGTACAGGTACGTATTTGCTAAAATGAAGAACCAAAATTTGTCTGCCCTGGGGCAAGGCAAACTCTGGGACTCTGAAGATGAGGAACAGGGCAACCAAGCAGTGAAGTGTGTGACTTCAAAAAACTAAACAATGCCCTTGAGAGGGCTAGCAACACTAGCGAGCCCTCTGACCATCACATGAAGCTCGACCATTCATTTCCAGCATATTTACTTGCAAGAGAACACAAGGGTGCACTTATTGGAAGTGTAATAGTAGCAGTAGTAGTACTGCATAGAGGTTAATTCTGTGTGGTGTGTACAGGCAGTACAACCATGTAGTTATTGATTCGCCCTACTGCTAACGTAATTGCTCCAATCAATTTGGCCACGAAAGCCTCCTCCGCTTTTGTGAAACAGTAACCACATTTTGATCTGGGGCTTCATACTACCACTGCTAGATTTTATGCCAACCAATTACTACTCATCGGTGCCCAGTAGTACAACACTACTACTACCTAGGGCTATTTCTAGCTCAGAATTTTATTTTGTGTTTCTAAAAGTGTCACGTCATCTAGAAATACTTATATTGATAAATAAAATATAACCTCTAATATATAGTTTTATTTCGTGGTTTCATATCTAACCATAGCATTTAATTGTTAAATTTTATTGTGAAACGATTCAATCATAATGGGATTTCATCTCTTTCCAAAGCATATGTATGTATATCGGGTTTTATCCGATCCTTCTCTCTTTATAAATTTCTTAATATTTCATCAGTTTAGCCTATATGGTATTTTATTTAATGAGGTATGAAATCTACACTGGAAATGGCCTTATCACTTTCACGCAAACATTGAGCTGAACCCAAAAACTTAAAAAAAAAAGAAAGAAAGTGAGAAAAAAAAAACAACTAAAAGAATGAAAGGACTCCTGCTATTTAAGGGCCACACCCTAGCCTACCTCTAGTCTCCCAGAGAGCCACCAAGCATATATCACCACACTTCCTGCCTCCCAGAAAGCACACCAGTCCTCACTCTTCTCCCCTGGAGCCTCACTGTCCCCAGCAATGCACACCACCCCCTCCTCTTCTTCTCCTCTCCTCCTGTCCTTCCAAGATGTTTGCTGACTTCTCTGCTGCCATGGAGCTTGGAGAGGTGCTGGGCTTGCAGGGCCTCACCGTGCCATCCACCAAAGAGAGTGATCTGAGCCTCATCAAGAGAGCTGGTAGCTTCACCCAGGCTGCTCCTGCATCCTACCCCTCCCCTTTTCTTGATGAACAGAAGATGCTCAGATTCGCCAAGGCTGCTCACACATTGCCCTCAGGTTTGGCTTTGCTTGCTCATCACCACATACACTTAGAAGCAAAGTGATGCATGTATGGCCTTTGATCTGTATTTCTCTGCAAGTCATGATGGACAGAGTTTTCTTTTCACCTGCTCAAATGAGAGAAGAAAGTGAGAAAAGAAAAATCAAGTGATACATTTATTGAACTTGATGAGTTCTCATGAGTGCTACAGAACTAGTCATGGGGATGAGCACAACCCTGGGGCCCCCCTCCCAAACCAAGGCTGTTTCAGTTCATTGCTTTTTTTTTTTAACTTTACACTTTTGTCTTGACTCGGCGCATGCCTTAGCCATCCATGTTTCTAGATAAGGTTGTTGATTCTTTGGTTATTGACCACACAAAAATATTTTCTTTGATTCATTCAGGTTTGGATTTTGGAAGGGAAAATGAGCAGAGGTTCTTGTTATCTAGGACCAAGAGGCCTTTCACTCCTTCACAGTGGATGGAGCTAGAGCACCAGGCTCTCATTTACAAGTATCTCAATGCAAAGGCCCCTATACCTTCCAGCCTACTCATTTCAATCAGCAAAAGCTTCAGATCATCAGCCAACAGAAGTAAGTATTCAAACCCAAATACCTTGATGCTTTCAACCTCAAAACTCACATTGCCATATCCTGGTGGAACAAAAAATCTGTTTACATATGTTACGGCATATGCATGAAACACCTATAAATGAGAGAAATAGGCAAGCTTATGTCATCTTGAAATGACCAATCATCAAGTTACATACTTACATATATCAATATGTGTGTCAGTTAAATGCACATAAAAGAATACGGCTTCCACAAACTGAATATTACAAATCAGTGTGTACAAGTAAACACGTTATTAACACAAGGAACTGCATACAAACTATCTCAACTTTGTTTTCTCGCCAGTTTAGATTTAGTACGATAGGAGGCAACGTGATATATAAATCCAATCAAAACATGACATACTTACTTATACTGCAGTGAGCTGGAGGCCTATCTATCAAGGCTTCCCAAATGCAGACTCTGACCCAGAACCTGGAAGATGCCGTCGAACAGATGGCAAGAAATGGCGGTGTTCAAAGGAGGCAATGGCCGACCACAAGTATTGTGAGAGGCACATCAACAGAAACCGCCACCGTTCAAGAAAGCCTGTGGAAAACCAAAGTAGAAAGACTGTGAAAGAGACACCGTGTGCTGGCTCATTGCCACCTTCTGCCGGGCAGGGCAGCTTCAAGAAGGCAAAAGTTAACGAAATGAAGCCAGGCAGTGTCAGCTATTGGACAGATAGTTTGAACAGGTTAACATAGCCAGAACCTTGGTTTAATATTCTCATTTGAAGTACAAGTTTTTCAGTGTTATAGGCTGAATCACAGTAGTCTTTTTTTCCCAACTTCTGCATCACCTATTAACGGTATACAATTTTTCTGGTACATCTTCATGATAGAAGGTAATCATGGCTGTTATATACATGGCTGCAAAGAGAAATTTACATGGCTGTTATATTATATAAAATGGAATGTAGCAATATAGTTAGACACAAAGGAAAACAACAAGATTATTTCGATTTTAAAAAAAGTACTAATCATTCAGTTTGAAAACCTTTACACATTTGCAGGACAATGCTGAGCAAAGAGAAAGGAAACAAAGCTGCTGAAGAAAACAATGCCCCATTGCTAAATTTGACGAATCAACAGCCCACATTGTCCCTACTCTCTCAACTGAAGCAACAGAACAAACCGGAGAAGTTCAGTCCAAAGGTAGATAGTGAATCGATCTCTTCAAATACCATATTGAAGCCTTGGGAAAGCAGCAACCAGCAGTGCAATAAAAACATTCCTCTCACCAAGATGCATGATCGTGGATGTCTTCAATCAGTCCTTCAGAATTTCAGCTTGCCTAAGGATGAGAAAATGGAGTTTCAGAAAACCAAAGATTCCAATGCCATACCAGTTCCATCAACTTTCTATTCCACACCAGAAGGCCCACGCGTCAGCTGCCATACATCTAACATGGCACAAATGCAAGAGGATAGCATCTCAAGTTCTTGGGAAATGCCTCAAGGTGGGCCTCTAGGTGAGATCTTGACAAACTCTAAAAATACTGATGACTCAACCATGAAACCTGAAGCAAGGCCATATGGTTGGTTACTGAAACACGAGGACCATGCAATGTGAATCTTCAAGAATGGAGATCCAGGTGTTTAAGGAAGTCACCATTAGATAGCTTTAATATTTTCGGTACCCCGTGCTTGTTATTCTCTTATTTCTGTTCTCAAGCTTCTGCGCTGTAATTTCCAGCTAATTGCGATTTTCAGTTCTTAAGAATTCAGCTGTCCTTGAAAAAACAATTTGCCTCTTATCAGATACCGTTAGCTAGATGTTTACTGGGCTGATTGAGGAAAAGGAACTATTGGCACTTGCTTCTCGCATACAGCGAGTTGTAAAATTTTCAAGCAAGAGTTCCAGCATAACTATTCTAAGGATCTAGATATTTAGACAGCTTGAGTTAATGTCCATGAGTCTGTCAAAAATGTAATGACTGCATTGATTGCACCCAACATTCGGTATCTCAATAGAAGTACAACAACTGAGAAAATGAACAAACCCAAATACAGCACTGAAACAAAGAGATAAAAGGTCTCTTTTTTTAACAAAAAGAACAACTGCATTGAAGTTGCATTGGTTCAGACTTCAGACTTGACTTCAGAGTTCAGACACGCATAAAGCTCGTCAAAATTGATCCTGAAAGTACTCGAATCAGCATCAAGAAGCACCTCTTTCTTTGTTGTCAAAGCCATTGTTAGAGATATACTTATCCTTTGTTATCTTTTGCTGATATCCTATCCTTATCCTCCCGATTCTGTTTCTATAAATCAGTTGAGTGTATATGAAAGGTATTAGAGCATCTTCAGCAATAGCCCCTATTTTAAAGCCCCCAAATGTTAAATAGGGGCTGCCCCTATTTCCTTTAGACCCCAAAAATGCTCCGAACTCTAGCAACAGCCCCCATTTTTCAGCCCCTATTTTATTTTCTATTATTTTTTACCGTAGACTATATATATATATATATATATATATATATATATATATATGCCTAGTTTATCTATATATATATATGCAGCAGCAGCAGGCAGTGGGCGAGGGCGGCGGGCAGGACGGCGGCGCGGCAGGAGGTCGGCGACGACGCGGCAAGAGGGCGGCGATGGCGCGGCGCAGGAGAGCGGTGACGGCGCCGCAGGAAGTCGGCGGGCAGGGCGGCGACGACACGGCAGGAGGTCGGCGACGGCGCGGCGCAGCAGGGCGGCGCAGGAGGTCGGCGTGCAGGGCGGCGGCGCGGCAGGAGGGCGGCGACGGCGCGGCGCAGGAGCACGGCGATGGCGTGGCTGGAGGGCGGCGAGGCAGGAGGTCGGCGACGACGCGGCGCAGCAGGGCGGCGTGCAGTGCGGCGGCGCGGCGGGAGGGCGGCGACGGCGCGGCGCAGGAGCACGGCGATGGCGTGGCTGGAGGGCGGCGAGGCAGGAGGTCGGCGACGACGCGGCGCAGCAGGGCGGCGTGCAGGGCGGCGGCGCGGCGGGAGGGCGGCGACGGCGCGGCGCAGGAGCACGGCAATGGCGCGGCTGGAGGGCGGCGAGGCAGGAGCTCGGCGACGACGCGGCGCAGCAGGGCGGCGCAGGAGGTCGGCGTGCAGGGCGGCGGCGCGGCAGGAGGGCGGCGACGGCGCGGCGCAGGAGCACGGCGATGGCGCGGCTGGAGGGCGGCGAGGCAGGAGGTCGGCGACGACGCGGCGCAGGGCGGTGCAGGAGCACGGCGACGGCGCGGCGCAGGAGCACGGCGACGGCGCGGCGTAGGAGCACGGCGATGGCGCGGCTGGAGGGCGGCGCGGCAGGAGGTCGGCGACGACGCGGCGCAGCAGGGCGACGCAGGGCGGTGCAGGGCGGCGGCGCGGCGCAGCAGGGCGGCACAGGAGGTCGGCGTGCAGGGCGGCGGCGCGGCAGGAGGGCGGCGACGGCGCGGCGCAGGAGGCCGACGGGCTCGAGAAATTGTCGTAGGCGCCAAAAAAACGTCGATAGGGGCTGTGGTGTAGAGCCCCCAGGACTGGGGGCTTGGGGACTGGATTTGGGGGTCTCCTCATTTTAGGGGCCCTATTAGGGTCTCTGCTGGACCTCTTAGGCATATATGTATTCATGCTCCTTGATCAATACATTTATCGCATTGAGTCTATTCACTCTAACAGCCATATTAGAACAAGCACACGGAAAGCAAGATCATATCTTCACACAAGCGAAGATAAGATAGCAAAATTGAGTTGCAGTGGCTCAAACACGCACAAAGGTCATCAAAAGTTTGGTCCTTGATTAAATCTGAATCAAGTCAGCATTGAGAAACGAAGTTTTGGTCGTCACAGCCACACTATAACAACGCAAATGCAAGAAACAAACCCAGAAACATAAAAGGGAAAAATCAACAAAATCATAAATAGCGTCGCAAAGTTCACTCTCGCAGTAGTGCCATCGTGCAGGACATAGCTTTCACACAAATCAACACGGACAAAATGTGTCGCGTTGGCTCAGACACGCACAAAGGTCAGCACAATTTTGGTCCTTGAACAAATCAAGTCTCAGCATCGAGAAACGAAGTTTGTCTGTCATCACAGCCACGCAAGTACAATCAACTGCGCCAACCAAATCTAACACACGAGAAACACAAGAGAAGCAAGTAAAACCACTTGGACGAAACAAATTTGTATCATAGAGGAGGGGGAAGAACTATAGCGATCGATTGGAGAAGAGGCCGCTTCACAAAAACCACTAAAATCTCCCACGAACAACCGTGCGAAATCCGCAACGAGCCGAAACAAACTTGGAGAATATATATATATAACAAAACTTCAAATTAATCCGAGGCACTGAGAATCGTGTGCCTCGCCGGCCAGCCTCCTCGCTCGACCGCGCCGCCGCACGGGCTCGGCCGCGTGCAGCCGCCCATCGCTCGCCACCCAAGCTCGAGTACTCGCCACTTGTTCATGCTTTGTTAGGGTTAGGGTTTGTGGGAGATGAGATCTCGGCCGTCCGTTCCTCGGATTCGACGCGGGATCTGCAAGCCGGGCCAGCCGCCGGCTCGGCTAGTAGGCCGCGGCCCTTTAGTGAGGCCCACAGAAACCAATCTTACTTCGAGGCAAAGATATCTACTGTCGAATTTTTACTGTTACTAATTTAATTTTTTTTTTAATTTACAAAACTAATTTTCGATTTAGATCATTTGCAAAACTAACCTCTTGCCGCCCTGGGCCACAGCGGTATTTAAAAACCGCCGTGGCCCAGGATGACGAATGGCATCCCGTCACCCAGGGCTAACGGCACCGGCGGCCGTTAGCCGCGGGGAGGCCACGTGGATTCGCCGCCCTGGGGGACGGCGGCGAATGCCGGCCCCTGGGGGCATTCGCCGCCGTCCCCCACGGCGGTTTTTAGCATAGTGAACGGACGGTCCGCACAAGGATCGGACCGTCCGAATCCAGGGGACCGCCTGCAAAAAAATTTTTCTTTTTTTTTTGATATTTTTTTCTCAACTAGCAACACGAGAATAGCAAAATCTCGTGAAGGTGCAGCTTAAACCGATGTAAGATGTGGCCTGTAGAAAATTATGAGTGTGCTTTAAAAACCGTACTGAAACTTCGGACCTCAAAAACTCAATCTTTCCGGCCGAATTTCGCAAAATTTTTTTGGACAAACCCAACGAAGTGGGGGGAAAGCGGATGTAAAATTTTCTGTAGATGTCCGTAGAGTACTTATTTGCCCGATTCCGAGACCGTATGCGAAAGTTATGACTGTTTTAAGATAGTTAGCGCGCGTTACAACAATTTGGCGTGGATTCAGACCGTCCGATCGCTGTGCGGACGGTCCTATGCATTCGCCGCTCTGAGGGACGGCGGCGCGAATCCACGTGGCGTCCTCGGGCTAACGGCGGCCGGCGCCGCTAGCCGCGCCTGACGGGGAAGCCATTCGCCGCCCTGGGCCACGGCAGTTTTTAAATACCGCCGTGGCCCACGGCGGCAAGAGGGTAGTTCTGCAAATGATCCAAATCAAAAATTAGTTTTATAAATTAAAAAAAAATTAAATTAGTAACAGTAAAAATTCAAAGATATCTACTGTCTCTGTATCTCATCCAACTGCTGAGGCTGCGTTCCAACGTGCTTTTGCTTGCTGTTTTCTGTTACCACGTTTTTGTTAACTGCTTAGCAGTGTGTTTTATGTAAAAAGTTTTTATATAGAAGTTTTTTTAATAAATAAATAAATTCTTTTCAAATTTATAATAGTTAATACTTAATTAATTATACGCTAATGACTCATATCGTTTTGCGTGCCAATGCTAATATTTCCACATTCGAATGGGACCTGAAAGTAAGGATTTGCTATATGTTCAAGCACCCGAAAAATTGTAAATTTTCAGTCTCACACATTGCTAAGTCTAGATTTGTAATACTGTGTAATGTGCAATTTTAGTTTATTTTAATTGTAATTTTGTCATTTATATGGTTTTACATGTAATTATCTATGTCCGAATTCTTTTACATGTAATTTTTTAAAATTTTGTACATTGTAGATTTATTTCATATTTAGTTAGAATGATTTACCGTTCAACCCTTTATATAGGAAAGAAATAACTTTGTTTGGATAAGTAATAATGAGAGTGATGAGAACCATTGAAAGAGAAAAATGACTAAAATTTTTAAAATTTTGAGTCACCTAAAATCTAGACACTATTATAGTTGATTAGGATTACTGAACTTTCGTCAGCACTGACAAAGAATCAAGTCAACATCAGGTCATTCAGATCGAACTAAACACTTGGCAATCGGATTGGATTTCTCACCGTGGGGGTTTCCTCGACCGATCTTGCAGGCAAAGAGCATGCATGATCATAAAAGTGAAAGATTTGTCTGCATGCCCACAGGGCCGGCTCTATGATTTCAAGGGTCCCGGGGCAAACTCAACATCCTGGGTCCTTATAGTTAAATATATTTTTCACTAACTAATCTTTTATATTATTTATTCTCACAACAGTGTTATTAATAAATATTAATGAAACAAACCAAGTAATTAACTTCCAACGATATGTTCTTAGCTCTCCATGATTGATGAACAATGTCAATATTACAATAGAAATTATAGAAGCACTGAAAAATAAAACTAATATGATTACCTTGAATACACACCAAAATACATGCAAATTCTTGTCTCCATAGCACTAGCCACCACTTCACAAAAGAGATGACCACATAGCATCCACAGTCTCATAAAAAACAACTTCTTCGGGCATTTCTTGACACAAAGTCATTAAGTACAATATCAAAATCAATACTGTCTAAGATATTCTTCTCAATAGAGCATATAGCTGGGTCATTCAATCTTTGATGTAACATAACAGATCTCCAATGGCTTGGGCTAAAGATTGAGCAAGAGACATAAGCATACATATATGTATATAGGCTTAGAGTCTAGGCTTCTACTGGGCTAGGCCCTAGGCCGTCGCACTTTTCATCCCAGCCCAGAGCTGGCCCTGCATGCCCATGGATCAACATCTGACCAGTTCCAATCTTGCAGATATGTCAGAATTATTATGTGTGGAAATAAATCTGAATTTAACCCCTACTGCTTGTTGTGATGAACCGAGGTGGGTAGCTTCTAGCCAAACCAAGTCATTGTCAGATGGCTAAAATAACCTACCTGTCCTGTTGTACTGAGCAAGCTTCCAGGTTTCAACCCAACCAACCTCCGAAAAAACAATTGCCAAACTGCTCGATCCATCGCCAATTTGCGTGTTCCTGATGTAAATCTGAAGCTCGATCGACAAGTCCAAGAGCAAATTGGAATTCCATGTAATTCGACAATTATCTTCCATTGGTTCATGGCCTGTGACACTCGAGCACTGTAGACTATTTTGTTTCTGCTCTAATTAATTAGTGCAAGCTTGTCAAATTTCTCTTCATGTGCTTCTTACAAGTCATATGTACTCATACATGCTCTGGGTTCTGACTCCTGTGTTGTAGCCTAGCGTCAAGGTCGTGATAACATATACCTTCACGTGAGCAAACACAGCGAGGCTGCAGGGATAAAACTGCATGCATGCCTGACATGTGTAGGGCTTTGATAAACATTAACCAATAGCCATTGCCATTTCATCGGTCATCACGGCAGCACACGCGTACGCCGAACACGACAGCAACTGAATACGGTTAACGTTATCAGCATGCATGAGAACTCCTTTTGACGTATTCAATCCCAAAGCGTCCTGTAATAACAAGTGGTAAACAAATTTCATCCGTCAATCAAGGCAGAGATCGAGATGACAGAGAAATTCACCAGCCAGCTGCATGACGACGACGATCTGAAACAGATTCAAAGATGTGTCGATGATACGAAGCTGCAGTGCAACCACATGCCGGTACACTTTGCAGTTAGCTGCCGGCCGACCAGCTTGCGTGTGTCTGTTCAAGTTGCCATGCCGAAAGGAAAAACTGACAGGGGAGAGAGAGAAGAGCTGATGGTCAAGCCACCATTGCATGTCCACGTCAGCGATGAGCGATCAAACGAACCTAGCTTGCCCAACCTGACGTCTCGATATATAGTATATATCTTCTGCTATAAAACTCCTGCAAGAACACAAGATTTTCTGACCGCCTCCAAATCATTCACTGCAACCTGCACACTTTGCAAAGTTAGCTTGACTAGTCTTGAGCTAGCTGGTTCTCTTCTTGCTGTAGCTAGCTGCCTAGAAGTAGAAGAGATTGAGAGATGAAGCCGGGAGCCGTGGCGGCGAGCGGCGGCACGGTGGCGTTCGCGTGGGAGCACGAGCCGGGGGTGTCCAAGCAGAGCGCGACGACGGCGGCGGGAGAAGCGACGTCGAAGCCGCTGGCGGAGGAGGAGGAGGAGGCTGGAGAAAGGGCGGCGACGAAGAAGGCGCCGGCGCTGCAGCACAGGATACGCGTGCGGCCGCCGCCGGGGGCGCCGGGGAGGGGCGGCCGGCGGGGCGGCGCCGTCGTGCGGCCGGAGGAGGACCCGTTCCTCGCGGCGTTCCTGGCGTGCACCGAGCGCGGGAACAAGGCGCCCAAGGGTGTGCAGAAGCTGCTTGGGCTCGGGCTTGGGCTTGGACTTGGATCCGGGCTCGGGCTCTCCTGCAAGGGACCCGGTGATGTGGTGCAGAGCGTGGTGAGGCTGGCTAAGATGCCCCAAGCCCTCAACGATGATTGACTTAGGGTGTGTTCTTAAGTGCTTATTAGGTGGCTTAAATAAGTCGCACGTAAAACGAGAAACGTTATTAGCGTATGATTAATTAAATATTTACTATTAAAAAGTTGAAAAATTGATCTATTTACTTTTTTAGAGCTACTTTCATATAGAAAATTTTTGCAAAAAACGCACCGTTTATCGTTTTGGAAAGCGTGCGCGCGGGAAACGAGGAGTTAAGCCAACTAGAATAAGCAGGAACGAACAGGGCCTTAGTCTCGCCATTTTCTATCTTCGATGCTCTGTAAATAAATTAAGTTTGCTCGTGTTTTTTAAGGAAAATTAAAGTTCGTGCTATTCATATACTGGTAAATCACCAGAGACTTTACTTGTTGTTTTCTTTTACTGCCTCCGTCCTTAAAAGCCGTCCTTAAAAGAGTATAATCCTGCTGTGGCTTGGGAAGGGATTACAAATAATAGAATTCCTTAGATGCAGCAAACTGAGCAATGCTTTCTCTTACCTTAGTTTCATAAATGCATTATTTATTTTTTTTACAATTTTGCTTCTTCATAATCCGTATGAGATGAGCAGATTAAAGCCTAATGCATAGCCGACTAGTTCTCTCCTCATTTCGTTCCTGCAGAAAAATATGTAGAGCATGAACAAGGACAAGAAGATTGACAACAAGACAGGTCAATCTGGGCCTTCCGTGACCGATTATTTCATGTCTTCCTAGCTCCGAAACCAACCTAATAACTTGAGCCCATTATAGCCAAGGCCGAATGTAATTTCTACCATCATTTACTATTTTTCTGTTAAAGATACGAGAGATGCCTGTGATTTAGCCCACTTTGGCCAGGCCGTGTCGATTGTTGCGTAGTGGGCTGTCGGCGGATTCGGCCCGCTCCCTTACATTCATATTTACCTAATTTTTCATGTACAAGTCGGACGCACTCACGCACACGACACTCGTGCCACGTACCCCCACTTATGCATTTAATTCTAGCACATATCTAAGCAGATTGCAGGTCTAGCCTCATGTCGACATGTTTCACCAAAAAAAGCCTAAACGACTGAACTTATAATCAGTTCATCATTTTTTCTATTTGGCAGTGCTTTCATAAGATACTCTCTTCGGTTTTTAAGCCATGACACAATTAATTTTTGACATACGTTTATTCATTAGTTTTATTTAAAGTTTTTTACAAATATATAAACTGTAAGTCATATTTAAAGAACTTTTAATAATAAAACAAGTCACAATAAAATAAATAATAATTATATAATATTTTTGAATAAAATAAATAGTCACATGTATGTTCAAAAGTTAACCCTTCACCTATTAAACCGGAGGGAGTTTTTTTTTTTGGTGATTGGAAATATGCTATACACCATGTTGACGACTAAAATTAAGCTCGATGTTAAACAGAGTGA
Organism: Oryza meyeriana var. granulata; assembly: GCA_003991445.1. Lineage (NCBI taxonomy): Eukaryota > Viridiplantae > Streptophyta > Magnoliopsida > Poales > Poaceae > Oryza > Oryza meyeriana. The sequence goes on along the minus strand of RYFJ01001766.1, from coordinate 220,973 downwards.
CGCTATGCTATTATACAGTGAAAATGAACTTGTGGTCTCCAGACCTGAAGATATACATATTTTAGACGAAGTAGAGACAACTCGACAGCTGCTATTCGAGTTGTACGTTTTTTTTAAGGGGAGCTTATGAGGGTCTAAGAGCGTCTACAAACAAAAGCAAGTGCAGATAAATATATATTCTCTCCCATAAAAAAATATAAGGTCGTTGATTTTTAGACATATATTTAACTATTTATCTTATTTAAAAAATACATAATTATCATTTACTTTGTTGTGGTTTGTCTTAAAGGTACTTTACACATGTATTATATTTTTTGCATTTTTACATAAAATTTTTAAATAATACAAATAGTAAAACATATATTTAAAAGTCAATGACATCGTACGTTAAAAACACAACACAGAACAGAGTAGTACACGGCCGCTCACATCCATCTCCTTCCATTTCTCCTTCTTTTGCTTGTTTTTAAAGGCACGATGAACATATAAAAATAAATTCAGTCAACAGATGGAGGATCTACTCGTGTACAGACGAGTAGAAAAGGTTCTCTGGTACGTAGGTCAGGGTTATGTTAAGAATCAGACTCTTCCCAAAAAAAAAAAAAGAAAAATCAAACGGCGACACAGTTGCCATCAGAAAATATACGGAATACATGCAGCGAAAGTATCAGAACGACGACGCAGCGGTCGATCACTGAACACAAACCCAACTGTATACAGGACACAGCTTTTGGTTTTGTTTATAGCGTAGCACTTGGTGATTTGTCGCTCTCGTGTCTGCACGTGCCGAGGCGGATGGTGCAACAGGACAAGAGGGGTTTTGTTTGCCTGAGAGCATCCAAGGCTGGCTGGAAGCATGCAACAAGCAGATTGGAGGCAGGCACACAGGCTTGCTGGCCCTGCTAGCTGCTGCTTCAGAGGACTGGAATTTGGAGGAGACAAGCATGCAGATGTGTGATGTTTGCAATTAGGTTAGGATATAAGATCCATGTTGTAGAGAAATAAAATTAGGAGTGGATGTCGTTCACCAGTCATCATGTTTTATGATACTAGCTGAACACCTATGCTTTTTTATGGATAAAAAATATTATAATATTACCTAAAATAAACAAAAATATTTTCTTCATGAAAACAATATATTTCTCATGAAATGTGTTACACATTTTTTTCTATTGAAAACACTCATCTTAATTTGGTTTTATATATGGCTATTCGTTTAGATTTGATTGTTTCTTAATATTAAGAAGTTTAAGAGACAATTTATAAAATTTACGATGAAAGCAGGTAATACTGCGAATTTACTGTCACCACTACATCCTTCTTTAAAGGAGTAAAGATATAATTCATACACTCAATCCCTCTCTTTGCCTCTATCATACAACCGGCAATTAGGCAACATCCTGTACTATCTCAAACAATATTGTGCCCCACAATCGAGTAGTTGAGAAATCCAAATATTGGGGTGAACGAAGTTTTTGTGATGACAATATATTTTCGTTGTATTATGTATGTATAATTTAGATGAGAAAATCCACTCATTGCCACGAGTTTTCCTTGTCAACCTATTTATAATATACATGGGCTCATTACTCACGCAACACTCAATTTCTTTTCTTTTCTTGTTTTGTGCGAGGAGCAACATTCATTCGATTACGAAAGGCATATGTTCTTTTTTTTTTTATTACAACTCTTCAATTCCTTCTAGAATCTTACATGCCCACTACCCCAAAAATTAAACAAAACTAAATCTTAAAGAATAAAAATTTTCAGGTTGTTTGCTAAGCGGGAAGTTTTCCTCATTCCTAGTCAGTCAGTCAGGTTCTTTTCAACTACTTCACCGTATTATTGCAGCTGCTTATTTGCAAGAAATTTGTTCTATGCCATTTGTTATCTTTATTCTGAAAAATATTTAATTTATCTTTATAATCAAGTATCCACGACAACAATTCAATAAACAATCTATTTCAAATAGCCCGAGAGTGCTTCTTTATGAAATTTATGCCTTCCAAGTTCCAAATGGGGTCTTGATTTGTACCACCAAATCTTTCACGAAAAATCATACCAAGGACAAAGGCCACATCACAAATAGTCTCTCTTCCAGCAATCTAAGCTATATCACCACAGTGTCAAACCAGCCAACATCTCCGTCGAATTAATGGCCGAAAGGCTGCATGCATGCATATCAGCGTATGTACACTTGTACATGCAACAGCTAGCTCCTGGCTTTAGCCACTGTTGTTTACCTGAGAATAAAAGTACATGACCTGTACTTATCCACGGTAATATTAACTTCGCCTTTCATCTAAAAAATACTACTATTAACTGCCTTTGCATTTTGGGGTTTAGGGATCTTTCGGACTCAGAAAACTGAGGAATAGAAAAAATATATAATTTTAATAGGAATGCAAATGTAATAGGGTTCCTTTAGAACAAAAGAAAAACAGAGGAATTTCAAAGAATTTAAATCCTATAGGAAAAATTCCTATGAGACCCTTTGGAAGAAAGAATTGGGTCTCTAGAATTCTTTTGAAATTCCAATGGAATGGTATGCCTCATGGAAATTTTGGAGGATTTCTAGCATGAGCTTTATCCTCTTGAAAATTTTTCTTCGTGTCTATCTCTCTATCTTTCTAATCCTGTGTTTTTTTGTGTTCTATCCAAACGATTTTCTATGTAGTTTTTTTGTGTTTTTCTTTTCTTAGGATTCAAGAGGCCATGGCATTCTAATCCTACGTTTTTCCTATTCTTGTATTTTGAGAATCCTACGTCCCAAAGAGCCTAAAACAGAGAAATGCAAAACACAAGAAAAATACAAGAATGATTGTTTGATTAGACCACATAAAAAAAACACAGGAATTTAAGGAGAAATAAAGATTCAAAAGAAACTTTCATGAGGTTGGACCTCATGTTAAATTTCCTCCATAACTTGCATAGAATGAAGTATTCTGTAGAAATTTCATAAGATTCAAATAATGCCCATTCCTTTGTTTTAAAGGGCCATTTAGGAAAAAAAAATCCTATAAAAATGAAATCCTCCAACATCCCTATGCTTTTCCTTACAATCAAAAGGGGCCTTAATTAATTAATTAAATTAAATTCTTCCTTGAAAACCTACAAAATGTGGACGTAGTATGCTTCCGTTCGACGACAACAGGCGGTGCCTAAACCTAACTGCTGGTACATGTTGCAACTATTGGAGCACATGCTGCTGTTGCATGTTGCAACTGTCCCATTATCCTTCACATAGGTATGAAAGTTACAAGCTTGGAACCTTTTGATCTATGTATACACATACATTTGGCTTATGTTAAATGCCCAAGGAAGAAGACATACGGAATTTCTCCTTTGGACATCGTTATTCCATTATTATTTTGGTCCAACATTATTATTCGGGGTGGGATATTTTCAATAATGGGCGCACTTGTTTTTGGCCTGTGTTCACCTAATGGGTGCCCGCTTTGCTCGAAATTGATTTACTTATATTAAGTATAGCCACCTCCAGTATTTTTAGAGTAGTTTTAGAAATGATCGAGCTAACGAGCCAACTCATGCTGAGTCAGGATGAAATCAACTTCCATTTAAAATAATCCAAACTCAGTTAAGAAAAAGAAATGGGCCGTATTCAGAATAATCTAAATGAGCTCCTTTTTTTTGTCCGTGTTTATCACATTCACATTTGATGTCGATCACCTTTCAACTTTCTTTAACTCCTTTCCATTATTGATTTTATGCTTTTGAGAAGGTACACAAAGGTACAACACCTTATAATGTGAAATTTGATATCTAGGTATCTTCGGTATTACTTCCATTATTGATTTTATGTTTTTAGAAGGTGCTATCTTTAATAAAGAGCATTTTAGATATTTCATCTTAGTCCGTAAACTTCAAAAAACTTTAAAAGTAGCTATATTTTAAAATGGATGGAGCATAAGGCTCAACACAAAAACAACAGCAGCACTCTGAGAGGATGACAAGGAGGGTCTAGAGACCACGTAATTATACCAGACGTACAAGGGCAGCGCGTGCATGGGCGATGCAACCCGGCCGGCCCACAGGACTACCGGCGGTTGGGTGGGGCATCAGTATCAGCCTTGTGCGACGCAATCTGCCTCACCGCCGGGCCATTTAATGGCGGCACATGCCGCTTGACGCCCGCGACGCTGGCTGGCACCCGCGCCCCACTCCTCCTCCTCCCTGAGAGCTCGGCTACTCCTGCAAATTTTGGCCTCATGGTTGCACGGTTAAGCTAGCTGCCTCTGCTTGTGTGCATGTGCTTTTCGGTGTTTTACTAGCAGGAGCAGAGAGTGATTCATGGCACTAGAAAGAGACAGGTGGTAGATGTAGATGCAAACGTTTTTTTGGTTGGTTTTCTTAATTTTTCTCACGGCGAGCAGTGCGTGTGCATGGCGATAGCGAGACGTCAATGAGTGGCTGTTGCAGTGTTTGCCTGCCCCCCTCTAACTGCCGCTTGATTTGGTTGTGATCTCAGGTTTCTGTCAGAGCTACTAGCTCCTGATCAAGATGAGACAAGCTCGCCCATTTTCAGATTAAGTATCAGTGTTCAGTGAAGGAAAACTATGATACTCACCTCTAAATTTGTACTATTCTTCATATTGTACTCCTTATCTGAAGCAACCGAACACGATCTCCGGTAGGAAAATCAAACATTAACCATTAGGGTTGGTTCTTCCAGTGTTCCTGCTGGTTAGTGGTCACTGGATATTTTAGGTCTTCTTCCAGTGTGGCGTAATTGTGAGCACTAGTTCACACGTTGTAGCGACTTTCTTTGGTCTAATCTTGAGAAAATTCTTAGCTTTCTCTGAATTTTTCTTGTCCTAGTGGAATCATTTCAGTACATCTAAACTTTCAGTTAGTAGCAGTACAACTAGTGCTAGTCTCCTTAATCTAAGAGCTAATTAGCAGTATATTATATCATGGGGAGATGCAAAGAAGGTACTGTCAGTGCGAGCATTGGCTGCTTCTTTGACCCCCCTAATTAAAGATCAGCTAGTTGCAGCAAAGGGTATCCTATACATGATGCCTGTCCTTTAGCAGAGGACTTGGCTTTCCCTACAGAGTCCATTGGAAGCCACACCTGTTTTCAATGCAATGCTCAGATTCCAAATGTGTAGTAGTAGGTTGTTAGTTTTGTGAAATGGACAAAAACTGGTCACTTAATGAAAAAGCCTAAGCTTTTCTTTTATATATGTCCATGCAACTTTGGTCCTGTGACTTTTGAGACCACGGATTTGTCTGGTTCTGTTTACCTGGAATAATGATTTGTTTCCTGGTGAATTTACAATATGAGTAAATGAGTAATGGACAACCAAGCCCCACTTTCTTAGTCAAGCCAAACACTCATCTGTAGTGTTCTTGTTCAGAGAGGTTTCAGGCATGTAAAGTCTACACACTGATATATTTAGTGTCTGTTAGGCCTCTTAACTGCTGCTCTTTTTAAGAAAGAATAAAAATTTGTCCTTTATGAATCAATATAATATTTGCCATTATCTAAAGATATATAATATTTGCAGAATGAAAACATAGAGCTCAGGACAATAAAGAGACCAAGACTTTGAGGTTAGGGGGAAAATAATGAATTCCACATGAACCCTCAAATTATACAGATCCTCCAATATTTTTAGTCCACATATCTCTCATTCTGTGGTCAACAAGATGTTGTTGCTAATGTACAGTGTGAAGCAAGCATGTCACAGACAGTTTCTCTCCTGATCTCATCAAAGATGAGGGTCTCTATCCTGGTGCCAATCTCCATGGCCTCTAGCTTGAGCTCACTCCATTGCTGTATGGACTGGGAGAAATCCATCTCCACCATTCTGGGGATGTTGGAGATGTCCTCTGCAATCTTCTCCCAGGAGGAGATCTGCTCCTCTATGGACTTGCCGGCTCTGACCGTCTCTTCCTCATCTTCTTCTACCTCCATTGGACAAATCTTGCCATGGACATTGTAGGTGAAGCATGGTGAGGTGGCGCCAATGAAATCCTCTGATGGAGGTGAGCTCCCTGAGGTTGAGGGCTTCTCATCCTCCCCTGTCAAATGTTAAGATGTAAAATAAAATCTTCAGATGGTAATAAACATCAGATTAATGACAGTGTTGACACATTAAGTGTGTAGTTAACATGCTAAGTTGCACACACATTTTACCATTGCAGCTCAGAGACAGGAAAGTGTTAATTAAGGTGGTAACAAACAACAGAGTAAAGTGTTGACACATTGAATGCTTAATCGAAGTACTGATGGGTTGGTAAAATGGTAAAGTGAGTGCAGAGTGCAGAGGGCACTATAGAGGTCAGAGAAGTTACAGCGGCAGTGAACAGGAGAGTCCTCGTCGTCGGAGTGCAGCTCGAGGACGGAGACCGGGCTGAGCTGCCGCGACGAGTCGTCCACGTCCATGTCGGCCTTCCACCGCGCCGCCCGCTCGTCGTCCACGTCGTCGTCGTTGTGGCAGAACTCCATGGCGCGGAGATCGCACTCCCCGCTATCGCCGGTGGACCGCCGTAGCCGGCGGAAATCGCGGTCGACGCCCCCGCCGCCGCCGGGGAAGCAGCCGACGACGCCGAGACTGTCCCAGCGCAGCACCCTCCTCATGGCCTTGCTGCACAGCACCTTGCTCAGCGCCGACCTCAGGCCATTAACGCCGCTCCCGCCGACACCGCCGCCGCCGCTTCGCCTCTTCTTGAACCCGTGGTTGCAGAGCCTGAGCAGCCTCCGGCACGCGGCCACGGGGCAGCACGCTCCTCCCCTTCCTCCTCCACTGCCACCCCGGCCGCGCCGCAGCCGCCTGATCTTGGCGGCCTCGATGAGGAACGGCTCCTGCTGCTCCTGCAACAACTCCGACAGCCTCCTCTCCGCCGCCATTGCTTGTGTCTCCCTCCTCTCCTTGTCGCGCACACACAAACACACGGAGGAGAACGCAGCTCACCAATCAAGAAGACGCTGCGAGCTCAACACGAGGAGACAGACCGCCGTCCATGGAAGCAGGGTCGGACGGGAGGGATTCTTGCGGAGGGGTTCTTGTTGGCATGTGAGGGAAGGGAGAAGGCGATGCAAGAAGCCAAGGGGATCATAGTATTCTCATATCCCGGGCGGGGTGGGGGTGGGGGTGGGGCTGGAGGAGGAGGCGTCTGCTCTGCGGTCGGGGTCCCCAGGATGGTTGTTACTTGTTGGGTAGTGGAGAGGAGAGAGGAGGAGTGTGTCCTGTGTCGTGTACTCGCGCGTGTGGTGGTCAGGCCATGCCGGGTTTTTTTAACTATTTGCCACTTCCTTCAAGGTGGCGTTCTCAAATGGAGTATATCATTTTCTCAAACAACTTTAATAATTTATCATCTGGGTCTATTGGGTTATTGTCATTCTTAGCTGCTACATCAATACCACATCACCTAGATGACATGGCATCGGTCAAGAATACACATCCTACCCCTCCTCTCTCGCTCCTCTAGCAGTGCATCGTGCTCGTCATACGGCAATGCATCATGCTCGGCGGCGGTAGGATAGGAGGCGTCGTGCTCGGCCAAAGGGAGTTGTTCTCGTCAGCGGCAGGGTAAGCTAACGTCGTGCTCAGCGGCGGCTATTGACGAGCTAGAATGGAGGCGTCACCGCTCCCCCGTGCCACCTACATTGGAGCTCGAGGAGGTGGGATCGAAGAAGTCGGAGGAATAGCGGCTGTGGTCACACTCGCAGTCACCTGACCACTTCAACGGCTGATGACGACGGTGTTGTCAGCGGAGCACGAGTGTGTGGTGGAGTGCGACCGTGTCAGCATCGACCGCTTGAATCTAGGCAGCGCCTTCGGTTGTCAGTGGCGACGGCTGGGGTGTCGTCTTCTTGCTCGATCTGGGCACCGCCGCCGTCGGACTCTTCTCTCGGCCCTCCTGCCACTCCCGACGCCTCCCCTCCCGGTTCCCGGTGACGATGCCAAGTCGGCAAACCCGACTTGGCTTCCGGCCGCCGCCGTCCATCCTACCACTCCCGGCGGCGATGCTGACTCCTTCCTCCCTCCTGCTGGCAACGCAAAGCCGCGACCCCTTCCCGACTGCGTCTCTGGCCACACCGCGTGGCCTTTAGAGTAAAAAAGTGAGATAGGAGAGGAATTGAGGGGGTATTGAGGTCATTTCTCACCCGGATTGCTGAGTTGGTAGCAATGAATGGCAAGATGGAAAGAATCATGTGGATCTAGATGGCAAATAATCAATATTGTTTCTGGAAGATGGCATTTAAGAATGCTTCATTGAAGAGAGTGTCAAATAGTAAAAAAAAAAAAACCCGGCCATGACACATCTTGCACCGTGCACGGCGAGGGGAAGGAGGAGAAGGGAGGAAAGAACAGAGAAGGCGAGGGGGACTCGTCTGATGCATCGCGGTCACTGGCATTTTTGGCTATTGCGCTATAAAACAAGAGAAGTTACCGTGTTGTAAACATTGGGTGGTTTTGGGAGATCAGGATTCTGCATGAATCTTGTTGGGTTTAGTTCCACATCGGTAATTGAAGATGGGGGAACGATGGGGGAACACAACTTAAAATTTGGGAGAGATCCTCATCTATCATACTAGTCTTTTGGGTTATATAGGCCTAGGACCTAAAGTTGTGGAGTCGAACACTTTAGGTGGTAGCCTGAACTATTCGATAAGTTGCGATTGACAAGGAGACGACCATACATGGTGCTTGAGTTCATTGACGGCGGAAGCGATTTGCGATCCAATCACTAGGAGTCGGTCAGACGTGACGCTCAGAGTAGATTGAAACTAGAGGCGATCGATGACTCAATCGGTGGAGTCAAACATTTCGGGTGCGTAGACCGGGCCTTTTGGTGAGCTGCATGCGATAGGGAGATGGCCAGATGTGGTGCTCAGGTCATTTGGTGGTTGGGAAGATAGCGTGGTGATTCGTCAACTTCGGCTCGTGGCTAGATTGACGGGTGGTCAATTGGAAGTCAGAACTGTGTTGTCGGGCGAGCTGCAGGGCACGAGTCTTTGGTGCAGTAGGCGAAGGTATAGGCGGCAGAACTTGACAGCCGTCTCCAGCGAGAGGAAGCGGCGGCGAACCCCGGGCAACAACGGGTCAATTTCGTTGATGGCGGCAACGAGACTGTTTGGCAATATAGAATATCTCTAAGATCTGTGGATCGGCATGATGGGGATATATGGAAATCTGCGTCACCGAAGAGGCGGAAGAGCAAGGGCTATTGTGGTGATTTCTTTGAGAGACTTAGGGCGATGGTGAACTTCTCAAAGTATCGGGCTCAGTCCAAGGGTGTGAAAAGCGTGGATATTGGATTTATTAGCTCGATACATAATACGCCAAGGAAGAAAGAGTTCTTTTCATATAGTCTGATAAGTTTGAATTTGTTTATTTGATGATGGCATCGGTTATCTGGACATAGAGTAGATAAAATCAAATTTAAGATGAAAGATAGAGGTGAACATGTTCTCTGGGGACTTGGGATGTGCCAGCTAGGAAGCCAATTTCGCTTGGCAAGACAACTATGATGATAGGAGAGAAAGTGGAGCACTACTGCAGGCGGAGTTCAGAAGAAGAAGTTATGGGGGATAGCGGAGTCTCTTGATGGCAGTGAGCCTAGTGTAGGCTTGTCGGGCGGCTCGGTTTGAGCAGCAAAATGAACAAACTCAAGTCCGGGTACATGGAGATTCGCGCAAGGACCAAATTTAGGTTGACATGGCATATTCGCTAAGGTGGAGTTTGTTAGAGTTTGTGTCGAATATATGTACGTAGTCAATTACAATTTAGGATTTGGAGGTGTAATACGTGTTAGGATAGAGCTAGAGTCGAACTTTGTCTTAGGCTCTCTCTTAAATACAGAGACAGACCTGTTGTAACCGTATAGTGACTTAGCATAGGCGAGAGGGAATGACTAGTTGGCAGCGTACCGGTCGACGGTCGTTGTAATTCTGATTCGTTGTAATTATATTAGATCAGGGAGGAGTGCCTGTAATCAGTGCTCCGGGATGTAGATTTCGGCTAAACCTCCGTAATAAATATCATGCCTCGGTATCGTCCTAAATATAATAATCTAGTACTCGTAAAAGGTGACTTTTACCACTAAACTATCTATTTTATCCTTGGCTATATTATCGCTCCAATTAGTCCAAGCCCACACCTCATACATCGCGAGGAAACAAACAAATATTTTTACCCCTCTTCTTAATAGTTATAGCAAAAACTAAAACTTGCTATATTTTAACACAGAGAGAGTAGCATTAAAAGGATCAACTTTGTTTGATTAGACGGCACCTGAAAACATATAAGGGAATCAGGAAGGCCCAGAAATCTATATAGGTTGGTGGCAACCATAAAGCTGCCTCAAAACACACTCTCATGGTTAGACTTGGGCATACTGAACACTGATAGTACTAAGTGATAACATTACATTACATTAAAACCACACGATATATCGCCGCATGTTTTTCTTGATGCATCAGATAATCTCATCACTTAGCTTTCCCCACGGTTGAGAGCAAGGGTGATCTGGTAGAAGCTTGTTCCCCTGATGCTAGTTACAACAACACAAAAATGTTATCTTCAGAGATATATACAGTATAGCAGTAGCAAATACTACTACTATATATGAATCCATACACCTGCAATATTTTTGAGTTCAGAGTTTGACCATGGAGCCATAGAGATGGAGGTGGAGGCCCCCCCCCAAATCTCTCATCACTGCCCCTCTTCAGAGGGACAGCACAATGGAGCACAGGTGCTACGGCTACTCCAATTTTCTATGCCCAGCTTCTTGCACAGGACAAGGGGCTCCATGGCTGCTGCATTTTGAAGCCTGTAAATCGTAGCACAGCTAGTGATTTCTGTGTGTTTGAGAGACAGAGACAGGGGGCCACGAGCTATAGCCGATAGGCCATGGCCGTGAAGCCTGTGATGACTGTGAGTGTGTGAGTTGTGCCAACCTCCAACCAAGACAGTCCTCTCCTTCCCCTGATTGGGGGGTGGCCTTTCTTGTTGTGTAAATTTATTGTTAGCTGAAAATTCCAATGAGCCGTGGACACACAGCTCAATGGGACAGGGTAGAACTCAGATGAGGGTGTCGTTTGCATCTCAGTTGGTGTATGTTTTGTGTGTGTATGTGTGTTTTTGGTCGCTTTGAACGGTGCATCCCTCACTCCCTCACATTCCATCTATATGAAAAACTGAAATGTGGATGTCTGAACGATTGATGCTGGCAGCAGAGGTGATTGCTAGCCAGCAACCCTTCTTTGACCATACGGTGTAGTAGCAGTACTCCATTCCAATACTAACAAGATGGAGTAGCTATACAACATTTGATATTTTTTAAGAAAAACTTTTAAATATAACTACAATATAATTAGAGTGAAATTAATAGCTCATATAAAATCAATACAAAAATTCAGCATGGTCAGTTGGCTAGCTCCGTGTCGCGGGCTCGACCTCGCCTTGCGCATGAGTCTTTCCGCCGCTTCCGGCACAAATCGCAAGGCAAGCTGATGGTCCTCAAATCGAACGTTCGGGGGAAAACAATAGTAATAGTACTAAACTAAGGCTATTTATCTGGAACGAGGGATTATATTTTTGCGATGAGCAGCGACGGAGCCGAAAGGCGCATACAGTTTGGGGTGGTGGTGAACTGGTGATGAGTGATCTGACGGCTCACGGCGTACTACACACTGAATTGGCCGCTCGTTCGTGCTGTCCTCGCCGCCTTCCGACCGTACATCAATCTACCTGTCTACCTCTCCACTGAAACCAAGAAACCAATCTCGCTTGCTTGTGACTGTCTGCGTCCAAATCAGCATAACTGCTACTGTACCTTTTTGGTATTATTTTTTGATTTTTTTTCTTCCCTGAAAAAAAAATCTCAGAGAGAGAGAGAAAAGAAGAGAAGAAATGGATACCAGATGGGCTTGGGCTTGTTCTAATTGGGCCAAGCCTACTGAGAGAGTAGGTAAAAGAAATGTTGCATGCACCAAACAGCATCGCAAACCAATGAGCTCGTACGTGCATACTACCACAGGACAGATTTCTTTCTTTCTGATCATCTGAAAAGCGTCATTACCGAATCTTAAAACGCGATTTGGAGACGCGAGGCAGCAGCTTTCGACGTGGCGATGGCAACCGCCCACCAATGGAATAAGTTCCTAATCGCACCCGAAAACGATATTAACGCCCAAAGCGGACAGCTCTAGGACGCATTAAGCTCTGCCCAAATTAATCTGGAAAGCATCTTGTCCTTGCTTTTAATCACAGCAATTAAACAATGACGTCCACTTCAGATCATGCATTCACCGGCTGGATCGACCATTCGTCGACCAATCAACTCTACGAACTAATCACCACACGAGTACGAGACGCTCATTGGTCAAGATCCATGCCACTGGCCTTCATCGAACCACAGCGTTGCATATCACGGAATTTGGTATCAGCTGTTTCATCTGTTCATTTGCTCATGGTAAAATTTGATAGGTTTCTGACTTGTGTTTCCAGCGTAAACAATCTTTGGTCATCCTATTTGCGTGGTATGGCCTCCTTTGCAACAAATGATACATGGAGAATTTTTTTTTTTGATTTGAATCATAAATGATTTTTTACCTAAACGGACATTTGGACCAGAGGGTAGGGCACCATTGAATCATATGAAATTCCTTTGGAATTGCTCGACGCGACGCATGGAGATTTTGGATGAATGTTAGCATAAGGTTCAATCTCTTGAAAATTTTCATTTGAATCTCTCTCTCACACACACATTCAATTTATGTGTTGTTTCCTGTGTTCGATCCAAATAATTAATCATTTATATATTTTTCTTGTATTTCATAATCCGTTGTTTTGCATATGCATTTATATAAAAATTATGTTCCTTTTCTATTCCTGTGTTTTATCATTCTCGCGTTCCAAAAGAGACCTAAGTGGTAACATTTGATAGTGGTGGGTGTGGCCTGCCAGAGTGCCAGATTAAGGATTCAGAGTGGCAACTTCCATATAAAACTTGGGGTGATGGGAGGTTATGAAAGTATTAAGAAAGTATTTTTCAAGATCTTATAAAAAACGTCATACTCCAGAGGGTGTACTCCCCTCACATCACATGTAGGCTCTCTTAGTCCTTAAGTGCTCCTTTGGAACACGGGAAAGTTATAAGATTTTCACATACATCAGTTTAATTCCGAACAAATCCTCCATGTCAAAGAAAGGCATAAACGGACATCAGTTCTGACGTGTCTAGCCCGTTGACGTCAGTGTTAATGTGAGCACCACATTGAAACATCCAACAATCTCTTAGATGAAATACAAGTGAGAGGAAGTCACAACTAAACAAGTACTCGCTCATAACTTTTAAACATGTGTTTCACCATTCGTTTTATTCAAAAATTTTGTACAAATGTATAAAAATATAAGCCATGCTTAAAAAGTATTTTTAATAATAAAAAAACATAATAAAATAAATAATAATTAATTTTTTTAATAAGATGAGTGATCAACCATATATCGAAAAGTCAACAGCGTCGTACATTAAAATTTAATTGGAGAGGGTAGTAAACATTCTGACCGATTTACGGTCACAAATTAGTCATGGCGCCATTCCTTCTCATTCTTTTACTATATCCACGGGCTAGAGATTTCAGGATTGAAAACCATGCACTGCCTTTCCTTGGCCAATTCAAAGAACGTGCATGCATTCGTGCGCTTGCACGGTGCATTCGTCGCGCTACGCGATTAGCGAGGCAATCGTCTGCTCAAACGTCCCGACGCCGCCGCCGGCCGCCGCGTAGTAGAGCTGGCCGAGCGCGATCGCGCGGCGAGCCGCCGCGAGCCGCCGGCCGAGGGCGGCTGCCTCGGCGCGGAGCTGGGCATTGGCGAGCCGGACGAGCGCCACGGGGCCGCGGGCGGCGTGCCTACGCGCCGCGAGCTCGCGGTTGCAGCACCGGAGGCGCTCGGCGCGCGCGCGGAGCTCGTCGAGGTGGCGCTGCTTGCGCGCGCGGGACCGGCGCGCGGACTCCCGGTTGGAGATCTTCCGGCGGAGGCGGCGCTCGTCGACGTCCGGCGCGGCGTCGGCGTCCGTCTCCTGCGGCGGGTCGGCTGCTGGGTCCTCACGTGGTGGCTGCAGGGGTGGCACCGCGGCGTCGAGCGCGAGCACGATATGCGGTGGCGCGACGAAGGCTTGCGCTGGTGGTGGGGCCGGAAGAGCCATGAGGGGCATAATGGTAATTAGGAGCTTATTAGAGAGTGAGGGAAAAGGAAGGGAAGAAGTGAAGGGCTGGGGTATTTATAGATGGTTTAGGAAGGGTATTATTGGTATTTCTTGCTTTTGGGGTCCATGATCCTCATTTTTAAGAGGATGTGTGGTCTTTTATATGCTATTTATACACAAATAAATATACGGGTGGCGTTGCACCAATGTAAAAAAAATGTCTAAACAAACTCTCCTGGCGTGTTATACTGTAGGATTTTATTTGATAGGAATATCTTGTGCAGGTTGTTTTTCAAGAGAGAAATAATGATTTTGGCTTTGTTTGAGCATTTCAAAACCACATTGTCAATCTAAGTTTGTATCCGATACAATAATTCCTACTTCCTCCGTTTTTTAATAGATGACGGCGTTGACTTTTGGAAATAACTTTGACTATTCGTCTTATTAAAAAATTTAGTGCAAATATATCATAATATAATTCATGTTTAAAGTAACATTTTTGATAAAATAAGTCATAACAAAATAACTAATACTTATATAGTTTTTGTCTTAATAAGATGAATAATTAAACTCATGTTTAAAAATCAATGACGTCATCTTTAAAAAATAGGAGTGTATGAATTAGGCTAGTGGAGATTGACGGGATCCCAACCAAAGTAGTATCAGGTTCACCTGTAGTACCTAGAGTGATTGCTTAATAACTTGCAGTCACACTAGGGCTGCCTATGTGAATCCAACGGTGAGGATCATTTACTGCTTAACCAAGGATAATATTACAGATTTACTGTAGATTCAAATATAATCCCTTCATGGAAAAAAATGGATTATCAAGATCATGTACAGTCATTGTATTATAGTCATAGTGAAGACTATAGGTGATCTCAATCCGCCAAAATATGAGCGTCATGGTAAACGTTCGGTAAGATGAGGCAATGAAATGCTCGACATGCATGACAATTAAACACCTAGTTAGTGCCATTTACAGAGTCTAGCAATGGCACCATACTGCAAATCTGCAACAGTGCCACTCTGAAATAAAAAAAAATGATCCCAAATTTTCCCTTATTATCTTTAGTAAATTTGTGGTCGGGTTAGGTTGTATGTTTTTTGAAGTTGAAAGAAAAGAAAGTCAAGAAACATTTTCTTTTCTGTGATAATCTGGCAAGTTCAAAAGAGTTTGGAGAAAAAAAGTAAATTAATTGAGCTGTTTTTTTTAGCCAAGCATGGTATTGGTGAGCTATGCACAAGTTTGGGAGATTTTGATGGAAGACGACCTGAAGTGTAGAACTTGAACCTTAATCTCGAAGGAATTGAAACGGCCGAGATATTTAATTGTCTCCAGTCCGATCCGCCCTCATGCATGATGGTTTGAAGTTACTCTGATGGCCCTGAATCTGCCATCACTATGCCGAAACTTAAACGGGCAATGTCAAATTAAGTCTTGGCTAAAAAATGTTGCTTAGTTTGTGACCGAGCTTAAATTGAGGAGCAAAAACTGGAGCAACTGTTTTATTTGTTCAAACTGCCCAAATATTTTAGTATGTTAAATTTTGGTCTAAAACCAAATGAAAGCCAAATTCTGACCATGGTCAAATTTTGGCTGGGCACGTCCTTCTTAAGGGAGTGACTACCAATCAATCGACTGATTCCTCCGAAGTCATCAATCGATCAAATCCGTTGGATGCGCATTCAACCGTTGTGAGTCTTTGACGTTTCTTCGTCCTTCCAACACTTGCAAATACTTAATCTCTTCTTTCTTTCCCTTCGTCGAATGAACTCGCTCGCCTCTCCTGTCTCTGGCAGTTTAAGCCAGTTAGATCCACTGCTGCTCCCGGCCGCCTCCTAACCACTCATTTTGATCGCCACCGTCGCCGACATCGTCCACCGCCAGTTCATCAACCCGTAGCTCCGGTGATGTCACCGCCGCCTCAGCCAACCACCTCCCACTGCTGAGCCCTGGTTTCCCACCCATCCCTCAAAGTCCCCGGATCACCTCCTCTTCCCCTCCGGCACACCTCCTAATCCGGCGTTACCATCGTCACCCTAGAGAAGGCAATTGATTTATCACTGGTAGCATGAATTTTCTTCATCAATTACCAGAGCTAGCAAGAAAAAAAGAGAGCAGCAGATCAGGTCACATCTATTTAGAGTAAGAAGACAATACTTCAGCCGTTACATTTCAATCCAACGGTCGGCACCAAGTGACTGAGATGTAAGAGAACATCAGCCACCGGATAAATAGCAAGTCTGACTTCTTAATACCCTAGCATGCACCGTATTATATTTGTCAGAATGAGGTGTAATTTTTTTTATCAAGGAGTCAAAACAAAGGTTTCCCATCTTAATAAACAATTTATTTGGTACATGCAAATAGTATGGTGTGTTTAGTCCCTATTTTGAAAAGCATTTAAATTTAAGATTTTTATTTCAAATTCAATTGACAATTTTTATTTTGGCAACGATCAATCTCAATATATTCTCTCACGTAAATATATGTCCTCGTTATCCGGACACGCTATAATAATTGCTTTAGATTTTTGTCCCTACGCCCCCTATTTAAATGGTAGTTATAACTTTAATTTTAGACCTTGAGAAATGTGGAGGTCAAATTTCTGCCTTTATTTTCAAGTAATATACCCGATAGAACAATATGATATTCTTCTATGTCTTTGTCTATCAAAAGACATGTTACATACAAATTTAAAGATGTAACTTTGTGAATGAGATATGCTGAACCACTAGACAGTGGACAACATGTTCCATTAGTTGATCCCTTGCAGGAAACCCTACAATAATAACAACGTTAATGCACACAGAATCTAGCTCTAGTTGCTGCAATGTCACCAATCATTCGAGTTAGAGCGCAACAAGGAAGAAAAAGGATGCTATTGTGTACTTAATTCTGATAACATTACTGCACTAGGAAAATTTTTATATCCAATAATCCAAAGCTAGCCTCATCCTTTCGCCCAAAGCATTCTCCTATATGGACGCCCACTTCGCTTCAACATTTGCATCAAATGGGCTGCATGAGGGATCAATTGATCATGAAAAGATGTCCAAGATGCATGCACGATTACGCTACCTTAGAACGCAGGAATTTCGCATAAAACAGTCCATTTTCTGTAGGAACCAAAATAAATTGTTGTCTTTTAAATTAAAGGAACCCTATATTAAAACCTTCCTTCTGTTGCCCATGCCCATGGTTTTTTTTCTTGAGGGAGCGTTTTATGCATGTCACCTTAAAAGTAATAGAAAAATTTTAAACCGTTTAGTAAGAAAATTATTAGGGTGATATAAACGGGCTATAATAGTTACCACATTAGATTTATACTTGGGTGGAGGAGAGCGGAGAGAAAAAGAAAAAAGGGTTGTAGATTTATAGCCAGCTATAGCACGGACATCAACAAGTTGTATGCGAGAGAGAGATGGGCCATATATTAATAGTATAGTACATGATTATTATTAACTATTGTATGGGCTGTCTATTATATTGGATATAGATGACATGTCAACTTTTATAGCTGGTAGTTGGCTATATTATTGAAGTTGCTCTTATGTAATATATCACTTATTAAACATATAGGTTTAAATTCGATATATACTGATAAAAAATATCAAATATAGCGGTATGCGAAAGCCAGCTAGTTTAACTAATCAGACTGAAAAAGCTTGTTCTAGCTAGCAAGACTGCAAAGGAGATGTTTAAGCTGCAACGGACAGGCCATCAGCCAAAGAAAGACTGCAAACCTGCAAAGGACAGATGGCATCATTCCAAGCCTATATGCCTGCCTGACTGTTTATGCAGAGTTAGTTGCCTGCATGATGATTGATGGGTGCGTACTAGTCTCCATATAACTTTACGTAGTTTTTGAAGCAAAAGTTGCACGCAATGTAGCCAAACACATGGGATGCATCGAGATTGTGGGATAAAGGTTTGGCTAGCTGCTCCCTGATTGTGCTTTGGAAATTTGATACTATTTTAGCTTTCCAGGCCTGCATGTGAGAGGTTGGGTTGTGTTTGTCAGACATGGGGGATGCATGAAGCTTTGATCTTGGGGGGATTATTGGAACAGGTGTCCAATTAAAAGAGCATACCGGCATAGTCTTGGGCCTTTTGGGCAGCAGCTTTGGTTAGATTTCCTTTCATACTTTTGCTACTTTGTCTGTTATTATTTATGTTTAGTTCCTTATTCTTCCTTTGTTTATTGAAACTCTACTGATAAATCACCAAGGTGAACGTTATATATAGAGTCGTGTGTTAAAGGGACGGACTTGTAGGTATGTGCATATAATATGCGTATGTGATGGTGTGTGCATCTTACATGTAATTGAAAAAAAGGCCCAGCTGTCAGATGTTCTGCATCCATACTTTGTTGAAAAATGGCGGTTAACTTGCACAAGTACAATAGAGATGATGATGGGAATGATGGTATAAATGGGTTCAAAATAGGGCAGTGGGTTTGATGGTCCAAATGAAGCTAAGGTGGGCTTCAAAATCGGGCAGAACGACATTGTTCGTTGCGATAATGTTATTGGCTTTGTTGGGATTTTAATTTTGCTCCAATTCAGCCCGAGTAACTCAAGTTTTTCGTGACTTAGCTAAGTTTACTAGAGTGAGTTAAGCTCGGTTGTTTGGTTGAGCAATGTGCCACCGGTCATTGAGCACGTTTTGTCTGCTGATCGTAATTTTTTTAGAGAACCGCCTTTACCAGGGTATGATAAGTGTTACCGGCGATAGGGTCTAAGCGAAATTTGGTTGAATTCAAATTTTAGAAAAAATAGAAAATATCCAAAAAATTCCTAGAAGTGGCACATAATTTCTAATGATATCTGGTGATAAAATTTTGTAAAAAATGCTAAGCTAACTCCATATATTTTCCATGACTACAAGGTGAAATTGCTTTAAAATCTAGGTTTGATGCTCGTAGACATTATATTGTGGTCATTATAATCTTTATAGTTGTGGATATTATATTATGGCATTTTTATTGTTGTCAAATATAGGGTTGTGATTTTCTTTTTCCTATGATTTTCTTTCTTTAAGTCAGAGACAGTGGTAACCATAAGATATGAAAATTATGAATGGCAGCATGACAATGGGCCAACGCTTCACCATGATATTGACTAGTGATTTGGTTGACAGGTGGGTCCTTCCATTACTACTATGCTTTTTTTTTCCTTGGATATGATATTACGGATGTCTCTCTAACAGTTGGTAGACCTCTAACATTTAGTAGATATGGTCAATTGTTACTATTTATTTCGCATATATCGTTTGAAAATTATCACACGGAGATTTGAACGATATATAAACGCCGGAAGTTATATTTTCGTTGTAAAGACAAATAAATCTGTAGAGGTATTTTCTATTTCAGTGAGAACCACAGCTGCTTCAGTGAGGACATTAAAAACAGGTGAGGGGGGAGTAACGAGTAACCAAATATACGACGATAGTGGCCTAATATATTTTTAACAAGTTAACTATACAGATATTATGCCGGAGACTTGATCTTTACATATAACTTTAAAACTCTTTATGCGGATAGAGCAGTTTATCATCTTTACATATTGGACACAAGGAAGGGATTAGTCATTGCCATGAAACTTCAAAACCACCTTGAATACAATTTATCATCAATACATCCAAGAAATATGGATCTTTTACAAGATGAAACTAGACATGAACGTAAATAACCTTGCACAAGCTTAACAAGCATCATCATCAAGAACCCACATATAGCAAACATATATAGCTGCTAATCACCATAACAGCCCACGCCACCGCGGCCACTCCTCTTGCTGCCCTTCTCGCTCCTCCAGCTCCCTCTCCTCCTCCTCTCCCCGGCGCCGGCGATGGCAGCGTTGCCGTTGCCGTTTCCGTCGACGTCGAACATGATCAGCGGAGCCACGGAGTCCCTCAGCTCGTCGTCGAGCTCGTCGTGCGTGCGGACGTTCACGCAGGAGCACCGCTCGAGGGAGGCGAAGAACGCCGCGGCGATGCCGCCGCCGACCCACCCGGCCACGCGGTCCAGCGGTCGCCCGCAGCTTCCCTGCTGCCCGGTCTCCGACGAGGGAGGCCGCCGAGTGCGTGGCGCCCCGGCGCCGGAGCGGCCGCAGAAGGGAGCGCACCGCGGGGACGTGAGGCCTTGCATGGGGGTAGCAAGCTAGCTAGCTAGCTAGCTGAGCTCAGGTTGCGGCAATGGTGATGGCACACGAAGGGGGCAGCGAGAAAGAAAGGCCTCCCGTTTCGCCACCTTTAGCTCAAGCTTTAGGTGTAATCTTAATAAAAGAAAAAGGAGAAGCGGCGCTGCACGAAAGCTTCTTAATTTGCACCAATAGTTAAATTAGAGTTAACTAACCTACCTACCGGTAGTTTCCTAATCTGTACTTGGTAAACCTTCAGTGAATTTGCCGTGCATTACAAATAACAATATGAAATTAGGGTCGGCTCTGTCACTGAGGTAAAACTAATTAATAAGTTAGTTTACAAAAACTCACCCTAGCTTTAAATTTTCTGTGTCTCCTTTGCTAGTCTAGAAGGGAAGCCATCCAATTTGATGGCCACTAATAAAAAGTTGAGGTTGGTCATAAAACAAAGAGAGCGGCTAGCAAGGCAGCTAGAGTTATTTGTTGTCTCTTTTTGTTGGTAGGGTGATGGCATGGGGCCACATTAGGTACATAAATAATGTCACGGATGTAAATTTGGGCTGGACTGGCATGATGGTGCCCAAAGGGATCGGTGCGTTGTATCATGGCATTCTGTGCTTTTGTACTCCGAGTTTTGGTAGAGGTCTAGCTCGTTTTAAGATTTTTGGTAGAGTTCTAATTTTTATATTCTTATAGATATGAGAGTTTGCGCTTTATAGACTAAAATGATGTGATTTAAGACTCTATCTTGTCTAAAATGTGAACATATATAATGGCTTTCTCAAATAATCTTTACCCTACATCTAGCTTCATCTCCAAAAATAAATAGAGCTTTTTTTTTGTTGGAAATGCCTCAAGAATTATTGAAGTTGGAACTTTACTAAAAAGGTTTCTGAGAATTGTGTTCGAAATGTTTTACAGCTCCAGACTCTGGTGTTAGGTGGGAGTGGATTATTAAGAGGATATTTCCTCATAATTAATATAAGCGTAAATTAGGGTATTTCGCAAGGGTGGAAAAGCTGGCAGGCATAACCGTAGTTTTGTACGTACAAACTGTTGAACTCTAAATTAAGATGCACGGTACATATGTAAGTACTAACAAGCATGCAAATGTAGTTGCGTGGGCATACGTACACGAAGAAATTAATGCTTTTTTGTTGATCACTTCTAGTGTACTGTCCTGTCACACTTGAATATCAATCCAATGAAAACGGCTCTCAATCAATGAATCAGCAGGTACCGTGTATAACCATATGCGTAAAGTTGCGAAAAATATTACTCTTTTCGTCCATCAATATAAGAATTTGAACCATATACATTTTATATAAAAATAATAAATATTCCTACAGGACTATTTGTCCAATTAACTATCTCATGTTTAAATTTCTTTCTATTTTACTCTCAGCTATCCTCCTGACTACGTTTATATCTTATTCAATGAGACATAATAAAATATTTTCTAATAAAATATTTTATTTTTAATCTTAATATCTACTAAATAATTTAAAAATATTTATATTATTGGATAGAGAGAATACATAGTTAGATCGACGACAGCACGTACGGGCAGGGCAAGTAGAAGACGCTCGTGTAGTCCTTTTGATGCTGTAGGCGATGTGGAAAGCTGGGAATAGAGGGGTGATGTAGTAGTAAAGTAATGGTGTAATGGGCTTGATACGTCCGAACCGCGCACAGTTTCTAAAGTTAAAGCTCGCATGGCCCGGCCGGCCCACCAAACTGCAGCGTGAGCGACCCCGTCACGTCCCACCGTTTCGACCACCACACGCACACAGCACAGGATATTATTCCCTGGCAAAGCTCCCTCAAACAGGACCTGTAACACCGTTCGGACCGTGATACGTACCCGTACGGGCATCTACAACCTCCGACGTTACGATCAACCGAGTTTGGATCAGTGCGTTACCCGCGGCCGTCGGTCACACCGCCGATCAGGTTTGATGGCTCAGGGATAGAGACACGGATGGATTCGTGGGTAATCCATAACCGATTCTAATTTAACTTAAATAAAATAAGTATTATTTTGTGTAAAATAATTATTTATACAAAATAACATCTAATTTATTTAGTTGAATACTTTGGAGTTAACGTTTGGCGCCTGCTCGGCGGGGCGCGTGCACGGCACAAGCTGAACGACTCGCGCGCGCGCGTCGTAACAAAGCTGGCGGCTGTGCACCGGCGGAGTCACGCCGGCGCAGCCACGACCTCGCACGCATGCAGGTGAAAGCCTACGTACGGCGCGTGGTGCTGTGGCTGTGGCGATTGGGCAGTAGGCAGTTTTCGTTCGGGTTCCCCAGGTTGCAGGCAAGGGAAATGCTGCGTTCCGATCTTAGGCTAAACTGAGCTACCATCTTGTTCTCCATAATCATGTTTTCTAAACAGCTAAATGGTATATTTTATATAAAAACTTTTTATATAGTAATTACTTAAAAAATTTAAATAGATTTATTTGTTAAATTTATACTAGTTTAATCAATCATATGCTAATTATTCATTTTTGTTTTTTGTCACTTAATAGCTCAGCCAAAACTCACTTTCGAAGACACCATAAGAACGGTTCGTGACTTCGCCTTGCCGTCGTCGCCCTCTTGGCCATGTATATTGCATACACCTTCTCATCTGTTCCCGCGTAATCATCGCTGGAAAACGACGTGATCTTCGTCTGCGCAGAAGCACAGAAAGTGACCGGACAGCTAAATATGCTAGTAACAAGACTGCAAGCTCGGTAATTATCTTACTATCTAATGAAGGATCACAGAATTGCAAACCTAAGGAGCTAGTGAAAGCACCATGTGTGACTGGGGTATGCGCCAGATGAGTAGCGCTTCAGTTTCGTTTCTGAAACTCTGAAAGGTTTCCGTTTTTCTAAACAACGTTGCGGATCAAGGATCCTGATCGGACACTAACAAACCGCACAAGACTATCCATGTAAGGAGGACGGTAGTTTATAGGCGCATGCTTCCCGTCGTACGTCCAGCGTACAATAGCACCCTTATTTACATACATACATGCATACATATAATATTTTATTAAATTTTAAATCACTTTTTTTTCTAAATTATTTATTTGATTTATGATCCGATTACAGCGTTGTAATTAAATCTAAAAAAAAATCTCAGTTGATTATATTCTGTGAAAGAAAAATATATGTTTTAACCATTACTTCAATATTTCATACACGAGAGCGAAATATTTCAACAAACAATTTTAACATTTTAACAAAGCAAGGGAAGCATCTAAAACATTTTTCACCGAATATTAAAAAATATAAAAAAATTTTGTTGAAACATTTTTCATCGAATAATAAAACAACTGAAACATTTTTATACATGGGATAAAATAGCGTCCGATAATTTATAATTATCGGACGTCTGGGCTATAGTCTTCTCCTAGTTTATAGTGACAGGAGTAAGATTGAAAAATGTAAGGTACAGCTACATAAATAACTTGTCAGCATGCATGTCTATAACTAATATCACTTTTTTCAGCTTATTTATCGGATTATTTACTTCACGCTTTGAAATACTTTTTTGAAAAAACTTTCTGCTACTGTTTAGCATAGACCACTTGTTTTAAGCTACATGTTAAGTTTATTTTTAAAAATACTTATTTATACCCATAATCAGATCTATAATCACGATAATAATCCAAATCAAACGAAGCCTAAAGACTACTTATATTTATATTTTTGTTCTGTTACTTATCATTCTATTTTTGTAAGGAAACCAATCAACTGTACTCTTACGTGCAACCGCAGCAGCATAACTACACCCATACTTGTCTACAATATATTCCTTTCCTCAAATTGGGTTTAAACCAAAATCCTTGTAAAAAAAATATTGCTACAAAATGGCACCGTTCTGATCTCCCTGCTTTCAGTCGTCCTATATAAAGCGACTAAAAGACACCATTTCGTATGCAGGTTTCCCTGACCGATGCAACACTATATCTCGCCAAACATAACAAACCATGTCACCAAAGTTCATCGCCATTTGCCTTGTGGCACTTCTCGTTTCTGTCCCCATAAGCCATGGTGGTAGGATTGGGCCAATCGAGCCCAGCAAAGCTTCCACTAAGGTGAAGGGGAAAATTAATGCTTTCTAGTTTCACTTGTCCATTTGATCTCTAGTTTCATGTGGATGTTGCATTCATGCATGTTTTCATCTGTTAAATTTACATGTATAATTGAACATGTCTGTAACTAACTAAAAGCCAATTTGTTACCATTATATTCTGGGTATTGTGTCGTAGGTTGTGGAGAGGAGAGACATCGTTGATAGAGTGGAAGAATGTGAGGAGGATGATTGCTTGGCGAAGCGTTTGCTTGCGGCTCACCTGGACTACATCTACACGCAGGGCACACAAAATTAGAAGAAGACACAGGAGTGGATGCCTGCAATGAGCAATCCATGTAAAATTACCTTCCGGAATAAACCGCCAAGCAAGCTAAACACGTCTCGACGATAATGCGCGTACGAGCTACACGCCTACGCCTTGTGTGTTTCCACGAGTGGAAAAAGTTAAGATCAGCAAACTTACGAACATGTTTATGTCTGAAAGTTTTGGGGCGAAGTTTGTAATGGTAACTATAAACTTATGTCGTTCGAAACTTGCTATTTTGTTGGTGTTATGCTCACATTAATAACCAAAGATGTATGAGGCTTCCACCGTTCCAAATATAGCTACTTCTAGCGTTTATATTTTATCGTAAAATATAACTTTTTTTTATGTATGTACTATTTTACCTTAACTAATCATAATATCTCACTTAATTTCATTTAATTTCTCTATCTGCTTACTTATCTTAATCAACCACAATAACCATTTCTTTAATTTTAACTCTCTGAGAAAGTTTTTATATTTTAAGTACGAAAAGAGTAGTGCTAAAATAAACTTTGAAAATTTTGAAGACAATACATAGCTTAAGAGTTCTTTTGGGTCTTGAGTCTCATTTCCCCAAAAGAGGAATATATCCATTTGAACAACCTGAATCCTGTTTTGCCAAAAAAAAAAACCAAAACAGCAACCTTTTTTAGAACCAGAAAATACAGGAACTTAGCTCTCATGCCCTGTAATGTTGAAATCTGATCAGCGTAAAAAAAACAGGGACTCGGTGTAAATCTTCCAGCCGTCAGATCTAGAATCGCACGGTGCAGGAAACGATCGATACTGCTCTCCCCTTTCTTAGGATTTCTTGGCTTTGCTCTCTCTGACGGAAATCGTGGGGAAAAAACAGCAGCGAGGGCAAAGAAACAGGAGAACCCCGGGGAGAAGGCGAGAGGGATCGGGATCAGGATGCGGCTCTCCTTCCCCCTCGTGGCCGGCGCCGTCTTGTGAGTTTCTCAAACCCTCTCTGACTCTCTCGCCTCTCTGGAACAGCATCCCCTCGCTCAGATCTGCTGCGGCGGTTGGTATTTCCTACCAGTCTGACGCTAACCAGATTCGTTCAGCGTTCTTGAGGGCTTCCGATGTTGTGCGTGCGTTTCTTGATCCTGTTGCAAGTTCCTGTTTCGGGACTCCTAATGATATGAACTCTCAGTTCGGTTCTAGCTCTGCTCACGTTGCAATCCTGTAAGGGGCCAAGCTTGATTCTCGCCCAAGCCTATATAATTCCTATGTGTTTAGCGTGAAAGAGTAATGGATGTTTGGTAGAACTCCGTAATTACATCTGGAGCAAAATTACACTTGTCAACTTGATTATTGCCCAGGACTATAATTCCTGTGTGTAGCGTGAAAAGTAATCTCAGTGTATGGCAGTAATTAGATGTGGCGCAAAAATTACACTGGGCAAATTATCTGCACTAATATCAGCAGCTCACAAGATCGGATGGATTGGGGGCTTGTTCTTGAATCTGGCCGTTTTGTGTCATAGTAAAAACAGTGTTTCTTGAAATTCTGCTACTAACATCCTGTAAGTAATACAATATATGATGGATGATGAATCAGTGATACATTTTTTACCTGGGAGAGTATAGTGGTGCCCTTTTCTTAAATGTGGATAAGCGTACTTGTGTTTGATTAGAAAAATATTAGTCCTATTCTGGTTTTTAGCAATTGCATTAGGGATTCTGTAATCCGTATATATGTTGAACGGCTGCATATGCCAATGCATTTCTGTTACTCTGACTAAAATGTTAGGCCTGAGAGAATTCATTGTAACCACTAACCAGCATTGGTAAACATCTATCACTGCAACTGCAAGCTTAAGAAAATGAAAGTGCCATATTTTTTGGTTATGATCCTACATTCACTATTTTTAAACTCTTCTATGAAATCAACATCCTTGTTCAGCTTAAAGTCATTAGCATGTTACAGTATGCTTTAATGTGAGACATGACAGTTGCATGCTTGAAATGCTCTACACTCAAGTAGGTGCCAAGTTGTACATTAGGATTTCTTACATTATGTCCAACTATAGGCTAGTAGTTACTTCTATGAATTGGTTTTTTTGGGACGGAGGGAGTAGTGTTGTTTCCCCTTTAATGCATTAAATTGTTCATTTAGGTCATTATATGTCTTTTTGACTGTTAGGGTCCTGGTATTTTCGAAGATGGTCATCTACATCTGTCTACACTGTAATACTGATAACCTAAGTCCTCAAATTTACCTAGCATGAACGGGGAAAACTTTCCCTGTTCCATATGGGGTGGAAAAAAGTTTATGTAGCATCCTTAGATCACATCTGTATATGTGGACCAGATGCATATGCATCTGTTACTCTGATTAAAAATGTGAGGCCTGAGATAGTTCATGGTAATCATCATTGCTAAACATCTATCACTGCAACTGCAAGCTTAAGCAAATACTCCCTCTGTTTGATAATATAAGGCGTATTAGGTTTCTACACGGCCTCTAACATTATACTTTGACCATTAGTTTCTTTTATAATATATCATCAACAACCACAAAATTAACATTGTATGAAAATATTATCGAATACGAATCTAGTGATACTACATTCCTAACATTAAACGCATAGATTTTGAGTTTAATTGTTAGTCAAAATTTTTAAATGTTGACTTTGCGGGAAAACAAGGACGCCATATATTTTCAAATGGAGGGAGTATAAGTAACATATTTTTGGTTATGAACCTACCTTCACTATTTTTAAACTCTTCTATGAAATCGACATCCTTGTTCAGCTTAAAGTCATTAACATGTTACAGTATGCTTTAATGTGAGATATGATAGTTACATTCCTGAAATCTCTACATTCAAGTAGGTGCCAAGTCACACATCACATTATGTCCAACTATAGGCTAGTGAATGTTGTTTCCCCTGTAATGCATTAAATTGTTTGTTTAGGTCACTAGTCCTTTTGACTGTTAAGAATCGTGGTATTTTCGAAGATGCTCATCTACATCTGTCTACACTGTAATACTGATAACCTAAGTCCTCAAATTTACCTAGCACGAATGGGGCAAACTTTCTCTGTTCCAAACATGGTGGCAAAAAAATTATATCTAGCATCCTTAGATCACATCTTCTTTATTTGGACTGGCCATATCGTGCTGGATGTTCAGGATTGCCTGCAGCTATTGTGGCTGTTTTGGATCCTCTCTGAATTTTTGAATTGATTTTGCTCTCAGCTAGTGTTGTTTCGCTGTAACTTTTGGTTCGTTGTCTTTACAATTGAATAACTGCTTTCTTGCATTGCAAACAGATTTCTTGTTATTGTCAAGCTTATTTTGATGTTCTTGGCAATTCTGTCATCCAAATATTTACAGGATTGGAGTGATATCTGGGAATGCTATATTTGGGCCACCTCTTCAGAAGTACTGGGCAGAGAAGCAGCAACAGCAAGAGGCAGCAAAAGAGGGGCAAACTGGAACGACATAACACAAGTGTCGCCAGTTTTGCTGACTCAGCTGCTGCGAAGCTTACAAGAAGTCCCACAATCAGAACGCTGATTAGCTAGCTTCAGTCTTTGTTAGAGATGTTTAAGTTAGTTGTATGCCCTAGCTGTTAAAGGACACATTGCAAAATGCACAGATGAATGGATCGCAAACTTCATTTTGGGCGGTATTCAGTTGTCTCCTATAAATATCTGCAAATTGGTTGATACTAGATACTCAATTGTTCTGAATTTTTTTGATTTTTATATTTATTTATTAAAAGATTTGCAAAAATAGATTTTCGTTTGAAAAAATTGCAAAAATAGACTCCCGCCGCCCTCTGGGAGGGCGATTTTATGACGTGGCTGACGGCCGTTGGCCCCCCCGCCGACGGCCGTCAGCCATTTTGCAGGCGGCCCCCCGGACTCAAAAAACCGCCCTCTCAGAGGGCGGCAAGGGGGCCGCCTGCAAAGTTGCCCATTTCCAGGGCGGTTTTTTGCAGGCGGCCCCCTTGCCGCCCTCTGGGAGGGCGTTTTTTAGCCCCCGGGTATAAAACCCTCCTCCCAGACTCAAAAAATATCATAAAATTCACTCAAATTAGAAAAAAAAACAGGAGAGAGCTGAGAGGGCGAAAGCAGCGAAGCTCTGCCCGTTTGCTGATTTGCCTGCAGGTAAAATCCATTGTTCCTTTGCAATTTCTATTTGTATGTAAGAATTGATGTAGTAATGTACTAGTTATGTGTATAGTACTATATAGATCTGTAGTTTTTAGTTAATCTGTTAGATGACTTATTTTTTGTACAGATGGTACTTATAAAATCTGGAATACACGGTTTTAGATGTTAGGAGGATGGTGGTACCTAGTTTAACTGTATTTTTCATGAATAGATATGTCAAATAAGGTGATATTTCAGTTATTTCACGGACAAGGGAATGTGAGATATGGTCCAGACGGTGTAGATCTGTCGGAGTTTAGTTCAACGGCTAAGGGTATTGATAGGCCAGCTGAGAGAAGTTTTGGATCAGTATACAACTGGCTGATGCGAGGGTTTCGACTGGACCCTCAGCTCAGCGGAATAACCTTGTATGTAGTAGTCAGTCGTGTAGTTGAAGGTTTTTTTTGGAAACTGATGCCAGTGGATTGCACTGCCACTTGGAGATGGTATGTGGAGAATGCATTTCAACGTGGCTGGTCATTGGGCATACTTGTGTCCATATATGAGAAAGATAACAACGCTGGTGCAATGCCCGTACAAGATGATGAGGGTCCAAGTACGGCGGGAGGTGATAGTGAAACAATAGAAGAAAATGAAGGAGGAAATGAAAGAGGGAATGAAGAAGATAGACAACCAACAGGTGTGGCAGATGAGGGAGAACATATCGACACGATCGTCCAAGAAATGGCTAGAGAAGATTCTGAAAATGAGCATGCAGAGTATGATGACTCGTCTGGTGAGGACAACGTGATGCCTGCAGAATGGAGCAACGAGGACTTCTCTGCGCTTACTATCTCCGAGCGGCATCATGTGCCGTGGGAGTACAAGCAGAATGAGGTCATTCAGGGGGCTAAGTACACATATGTAGAAGATTTAAAGGAGGCAGTCAAACAATGGGCGGTGTCACTTCAGAGGGAGTTTTCGGTCGTGAAGTCAAACAAATCAGTGTATGAAGTGAAGTGCATGAAGGATGGGTGTCCATGGCGGGTGCACGCATTCAAGGGTAAATGGAAAGATTATTGGCAAGTTTCAATCGTGACGGAGCATTCATGTTACTTGACAGGTGTTGAAAAATATCATAGAAACATGACCTCTGCATTTGTTGCAACAGAGATGTACTCTCATATTGTCAACAATCTGGGGTACGAACCAAGGTCAATCGTTAGGCATATTGAAGAGAAATTCAAATATACAATTAGCTATGATAAGGCTTGGAGGGCAAAACAGAAGGTTGTAGAGATGAGGTTTGGCACATTTGGAGCATCTTATGATAATTTGCCTCGTCTATTAGGCTGTATTCTTCAGAGGAATCCGGAGACGTGCTATGACCTGAAAGCCTTTCCATCAATTGACCATGGTAATAAAAGTGTGTTGCAACGTGTATTTTTTACACTAGGTGCTTGCATTCAGGCATTTATCCATTGTCGTCCTATCCTCTGCATCGATGGGACATTTCTGACTGGAAAATATAGAGGACAGCTATTAACAGCAATTGGAGTTGATGGAAACAACCAAATTCTACCGGTGGCTTTCGCTTTTGTTGAAAGTGAGAACACTGATAGCTGGTATTGGTTCCTAGAAAGGGTTAAGACAGCAGTTGTACAGATGAGACCAGACGTATGCCTCATACATGACCGTAACTCCGACTTGCTGCGTGCAATTGAGGAACTGAGAGATGGAAGTGTTGAGAAGGGATACCCACCAAGGTGTTCTGATGTACAAAGCAGATGGTGCATGCGTCATATGGGTGCTAATTTCTACAAACAGTTTAGAAATAAGCACCTTATGGATCTTTTCAAGAGGCTTTGCGCCCAGAATCAAGAGAAGAAATTTAAGGAGCTTTGGAGGAGGTTGGATGAGCTGACCTCTAAACAAACAGATGAGCAGTCCAGGAGGGCTACCATTGGAGGGGATGAGGCTCCACAAGCTCTTGAACCTCTATCAACTGACGGACTTCATATGAGAAGAAGGTCTGCATCCTCAGTTAGAAAATTTTCAGATTGGATTGAGAATGAGCCAAAGGAGAAATGGGCATTGTTGTATGACAAGGATGGTTCTCGATTTGGCATAATGACCACAAATTTGGCAGAGGTCTATAACTGGGTGATGCGTGGTGTTCGAGGGCTCCCACTTGTTGGCATAGTTGAATTTATCTTGCATGGCACATGCAAGTACTTTAGAGATCGGTTCAGAGCAGCTGGCCCCTCAATGATGGATAATAATCTTTTCTTTGGAACGCTGCTCACTAAGTACCTGCAAGATAAAAGTAATAAGGCCTGAAGACATCGTGCTCTACCTCAAGGCACACAGGAATACAGATTTGAAATATTGTGTGTCGACAAGGGCATGCGCGGAATCTACCGCAAAAGAGTTGTGCAGGAGTGTGTGCTCAAAGAAGACGGGACCTGCAAGTGCTCGTGCCGAAAACCTACTCTGCTCCACAAGCCATGTTCCCATGTGATTGCCGCGAGCGGTGAGTGTGGAATCGAAGCACTTTATTTTGTCTCACCTTATTTCAGAAAAGAAGCAATCTATAATACCTGGAGTGGAGAGATATACGGTTTCGTTATAGCGGGGACATTTACTACAGAGAATTCTCAAGCTATGTACATTCCTGACCCAACAAAATTGAGGACTAAAAAAGGTCGCCGCAAGACAAGACGTATCCGTAATGACATGGATGAGTCAGAAGCCGGTGGAAGACTTAAACGTTGCTCAAAGTGTGACCAAATAGGTCATACCTATAAGAAATGTCCAAAGGATACAGCCGGTCCAAGTGCGGCAGAAGCTGGACCGTCGGGTTCAGCCGCTGATGGTAGTCGTCCTACAGGTGAAGGCACAACTTCAAGACGACCCCGTCTTAGACGTTCTCGAACAATTGGTGGTGCTGGGGTGTAGTGTAAGTCTATACTTGATCTTTGTTGTAGAATGACATGTATCGTACTGTTGTTTTTTATTGTCATGTAACAATGTTATAAACATTAAAACTAATTTACGCTAACTCTCTATTTGTATGCAGGTATGGCGTACCCTACACCAGAGCTGCTCGACCGGGGTCTCGACCAGTCCCACCGGTCTTACCTGTCAGCCGTCGAGGGTGCCCAGCTAGGCACCTTCCGTCCACGGCCTTCACGTCAGCTCCTGCGGATAGACCCCTGGTTCCGTCAGAGGTAAGAGCTGTACGAATATTCATTCACATCATTTGTGCATATCTATGTTTTCCCCGATATTGAATACAGTTCTATATTTGGCAAGTTGTGTGAGGCTGGACTTCTTTCACTGTGCAGGCTAGTTGAGCCCGCACCGGACGAGAGAGACCCCGCCAGGCGATGGGAAGCTGACCGGTCACTTCTGGCAGCGCTGGTGGATCGCTGGAGACCGGAGACCCACACGTTCCACCTACCGTGTGGCGAGATGACTCCCACACTGCAGGACGTGTCCTACCTGCTGGGACTTTCCCTCGCAGGGGACGCAGTCGGTCTGGTTGACGGGGGGCACGGTTGGGCGCAGGACATATCTGCTCGGTTCGAGGCCGTGCAGCGTCTACCTGGGCTTGGTATGCCGAGTTCGCTACCGCCTTACACCACGGCTGGCCCCTCGCAGGCGTGGGTGCTACAGTACACCGTAAGTCACGGATTCATTTGCTTCACAATCATCCGACCTATAAAGGAGCAGTGATGCTGACTATGATCTTCCTTTACAGCCTGACAAGCTAGACGACGACGCCGACGAATACTCGGTGCAGCGGAGCATAGAGGCCTACCTGTTGTGGCTGTTCGGGTGGGTGATGTTCACCAACAGTCACGGGCACGCGGTGGACAAGGGACTGATCCACTACGCTCGTGCGATCGCCGACAGCGAGGACGGCTACGTACCGCAGTGGAACTGGGGATCTGCTGTGCTAGCGGCGACATACCGTGCTCTTTGTGACGCGTGCACGAAGACCGATCCTGGTGCGATTCTCGCCGGTTGCCCTCTCCTTCTGCAGCTATGGGCAGCAGAGCGTTTCGCGATAGGCCGTCCTCTCATTCAGCTCTCTGCCTACGAGGGCGGCCCTGGAGGCTTGTACGGGCAGTGGCCCGAGGACTGCCCGACTATGGGGACGGTATGGTGTCGCCGTGGGGTACGTAATGTGAAATTCTATGTTTACCACTTATGCACAAACACTGACGTGTAATCTTTTCTTATTTTACAGCGTCGTTACGCCCACAACCAGGTTAGGCGGGCCTACTCCGAGTTCGTTATGGAGTTGGACCGCCTGCTGCCCAGCGATGTCGTCTGGGAGCCCTATAGTCCACAGGCCATCGCGGCCCGTGCACCGCTCGGACTCAGTACTCTTTGCATGCGCGACCAGGCGTACTGGTTGACGAAAATGCCGTTGGTGTTCGACATCTTTGTCGAGCCCGACTGTCCACAGCGCGTGATGCGACAGTTCGGCCTACGTCAGGTCTTCCCTATGCCCATAGAGGTCGTTGTGCCGCGCGATGTGCACCGGTAAGTACAACTGCGATCTTTGTTTAGTAGTACCACTCTTTAATGTACTCTAATGCACTCTCTGCAAATAGGTATAATCGTAGGGGACAGGCAGCCGACGCTCAGTGGTATCCCCGACTGCAGCGGTACGTGGAGGACTGGTTGTTGGCGACGGAGGATGTCGTCGACGAGTTCCGTGCACACACTGAGGAGCATTACCTAGCATACCTCAGGTGGTACCAGCCTCGGACCCGCATACGCATAACGTTCACCCCAGGTGATCCACAGCCACACGTCGCTGCTACGACGGACACGTATCCTACACACCGTGACCAGGACTACTTTCGCGCGGTAAGTCACTTTATCTTTGCACTTTGTCATTCCCTTTCTAGGTAGCCACGGTTCTAACACATAATCAAGTCACATTTGAAATAGGCCGACGCAGCGCGACAGATTCAGGGTGATGTCAACGCGGTGTTCGGACGGTTGGACACTGGGAACGTGCTGACTGCGGACGAGCAGAGGACGACCTTCGGGAGGATTCGTCAGGCGTTGCACACAGTGCTTCGTGCGCTCACTTGTCGCGCGGCTGACGCGGTACCTCCCGTCTATATACAGCAGCAGCAGCCACGGCCAGCAGGAACAGGACGAGGAGCAGGAGTGCGCCCACAGGGTTCCAGTCAGCCATCTGGCCCCTCCAGAGGTAAATTCTACTAACCTTCCATTCATAATATGTTTCCTTGTACGACATGCACCGTTGTACATCAATATGCTTCCCTGCAGCCTTCGCTACACCGTACCTACATCCCTCTGGAGCTAGCACGTCGACGCATGGAGTGTACCACACACGACCACACGCGCAGCTGGGCATGACAAGTGCCCCGGTGCCACCACAGGAGGTCCTTCAGGTTATATCAAAGTTTACTTTTCTCTTGCAAAATTTCGATTTGCAATAATCAATAATTTGGTGTACATTGTTCCACTCTACAGCGCCATCGATGTTTGCTGGCGCTGGCTCCTCCACGCAGGGCGCACGCAGCAACGGTTGGGCACCGGGTCCTTTCGAGGGGGACGACTTAGAGGACGAGGACGAGGACGAGGGCGAGGAGATCCACGAGATACTAGCTGCCTCGCAGCTCGAAGGAGCTCCGCCACCACAGACACAGGACCCACCGGTTGCCACACCCGTGCAGACGACCCGCGCTGGCCGTGCTGTACCACCAGACCGGTTGACGTACTCCCAGGGACAGGTGCGAGCGCAGGGTAGGAAGTCGAAGAGACATAGAGGTTACGGTCCGGGCCTGTAGTACTTTGTGTCTGTAATAGTTTGTCTGTTGTATATAATGTTTTATTAATTCTACGTTTCTTGATGAAACCACTTTACTTCGTTTACGCTCATCGATCAAACGACGTATTCCTCACGATCTACGTTTCTGACGAATCTGATAAAAAATATGAATTTTCGAGTGTCAACTTCACGACGAAAGTACATTCCGAGCGGTGACAACCGAACACACATTAACTATCATACAAACCTATTGATATCCAACTAGCGATGCAACTATTGTGTGAGGACGGCGCGGCCAGGAAGCGGCGACAGTATGCGCCTAGGAAATAGTAACGGCAGCCGGTACTCACATAAAAATTGATTTCGAAAATTAATTTTTCTAAATCAATTTTTTTCTTTTTTTTCGGCATGTTGGTCCGGACTGTCCGGATAGGGTCCGGACGGTCCGGACTATATTAACGCTAAATACCGCCCTCTAGTTGGGCGGCAAGCCAAAAACCGCCCACCCAGTGGGCGGCAAGGTGGCCGCCTGTAAAATGGCCAGCCCCCGGGCGCATTTTGCAGGCGGCCCCCTTGCCGCCCACTGAGAGGGCGGTTTTTGGGAGGCCAGGGGCCCGCCTGCAAAATGGCTGACGGCCGTCGCCGGGGTGACAACGGCCGTCAGCCACGTCATAAAATCGCCCTCTGGGAGCTCCCAGAGGGCGGCGGGAGTCTATTTTTGCAATTTTTTCAAACAAACATCTATTTTTGCAAATCTTTTAATAAATAAGTATAAAAATCAAAAAAATTCAATTGTTCTCTCTATACTAGATACTCAATTGTTCTCTCTACTGATTTCGTTCTCGCTCTCAGCCTGGTGTCCTCCTGGGCTTTAACGGGCCTGGCTGGAGAAAGCCAGCTTTTGGTCGCCCGGCCCGGACCGGACCAAGTTATATGCGTATATTGAGAGTAGGAGGCGAGGCGAGAGGCGGGACGTTGGAGACCATTCCCCGCGCAATCACAAGCCCTAGCCGCCCAGTTTCCCGCCAAAAGAACTGGCTGGCCTTCCCCCGGCGTTCGCCGGAGCTGTGAATCGACGCGGGATGGCGAAGAAAGCAACACCAGCCGTCCAACCTAACGCCGCCGCAGCCGGCAAGTACTGGCTGCTCAAGACGGAGCCGGGCGAGTGGTCGTGGTCCGACCAGGCGCGCGCCCCCGGCGGCGTCGGGCCGTGGGACGGCGTCCGCAACCGCCAGGCCATCAACTGCCTCCGCGCCATGCGCCAGGGAGACCGCTGCCTCTTCTACCACTCCGGCGCCGGGGCCACCTCCCGCCGCGTCGTCGGCGTCGTGGAGGTCGTCAGGGAATGGTACGAGGGGGAAGGGGAGGGGGCGGGCGGCGGCGGCGCCGTGGACGTGCGCGCGGTGGGCGAGTTCCAGCGGCCGGTGGCGCTCGGGGAGATCAAGAAGGCGGCGGGCGAGGTGGAGGGGATGAGGGAGTTCGCGCTGCTCCGGCAGCCTCGGCTGTCGGTGATGCCCGTGCCGGCGAAGGTCTGGGATTGGATTTACGAGATGGGAGGGGGCTTTGTGCAAGATGGGGAGGATGAAGATGAATGCTGATGCTATCAAGGTAAAGATGCATTTTTCTTGTTCTTTTCTGCAAATTCGTAATGCAATTAAGCCCTTCTTGTGTGTGTGACATTTATGTCAGTAAATATTCTGCTAATTTTGTAGTCTTCTAGATGCTAACATGCTGGAGAAGGAGGCACCTTTTGTGGTGTATTTTGGCCTGCCGGAGATGGCAATTGGGAAGAACACAACAGAGGTTCTTTAATCGTGTTTCCATCTCTCCACCATAATAGTTACTCCCTCCATTACATATTATATTATAAGACGTTGTGACTTTTTTAAAAGTCACACCTCTTTTAAGTTTAACCAATTTTATAGCAAAACTTAGCAACATCTACAACACCAAACTAGTTTTATTAAATCCAAAATTGGATATATTTTGATAGTATATATATGTTTTGTGTTGAAAATGTTGTTATATTTCTCTATAAATTTGGTTAAACTTAAATAAGTTTAATTTTTAAAAAAGTTAAAACGTTTTATAATATGAAACGGAGGGAGTGGTCAGTTGCTGTTACCTGAGCCTGACAAATTGTAACTATTGAACTAGCTACTCTTCTATGTAAGTTCTTTGGTGAAAAAAGCACTTAGGCCGCCATTATGGTTGCTTTTGCTTAGCCTGTGCCCTGTGGTGACCTCCAAGTTCCAACTCATGAGTTTATCTACTTGCCCCCTTCTTTCGGTGCAATAACATGATGTTAGCGATTCCTGACTGGTGTTCATGATGTATATGGCTGTGAACATCTAATTTGGATGTAGAGACTGGGTTTTAATCCATTACCTAAAAAACATGAACAGATGATGGACATTGTCATTCATCCATTACTAAAAAAGATTAGATATTATCAGATATACAGATAGATTTGCAGAAAGCATGGCCGAGTTGGATTCTCCTTAGAAAATGACTTGTCTAGCTGTTTTTCCCAGTGAAATGCAGCGTGCTGTTTGTGTGGCCTATCTGCATTATGCAGGTATGTCAAATGAAAATGAACTCTGGCAATAAATTGTTGGGTTGCTTTGCACTTTCCTACAAGTAAAGCTCGTTCTAGATTACTATAACATGTGGATGGCTCAGATGATCTGGAATTTGGGTGTTCATTTAAGCTTCTCCAATCTGGACGCAGCCTCACAACTCACAAAGTCCAGGTTCAGATAAAGGCCTCATAAATGTTCCCCCAAAGACCTGAAAGTCTGAACGAATTGAAACCTGCTCTCTGCAAGATGGAGCAGTGCCACTGTGCCAGTGCCAGAAATGAGCTGTCTGCCGCTGCAGTTTCCACCGCCATCCCTCTCGCCTTCAATTCCTCCCACGTTCCCTGTCGGCGATTTTCTTGAGCGCTCCACCGGATGCCTTGCACATACGTGCTATGCATCCGATCCTAAGCGTGACGAAACAGCGTGCACGACTGGGATGTTAATTTATTGAGCTGTATTTATCAATCACTTAAGCTACGTGCGCCGGGGGGTTGCGTGGTTTTCTACACGATAGAACGTCGACAGTAGATAACCGATCTTTGGCATGACAATCTGACGTCAAAGTTTTAGACGAACGATATGCCGGATGCTGCTGCATAAGTTTAGAGTAAGTTTGAAACATGGATATAGAAGAAGGTTTGAAGTTTTAGTCTTCTATTCTTTCTTTCTTGTTTTTTCAAGTGTTCATCAGTTATAAGGTCTCAAGTTTAAGTATTTCTATTTGTAACTTTCGACTGTATTCTATCCATTATTATAAAGAAGTGTCAAATTGTGGCGAAAAATAGTGCTTAGAAATATGTGTCAAGTTGTGGCAAAAAATAGTACTTACAAACATTGTGGCGAAAAATAGTATGCACGGTGGCATGTATAAGTGAGTTGGGCTAAAGAGTTGAACTTATTACAGAGGAAAACGAGCAATTCACTTAATCTTCGTCGCGAGTAGGGACAGGTGTAGCGACACGCGGGCGTGTCAAGTACGGACGTACACGTGAGTCGCGTTATTGGCCGGCGGCCAAACGAAATCGTAATGAATTTTATTGATGACACGGCCGATTTGGGGGTCAAGGTGGAGCACCACCGGCGGACGTCCGCCGGACCAAAACTTCAAAAAGCCATAACTCCACACTCACTGACATTGCACTGCTGGTGATGCGCCTGTGGCTGCCCCAACCTCCTATCTCCCACTCCTCTCTCCTTTAATGCGCATCTCATCCTCAATGTTTCCTTCCTCCCTACTTAACGCCGGGAGCCCACGACCTCGCTCTCCTCATCATCATCAACAATCGATCAACGCACCACACACCGATCGATCGTCGTCCAGGGAGGAGCTCACTAGCTAGCTTAGCCATGGCCGGCACTGCCCGCGTCGCCGCGCTCATCCTCCTGCTCGGGCTCTCAGCTACCGCGTCGCTCGCCATGCGCGACGTCGCCGAGCTCATGTCCACGCCCTCCGGCAAGAAACAGCCTCCCCGCGGCGGGAAGCCGGCCGTGCAGCCGGGCACCAATCCCGGCGGCGTCGGAGGCGCTGGTGGCGGCATCCCGACCATCCCGGGCATCGGAAGCATCCCCGGGATGGGCGGCATGGGCGGGTTCAACGTGCCCGGGATGGGCGGTGGGTGGGGGGGAGGGTACGGCACCCCGAGCGGCGGGTACTCGCGCGGAGGAGTGGTGGTGCCCACGGTGGTGTGCTCCGAGAAGGGCCCCTGCTACAAGAAGAAGGTGACGTGCCCCAAGAAGTGCTTCTCGTCGTACAGTAGCTCCGGCAAGGGATACGGCGGCGGAGGCGGCGGCGGTGGCTGCACCATCGACTGCAAGACCAAGTGCACCGCCTACTGCTGATCGCCCAAACGCCGAGTTTGATCGGCGCCGGCCGGCCTCTGGTACCACGGCTCAATGGGTTGGTGGTACAAGACCGTTTCTGTGAAGAGTACAAGTAGAGCGATGTGATGAGGAGGATATATATGGTCGGTTAAAAGCTTGAGATAATGCTTACTGGTGTTTAATTAATTAGCTAATTAGCTGCATGCAGGGCGTTCTTGTTTTCACTACTCAGCTTTTTAGCTGGTTGTGGGGTGTGTGGCTATAGTATCGCCATGAATCAATAAAGAGAGCTAGCTATATGCAAACATCTTTGCTAGTCAGGTGATGAGAAACGCAACAAACAAAGAGAATCAAAACCCGGCATCTACATACAACACGGATGTACACTGCTGAACAAGAGAATCTACTTACCATCGATCCATGCGCGAGATTTGTGTTCTGGCCGTTCTCATTGATGTCGGTGTTTTCTTCGCATGGAAAATGGTGGCGGCATCGTCAGATTAATTACCATTCAGCGTGACCATGGTACAGCCTCGGCCTTGGCCATAAGAGAGGAGGACGGTGAGCCAGCGTCAGTGATAGGAAAAACCCGTCACAGTAGTTAGGGAGTGGGGATAGCAGTAGGAACCACCGGAAACTTGGGTGGAGTGGTAGCACGAGGGACCTCAAGAGTTGAACAAGACGAGGAGATGGTGGAAGATTTGGTGAATACGAGGGAGAGAGCCCACGGAGAGAGAGTTACTGGCAAGGCGAAAGGTGATGCCACGTACGAGAGAGGAGAGAGGTTTGGCGGCGGATCTGTTGTACGGAGAAAACAGGGTAAGCAGTGTGGTGTCCCATCCCGTCCTCACATCGTCGTACAGACAATATCGAGGAAGGTGTGTCACAGAAGAAACATGAACCGTTTTAGCTGGAATCGTGATACCGGTACCAGTTCTAGAACATAAGATACTGATATATACGGTAACATGATGAATTATTTTAATACTAATAATAAATGTTGTAATCTCGAGTAATCCCTGAGTGGCAATCTTCATCAGAGAAACAATAGCAGTGGAACTTAGCGTAGCTAGAACACCAACCCACGGGTAGCGATTTGGGTCTAGGACGATACCCTAACATTTGCCATCTTCAACCTATACTTAAAAAGAGGGGAGAAAAACAACAACAATAACGTGAGTACTTTTGTACTCAGCAAGCTACTCGCAAATGTGATTATGTAAACTTTAAAGGAAATGCTAGGTTTATTTTAGGAAGTCTTTTCTTTAAAATATTTTCCAAACTCTAAGTGTAGGGTTTTATAAATCCATCTTGGGAAGAGACTTACTGTCCCGATCCATCTGTGAGTTGTTTTGTAACAACTCAAACGGAAAAGCAAAATTTTAGTTGCATTTATTTTCTTCTCTTTTTCTCTATTAGTTTCCTTTCCACTTCCTCTAATACCCCTGTCAGTTATCTCTACTTTGAACCATCCAGCTCATCACTACTGCATACCTTGGTTCTTCCAAGTTGTCCACATCCTAAAGTCATCCGCTTACTCTCGAAAAGCCTACTCTATGATGTTGTCTAGCATCCCAGGTCACATATGCCCATTCCAAACCACCCATATTATTCATCAGCCACATAAACTGACTCTGGCAACGATTCCTATACCTACAAACAGATTTCACAAAGCATGGGCAAAACAAAACTACGCTAAGAGAATCACCTCACACGTTCGCCCTTAACCGTGGGCATGACTGTTCGAACAGCTTAGCTAAATTTTGCAGAGGTTGCACGCTTTACCCACACGACGCGTGCTTACTCTGATACTAGCTAGTATTGGAGCTTGGTGACAAGACCTTTCCAAAGCAGACACAGGGTCACCTATGCAAACTAGAAGGGTTCGTAGTGATCCACTAGGTCAAGTAATCCAACCACTTGAGCTCACTGTCAAGACCAAGCAATCTAGGTGAGCTTTCCTCTTCCCTTGCCTAGGATTCCAGGGCACCAAGTGTATCTTAAGTAATCCATAGCAACATTCTCCTATGTCTTAGTCTACGCCCTAGCCATCCTCATCAATCGGCACATGAGCTTCCCTGAACCAACTAAATACTTAGCCAAGGGTGTCCCACAATACCCGTATGGTCGCAAAGTAAGATGTTCGGATGGAATTCCCCGAGGAATTGGTTCTTATATGTAAATACGGAACCAAACCTCACAGGCAAGGATACCACATCGCGAGCTTTCGCAAACCATCATTTTCTTTTCCAAACCCACCAATACTAAGCATCGGGTTTTCAAAATAGTTTTCAACCCATTTTTTCCAAATTCGTCATTTAACAGTGAAATGTGGGGGGTTTAACTGATACCCATGCTCAAAGAGCACGGATACCAAAATACCGCTTTAGTGGACCGACAAGGAATTAGGGTTCACAAATACCTATGGAACGTATTGCAACTATTGGGTAGGTCCATCGGTCACGCAAACCGAGACCGATCAAATTAAATGTGTATGCTAAACATGTAAGTTTGCAATCATTACATTCTATAAATTCAGGGGAAATATGATTGAAGAGTGGCTTGCCTTGATCTTGGTCTCCAAATCATCGTGATCCTTGAGCCTGGTGAATTTCTAGAACGTTCGCTACACGATCAATGGGAATGCAGTCAAATGGAGTGTTCTATTAGATAGATCCAAACAACACAAAACCCTACAAATAAATAGTATTTAACAATAACTAATAGCTCTATTAGATAGATCTCAATTTTAGAAAAATTTGGAGTGTTGAATGGAGTCAAATGGAGTTACGGTTTGGGAGATATA
This sequence comes from Oryza meyeriana var. granulata, assembly GCA_003991445.1. Lineage (NCBI taxonomy): Eukaryota > Viridiplantae > Streptophyta > Magnoliopsida > Poales > Poaceae > Oryza > Oryza meyeriana. The sequence goes on along the minus strand of RYFJ01001766.1, from coordinate 179,094 downwards.
CATTTTCGAAGTTTAAACGAATTTCTAGAGAAGAAAAGGGTTTATTAAAAACTGGAAAAGAATATTCCAAAGGAATGCTCTCCTCGGACTGGCTCGTGGGGCCCACTATCAGTGGGAGAGAAGTTGGCTTGAGTCTACGGTCTATGGTGGACTATGTCTATAGAGTTGTGAGTGGAGAGGGCCCACAGGCATCAGCCGATCGAGTAGGCTGGCCATGCGGCCCACTAGGTAGCCCATGGAGGTGGACCGGAAGCAAGGACTGGGTGAGGCGGCCTAACAGACTGTGGCCCACGAACTAATGGAGCCCGTTCGGGTGGGCCCGTGGGTCCGTAAGACGAGTTCAAATGAGGATTTAAATAGATTTTAATCTCATTGGACCCACTTGTCATAGAAAGGAGGGAGCGGATTAGTGGAGATGCTTATTACAAGGCAATTAGAGAGGTGGGGCCAATGTGGGTCCCAGATGTCAGTCTCTCTCCTCTTTCTTTTCTTGTTCCTCCCCGTTCCCCACTATCACTCGAAATCCATAGGCAGGGGCCAGCCCGAGGGCGCGGGCGGTGCTCAGCCGTGGGATGCGATGGTGGTAGGACCGAGGCTCGAAGGGTCTTGTGGGCCAGCGGCGAGCGGCGCCGAAGGAGCAACGTCCGCACGGGACCTAATTGACCTAGCATGAGGGCTGCTCCAATTGGGACGAAGGAGGTGGCGGAGCTCCGGTGGACTTCCGGGACTAGCGAGGGTGGCGATGGCTATTGCTTGCCACAGGAAAGTTGGCCATCCAGCTTACCGATCCTGGTTCGGCTCGGAGGGAGTCGTCCCCTGGTGGCCGAAGAGGAGAGAGGAAGGCAGGTGCGGTGGAGGCGCTAGAGCGAGCGGTGGCAACATGTTTTCTGGTGGCCGGCTTGGCGAGGTGGAGAGGACCTTGGTGGTGGGCGAGTTGGCCAGGATGGAGCAGCGGAGGAGATCAACCAGCGGTTTGAGTGACAGCGATACAAAGCGATAGGAGGGAAGGAGTGCAGCTTGACGGATAGGGCCTTAATGGCCATGGCGAATGGAGTGTTATAGATATTTTGTATTTCCTTTCGCGGGGGGGGGGGGGGGGGTGAATGTAGCTCGTGAAGATGCTGTCGAAGCCAGCAGGTCTCAACAACAGCGTTAGCAACTGCGCAATACTCTACTTCGACCCTAGAGCGGGAGATAGTATTCTGCCGCTTGGATAACCAAGAGACCAGATTGTCGCCAAGGAAAACTACAGAGCCAGATGTCGACTTGCAAGTATCGGGACTACCAGCCTAATTGGCATCGGCGTAGGCAACCAAATCAGAAGACGAAGACCGGTGGATGAGAAGACCATAGTTCAAAGTGCCGCAAACATAATGAAGAATCCTTTGGTAGCATAAAGATGCGGCTCACGGGGATCATGCATATGTAGACACACTTGCTGGATAGCATAGGCGATATCCGGTCGAGTGAAGGTGAGGTACTGTAGTGCACCAGCCAAACTGCGACAGCCGAGGACAGAGAGGAAAGGCGGCTCAAAGGAATAGTGCTCCTTCGAATTTTCCTAGGGTTTTAGAATTAGAATTTGGAAGGAAAACAAAAGGAATTTTGAATTATGAAAGGAATATTTGGGTTTAGAAAAATTTCATGGAATCCGAGGAAGAGTACCAGAGTGGGGGTTTGAATGTTTATGAATTAGATTTGATGGTCTTGGAGGATTTTTCAGAGGGGGGATTTGAATATTTGAACTTGAGATGTGGTTTCGGGTTTCGAATGATTTTAAGATATTTTAAATAGAGTGCAAAGAAGGGATTTTTTTGACAATTTTTGGTTTCCAAGGATCGATTTTAATTGAGATCAAGGAATAGAATCCTTAATACACACAAAGAACCAAACTTTTGAACATATGATTTTCATTAAAATAGTTTTTAATGGTTACATGGATATCGGGGTGTTATAGGTGGGTAGGATTAGGTAGTGGCGAAGCTCCCCCTCCCAAATCCAACCCCCACCATTACATCAATAGAAATTTTCCTATTATAACAGGATTAAGAGGAGATCATGGCATCATGCTACCTCTAGATAACAAGAATGGGATTTTTTCCTATTAATATCCGATCATGCATTTGCTTTGCTCGTTCTCCCACACACAATATGCTTTACACGCTATATTCATGTATAAGCCCATCAACTAGCACAGCCCAAAAAACAGAACAAAAGAGAATGAGAGATGACGAGTTCAACACGATGTACTGCTCGCCCTCATCTTCTCGGCTTCTTCGTGTTCATGCGATAGTGTACGTGAGACACCTCCACGCGCCTCTTTGATGGTTGACGGGGAAAAGCCAGACGTGTCGTTATCGTGGCGGTGCGAGGAGGGACAACCGGGCTAGATCGAGGCAAGGCTGCTACCCCTTAGGGGCCGAGCCATCGAGCGACCAAGGCGAATCATGATCCATGGATTCTTGTTCTTCATTATTGCAGCTGAACACGGTGACACGATGCTGGCCAAGCGTCCACCCCCGTCGTCCACCGAGTTCCAATCTTCAAATCTTGGCTCGTCCTTGGGGTTAGGTATTGTCGGAGGATGAAACCTCGACGGCGGGAAGTCAGGAGACCCCCCTTTGAGATTCGGCCAGGGGAGTAGTTCTCAGGCGAAGCCGGCGTCAGACGGATTAACGCTCGGGCAGGAACAGATGGGGCCCGAGCTAGAACAGAGGCGTCCAGACCGTCCGATTCCGGACCGGACCGTCCGGGCCGTGACTAAGCAGAAGGGTCCGGACCGTCCAAACTGGGTCCGGACCGTCCGAATCGTAGTAATCGCGCGGGGAAGACGATGAACCGCGCGCACAAGGGAGACACGGGGATTTATACAGGTTCGGGCCGCCGGAGCGTAATACCCTACTCCTGTGTGTATTTTGCTATGAGGTGGATGAATGTGGTATTGTGGTTACAAGGTGTATCTAGCTCACGGCCGGAGCCGGAGAAGAAGAACAGTGGTTAGAGAGTGAGCTCGGGGGTGCAGAGCAGAGAGTTAGAAGACGGGGAAGCTCCTGTGTCGTTCTTCCCCCTTCCTCGGTGGCTTGGATCCTCCTTTATAGAGTCAGGGGAGTCTACAGTGCCCCGTACAGAGAGAGAGGTTGCTATGTCTTGTTGCACGCTCGTGGCCGCCTGCTGCACCGCGCCGGAGAGACGTCCAGTCGCCCACGCCCGCTCGTTGAGCCGTGCGGGAGGCACGCCGGGTCGCCCGATTGCCCGCTGCGGGCGGCTGGTCTGGTCGGCCCCTTGCTGGGCGGCTGTGTACGGCTACAGCAGCGCACCCTGTTGAGAAGTGAGAGTGCACGTCGCTGTGTCTCGGACTGTGCAGGGAGTAGGCCCACGGGGGGCCGTCTTGAGAATCCACGCGCGTCCCTCCAGGTGGCGGGACGTGGCATGCCCCGTCGCCTGTCACCCGGGTCTGGGGGCGGCGCCCCCGGGCACGGGGGCGACGCATCCGGGCGTGGGGGGGCGCGCCCTGGGCCCGAACACCGTGCGGGAGACACGGCCGGCACGGGGAGGCGCGTCCGCGGCCGGGGGCAACGCATCCTGGGACCGGGAGGCGCGCCCGGGCCCCAGACACCGTGCGAGAGACACGATCGCAGCCGGTCGTCAGTCGAACAGGACGTGGCCCCGGGGAACTAACGTGGCCGAAGACCCACGCGTCCCCGGCGACTGTGGATACCCCCAGTCCCGTTTCACCGACAGTGGCCCCTGGCCCTGTTGCTCGACCGGGAACAACTCCGGGCAGGAACAGGGCCATGTCTTGAAGAAACAAGGGGACGTGGGGCCCACCTGGTTTGCCGCTTGTTTGCCGGGGTCCGATGTGGGCCCGGGACCCGGGGCCCCGGGATGAACGCGGCGGGTATGTTCCACTTGTGGGGTTGCCGCTGGGCTCGGAGCCACAGCCAGCGACCAGCATATGACGGCTCGGAGCCACAGTGCGAGGCGCGGGCTTGTGCCCCGCCACCGAGGGTAGCGAGGACACTCTCGGGTTCTTTGGAACCGGAGAGGTCGCCGTGGTCCGGACAGTCCGATCGGAGGGTGGACAGTCCGATCGCGGCGTCCAACTGGAGGGCGCCGCCAAGGTTGCCGCCGACGAGGCCTGCCGTGCTCGGTCCGAGATGGAGGTGCGGGAGAAGGAAACACCCTCCCCAGAAGAAAACGTCTGGGCCCAAGAGGCCGGGCTCGCATCTCGGGGGTGTGCGTTCACTGCGCGCGAGGAGGTCGCGGCAGTTCGCGAGGAGGTCGTGGCCGAGTCCGCTGCTCCGGAAGCAGGGTTCCTCAACCGCGGCGAGCGCCTTGTAAAGCCGATGCTTGATGAAGAGTCTTGTGGTCCGGTCCGAAGAAGGCCAGGGACCCCTCCCCGTGCGACGGTATCTCCGGGCACGAGCATCTGGTGGAGCCGATGACCGACGAAGAGGCCGGGGACGACGCCGGCTTCCTTCTGACACCATGCGCGGCCGCCTTCCGGGCCCGGGAGCCCTCCATGCCCCCGAGCGCTCCCCCTCTGACGTCACCCGGGGTTCGGTCTTAAGTACTCCGGTGACGCCCCCCGTACGATCAGGGCCTCGATCATGCTTACGCTTGGCCTTTTACCTGTCTGGTACAAAGAGAGACATTTGTATATGTATGTGATTATGTTTATACTTTGTACCTTGGTTTATTATGTTGTTCGGAGGTTGCTGGTGTTCGGGGGACGGAGCTCGGACTCGCTTCCCTCGCGAGCCCGAGTCCGGCATGTGCTCGGGACCCGGGGGCCCCGGCTGTCATGCGATATGTGTCCGGGACCCGGGGGCCCCGGACTAAAATACGGTTTTGATATAAGCCGGGTTCCGGGGGCTCGGGCTTGAATATGGGATGTGAGACGACCCTCCGGAAGCATTCTCGCCTGGGCGGTGCTATCCGGGCTATCGCGCCCTATTCCGGGTGTCGCGTTCCTAGGCTTGCACTCGCCTTGGCGAGGCCGCCCTGGTTCGGCACCCTGGTGTCGGGCCCGGGGCACGGATTCGGGAATCCGTGCCTCGGCTCCAATTTGTGCCCGGGACCCAGGGGCCCCGGACCGTCATGCGGTTTTGACGTGGTCGACATATGCCCGGGCACGGGGGGCCCGGCTAAGGATTATGGACCATGTCGGGACAACTTCTCCGGAACCCGCTTTTGCCGAAGCGTCGCGGTCCGGGTACTCGTGCCCTGTGAGGGTCGTTCCGGATGCCACGTTCCTAGGTGCGCACTCGCCTTGGCGATGCCGCCCGGGGTCGGGCTCCCCAGAGTCGGGCCCGGGAGGTAAGTCCCAGGCCATATGTTTGTCGGGCGAGGGGCGCTCTATGACGAGCGCCACGCTTGCTGCCTGTGGATTATTATTGGTGCGTGCCCAACCATCAACTCGCGTGTCATGACCTGAGGCCACGGTGCGAGGAGCGGGCATGAGCTCCGCTACCGGGGTCAGCGAGGACGCTCTCTGGTTCTGGCCTGTTAGGGGCCGTGTTCGGGCTCAGCTTCCCTTGCGAGGGTGCGAGCTCTTGATACTGGGAGAAGATCCTCGACCGGGAGCGGCCTGCCCGGACTCCTGCCTGACAGGACGGCGTGGTCCGGACTATCACACCGGGACCCGGAGGCCCCGGACTGAGTCGGGACGAACCGCCCGGACTCGCCATCGCGTCCGATGGAGTCCGAGTAGTTGCACCCTATGCGCGTCCGGGCCCGGAGGCCCCGGAAACAGTTGAGACGAACCGCCCGGAGTCGCCATCGCGTCCGATGGAGTCCGGGTAGTTGCACCCTATGCGCGTCCGGGCCCGGAGGCCCCGGAAACAGTCGGGACGAACCGCCCGGACTCGCCATCGCGTCCGATGGAGTCCGGGTAGTTGCACCCTATGCGCGTCCGGGCCCGGAGGCCCCGGACACAGTCGGGACGAACCGCCCGGACTCGCCATCGCGTCCGATGGAGTCCGGGTAGTTGTTCCCTATGCGCGTCCGGGCCCGGAGGCCCCGGACTGAGTCGGTTCCTCTAATAAAGGAGGAGAGCAGAGATTTTAAACCAAAAGCCAACCAAAGAACCAGAACCGATACAGTCGACGCTTCTCGGGAATGTGGGACGAATCGGGACGATCTCTCCGGGCTTGGCTTGCTAAGGCTCCTGCCGGAAGTACTTGACCTGCTTGGCCAAGCTTTGGACGGCGCGGCACTCCGTGAGGTCGTGCGAATCCGTCTCGTGGACGGCGCACCACTTCTGGGCCGCTGCCGGCGAAGGCGGCGCACGCGCGGCCCTTGGCCGCTCGCCGGTGATGTTGTCCCCGCGGGCGTCGTCGGACCGTGGGGCGCCCGCAAGAGCCAAGGTGAAGCCGTCGGCGGCCGCCTTCTCCTTCTGTCGCTTCCTCCTGTCCCGACGCGCCGCAGAGCGTGAGGACTCACCGTATTCTTCGGGGTCCTCTTCAGGGGCCTCGGGGCGCGGCTCGTTCCACGCCCGGGCCTCCTCCTTGCGGGCGCAGAGATCGGCGAGCTTGAACAGCTCAGCCGTAGTATGGACGTCGCGGGTGCCCATTTTTTCGAGCATGCGCCTGTCGCGCACACCCGAGCGAAAAGCATGGATGACTGCGTGAGGAGCGATGTGGGAGATGGTATTGCGAACCTGGCTGAAGCGCTGTAGGAAGTGCCTCAGCGTCTCGTCCCTGCCCTGACGTAGGGCATGGAGGTCCGCCTCGGTCCCAGGGCGCGGAAAGGTGCCCTGGAAGTTGGCCACGAACTGGTGGCAGAGGTCCTCCCACGAGTAGACTGATCCCTGGGGGAGGTTCATCACCCAAGAGCGCGCCTGGGCTTTGAGAGCGACGGGGAAGTAGTTCGCCATCACTCGATCATCGCCTCCGGCCGCCAGGATGGCAGTAGTGTATATTTGCAGGAACTCCGTGGGATCCATGGAGCCGTCATACTTTTCCGGCAAGCTGGGCCGGAACCTGGTCGGCCAGCGAACCTGCTGGAGGCCTGGGGAGAGCGCCAGGCATCCCGAGCCATACAGAGCGGGCTCGGGTACCAGATGACGGTTTCTCGTCAGTAGGTTGGAGCTGGAGGTCTGGACCTTGGAACGCGTGGCGGCGTCCGCCCGCCGCTCGCGCCGTCGCTCCATAGTGACCCGGGCGTCCTCATCGGACCGCCCCCGGTTCAGTCGGTCACGGAGGTCGCCGTGGCCGCTGTTTGCCGGAGTCGTGGCGCGTTGCGCCGTGCTTCAGGTTCTGATTTGACTCGGGGCGGGGGGCTGGCCCGCGCTAGATGTCGCGCGGTCGGCACTCCTGGCCCCTGCGCTGCTGTGGGCAGCGACCTGGCGATGGGCCGCGCCTACAAGGTCGGTGACTTCGTTGAGCCAGCGCCTCTCCCGGCCTCCGCCCCCGTTAAATGCCGGGGGGTGACGCAGGAGGGCTTCCGCCGCCAGGAGAGCTCCCTGTGGTGACGCTGGCTGGAAGTCGAGGTTGCGGCGCGCCGTGGAGCGGCGCTTCCGCTCACGCCTCAAGGATGAGGCCGTGGCAGACCCGACGGGGCATTTGCCGGTTCCTTCCGAGAGAGAAAGGGCCGACGCCACACTGCCAGGCCGCCGAGGAACGAGCTCAACCCGCCTGGTTCGCGCGGCGCGTCTCTTGGAAGATGGGGAGCGCGGTGAACTCACCACCGGGCTAACGTCACCCGGCGGGGTGAAGTCGCCGGACTCCTCATCAGAGTCCCGCGGACGGTGGCCTCCTGCTATGGAGCGCGTCGATGTTGGAGGCGCCGGCGTAACACCTGAAAAGGAAACTCCCCCTACCTGGCGCGCCAGCTGTCGGAGGATGAAACCTCGACAGCGGGAAGTCAGGAGACCCCCCTTTGAGATTCGGCCAGGGGAGTAGTTCTCAGGCGAAGCCGGCGTCAGACGGATTAACGCTCGGGCAGGAACAGATGGGGCCCGAGCTGGAACAGAGGCGTCCGGACCGTCCGATTCCGGACCGGACCGTCCGGGCCGTGACTAAGCAGAAGGGTCCGGACCGTCCAAACTGGGTCCGGACCGTCCGAATCGTAGTAATCGCGCGGGGAAGACGATGAACCGCGCGCACAAGGGAGACACGGGGATTTATACAGGTTCGGGCCGCCGGAGCGTAATACCCTACTCCTGTGTGTATTTTGCTATGAGGTGGATGAATGTGGTATTGTGGTTACAAGGTGTATCTAGCTCACGGCCGGAGCCGGAGAAGAAGAACAGTGGTTAGAGAGTGAGCTCGGGGGTGCAGAGCAGAGAGTTAGAAGACGGGGAAGCTCCTGTGTCGTTCTTCCCCCTTCCTCGGTGGCTTGGATCCTCCTTTATAGAGTCAGGGGAGTCTACAGTGCCCCGTACAGAGAGAGAGGTTGCTATGTCTTGTTGCACGCTCGTGGCCGCCTGCTGCACCGCGCCGGAGAGACGTCCAGTCGCCCACGCCCGCTCGCTGAGCCGTGTGGGAGGCACGCCGGGTCGCCCGGTTGCCCGCTGCGGGCGGCTGGTCTGGTCGGCCCCTTGCTGGGCGGCTGTGTACGGCTACAGCAGCGCACCTTGTTGAGAAGTGAGAGTGCACGTCGCTGTGTCTCGGACTGTGCAGGGAGTAGGCCCACGGGGGGCCGTCTTGAGAATCCACGCGCGTCCCTCCAGGTGGCGGGGCGCGGCACGCCCCGTCGCCTGTCACCCGGGCACGGGGAGGCGCTCCCGGGGCCGGGGGCGACGCATCCGGGCGTGGGGGGGCGCGTCCTGGGCCCGGACACCGTGCGGGAGACACGGCCGGCACGGGGAGGCGCGTCCACGGCCGGGGGCAACGCATCCTGGGACCGAGAGGCGCGCCCGGGCCCCGGACACCGTGCGAGAGACACGATCGCAGCCGGTCGTCAGTCGAACAGGACGTGGCCCAGGGGAACTGACGTGGCCGAAGACCCACGCGTCCCCGGCGACTGTGGATACCCCCAGTCCCGTTTCGCCGACAGGTATCAAGGCTTAGTTTGAAGTTGAGAAAAGTAAAAGAAGAACAAGATCACACAAAACGAGATAAGTTATTAGCGCATGATTAATTAAGTATTAGCTATCATAAATTTGAAAAATAGATTTATATGATTTTTTAAAGCAACTTCTATATAGAATTTTTTTCAAAAAAACACACCGTTTAGCAGTTTAGAAAACGTACTTATGAAAAAGAGAGAATTTTTCTACACAATAAGTATTATCGAACGGTACCTAAGGCTATATAAATCTCGAAGCAATCTTAGCTATCTAAAAATGTGATTGACATAAAGAAAAAAAAATCTGTTGCAGATAACCCCATTTGCAGATGAACACGAGCATCTTTCACTTAAACCTTTTTTTTCTGAAAAGAACTTAAACCTTTTCTTGGTTGTCATTTAACTTTTTACTAAGCCTTTAGGAATTTACTGATGGACCAGCGTCAGAAAGTTAACGTGTCGTCTTATCCGGTGTGCAGGGGACGTGGTTCTGTGGGATCTTCCCTCGCAATCTGAGTCTCTGAGATCTTCCTTATTGCGTTCAGCAACTGATTAATATTTTTCAGTTTCGAAAGATCATTCAGCAACTAATGTAAACCTTTGGATTATCACATTCCAGTCAATAGTGTTCGAAAATCATTCAACAGTTTTTTTAGATAAGCGGATTACTTTGTCCCTGCAAAATGCTTCCTTAGCTCATAGAAAACGACCCTTTAAGTACATCAGTACCTACCGTCATTTTTTTAAAAAAGATTCCAGATGAAACATATTATACCCTCAACCACAGCCTTTTTTTTTAAAGGAAACCAGGCCACAGCCTTTAGTTGATGAATGAATTGAACGTGTTGCGAATTCCTCACTGTAATCTGCAAAAATCAGAAAGAATCTCTTGATTGACAACAATCACCGTAACAGGGAGAGATATTGTTGATGATGATTTTTCATTTATGTTGACCAACGGGAGGAAAATCAGGTGAAATTTATTTGTAATCAAGTAGTAGTACCCAACTAGGTTCGGTCAGTTAACTATCCACAGGATGGCCATAATGAACTGAAGCAACTGCAGTTAACTTGTTTATGATCTTGCGTCACTTAATACAAGAAGACGCGAAATGAATTGGTGGTGAGAATTCTCACATGCTTAATTTCAGCCATCTAGATAAAAAAAATTCAACTTTGACAACGATAGCTTAATTAAGTTTACCAACCACAACCACCTAGCTAATGATGAACCCCAACCAAGTTTAACCAGGGAATAATTACATGTCAGCGATTGGCAAACCAAAGAGTATCGTGACATCATTATACACGACAAAACAAGAACCTTGAAAGCCACGGGAAATTTTGTTCTTTATGCCGCCGCGATCTAATTCATGATTTTATTCATCGAATTCTTTGTAGGAATCAAGACAAGCGTTTGTACGACAAGAAGAAGCGACCAAACTGCAAAATTTAGCTCGATCTTACACTGAAACGACCGGACTATACTATTATAGTAAAGCACCATTTCCATGGAGTTGGCCGTCGTAGCCGGCGGCCGGCAATGGCATGGAGGCCGGGCTGAGCAGCGGCACGGAGAACCACGACGCGTAGTCGAACATCTCCGCCGCCGCGTCGTCGCTCTCCCCGCGTAGCCCGACGGCCGCGTAGGCCGGCGCAGGCTCCACGGGCGCCGAGTGCCTCGCGCCCATGGCCACCGGCGGCGCCGTGCCAGCGCCGGTGAGCCTCTGCACGAGGTCCCGGAAGTCCCTGGGCGCCACGCGGTACACCTTGGGCAGCGCCGGCGCCGGCGCCATCGCACCCGCCGATCCCCCCAGGCCGCCGCGCCACGGCTTCGCCGCCGGCCTCTGCACCGCCCTCAGCGCCGCCTCGTGGGCCGAGCCGCTCCTCCTCTCGCCGTGGTCCATCGGTTCGCAAGAACGCCCAGGTTTGGATCGAGCCTGAGACACGGCAGCGAATTTGTAGCGCGCGCAGGTGGTGGGCGCGCGCGTGCGGGTTTCGCTGGCGATCAGCCGGTCAGAGTCCGCGAGAGTGGATGTGTAGCGCTCGGCGGCGGCTCGCACGCCAACAGAATTCTGGAAGAAACACGTGGAGAAAACTGCGGTCAACGAACTCAACGCGACGGTGGTGGGTGGAAGCGCAAGTCACCAATTAGAGCTTGTTCAACAGACATGCTATTTTTAGCTCTTCAAATATTGATTTAGTTAGTTTGCCAAAGAAATTAGAGAGGTAAATTTGTCTTGTACTCTATCAGCCTCTCTATTACACTCTTCAATCTAACAGTAGGTTCTACATGTTAATATCTCTCTTTTCTTTTCTTTCCTCCATCTGAATCTTTCTCCTCTAGACAGACTAACAGCTTGGCCGACGTGCCGAAGATCGACCAGGGGCGGTGGCAGTGCCAGGACAACCACAGCACGAGCGGTGGTGGTGGCGTGCAAGGGCCACGGGTTCTTCAAGGTGATGAGCCACGGTGTACCGGTGGGGCTCCTGGCACACGTGGAGGCCGTGGCGGCTGCGTTCTTCACGATGCCGCAGCTGGAGAAGGAGGCGGCGGCGGCCAGGGCGCCGTCGAGGAGCCCTTTTAGGTATGCGAGCAAGAGGATAGGCAGTAGCAAGGACCTCGGCTGGGTCGAGTACCTTCTCCTCGACGTCGCCGGTGCCGTGGGAGATGCAGACGGCCAGTATGGGCCGGCGGCGGTGACAGTCCAAGGGATGAGTTTGGCCATTTTACAAAATATTAGTTCCAAACTCAAATCACACGTTGAGATATAAAAAAAATTATTGTATAAATATTAGTGATACTGTTTACACCTGAATTTATTTTTTTTCCTTAATATATAGGTTTAATTTAAACTTGATTTTTGATAGAGTAATAAATATCACTTATAGCCTATATTGTTAATTTTTTCAAAATTTTCATAACTATTTCTATTGAATTTCAAATAAAAAAACACACGAATAGACATCGCTCCCCTGGAGGGAATATAATCTATTTCCGGTACTAGTACTCGGGTCGACTAGGCATGTGACGACCGGCGAGACAGACACCGTCTTACGTGGGTGAGGTGACGTCATATGGACAGTGATTTTTACTGTCTCGTGCTTCTCATGTGTAGATAGAGGACTGGAACGATTGAGCGAATGAATGATTAGTAGTAGGACCGACCTGCGATGTGTGGTGTTTGCTAGTAGTATTTGCAGATTAGGATGGAACTTTTGTGCGAGGGAGGCTCTAGAAGGCGTCGGGATCTTTTCTAAAACCTTGAGAGCGGATTAACGAAATTGCTAGATATCAGTCGAAGCTTCGTCGTGCTGCCGGATTTTGCATCTACCACTAGCGTTTGTCTGCTGCCCGTTCCACCTTGTGCTCTGGACCTCTGGTGACTGCGATGTTGTCTTGTAAAGTTATGATGATAGGCCTTGGGTTCACCAGATTCAATAGATCGTGAGTTAATTTTTTTCTCTTGAGGGCTGATCGTGAGTTCATTCAGGAAGCAAAGGATCAACGTTGTCGTCAACGATCACTGATCAGTGGGGCTGATAGAGGGCCCACATACCACAGTAAGAGCTCAAAGGGCTATTCCAAAAGCCCCATTCTTATGGTATCCTCGCCCAATCCCAGAAGGCCCAATTCATATGGGATCCTCTCCTAATCGCCATAGACCCAAGTCAAGTTTCAGTGGATTGGGTATTTGGCCTACAAAATTTAAAGACCGGGTTAAAAAAAATTAAGCTGACTTTTATATGGATTTTTAAGTTAAAAATATAAAAGAGCTAAGATAGATTATGAAAGAACCCATGAGTCTTGATCCATTACCATTCCTAAGCCCACCCATAGGAAGGGGTGGTAATAGGCTCAATTTTTCTCTACATAGTTTAAGGCGGGGTCTAAAAAGAGATATGCTAAATTTTGTATAGATTTTTAAGCTAAAAATATATAAAAACTAAATTAGGTTATGAAATAGCCCATATGTCTTGGCCCATTACCACTCCTACCCACAGGACCTGGCGTGTGTCGTCCGCGCGGTGCATGTCATGCTGCCGAGAGAGCATGGCTGCAAGCAAGCGCCCCAAGCAGCAAGGCGCGCGCTAGAGAATTTTGTTTATTTTTATATTTATTTAATAAAATATTTACAAAACTACATTTTCATTTCAAAAATTTACAAAAATATACTCCCGCCGCCCTCTGGGAGGGCGATATGATGACGTGGCTGACGGTTGTTGGCCGGCGGCCCACGGCCGTCCGCCATTTTGCAGGCGGCCCCCCCGGTCACCCAAAAACCGCCCTTTGAGAGGGCGGCAAGGGGGCCGCCTGTAAAATGGCCGGTCGGGAGGGCGGTTTTTGAGCAGCCAGGGGGCCACCTGCAAAATAGCCACTTTATTTTTTTTCTTTTTTTGATATTTTTTTCTCAACTAGAAACTCGAAAATAGCAAAATCTCGTGAAGGTGCAACTCAAACCGATGTAAGATGTGGCCTGTAGAAAATTGTGAGCGTGCTTTAAAAAGCGTGCTGAAACTTCGGACCTCGAAAACTCAATCTTCCCGGCCGAATTTCGCAAAAATTTTTCGGACAAACCCGACAAAGTACTTATTTTCGGACAAACCCGAATTTCGCAAAAAGTTGGGGAGAAGCGGATGTAAAATTTTTTTTAGATGTCCGCAAAGTACTTATTTGCCCAATTCCGAGACCATATGCAAAAGTTATGACTGGTTTAAGGTACGTAGCGCGTGTTACAGCAATTTGTACAGTCCGGACCGTCCGAACCGGTTCGGACGGTCCGGACTATATACTGTGAAACGGCAAATTGTACCGTCCGGACCGTCCGAATCCTGTCTGGACGGTCTGGACTATATACTGTGAAACGGCTATTTTGCAAGCGGCCTCCCGGCCACACAAAAACTGTCCCCGGCCGGATTTTTACATGCGGCCCCCTTGCCGCCCTCTTAGAAAGCGGTTTTTATGTGGCCGGAGGGACCGTCGGCCAACGGCCGTCAACCACGTCATCATATCGCCCTCTGGGAGGGCGATTTCAGAGATATCGCCCTCCCAGAGGGCGGCGGGAGTATATTTTTGTCAATTTTTGAAATGAAAATATAGTTTTGTAAATATTTTATTAAATAAATATAAAAATAAAAAAAATTCCGCGCTAGAGCCAATGCCACGATTCGTACGTGCGCACAGATCCACCGGGCTGGCCAGGCCACGCACGGTGCGACGCGTAGCTGCTTCCCACGCTGCTTCGACGTTCGGTGTCTTCGCTTCGACGCAGTGGATGTGGATTCTGTCATTCAGTCAAGGCTGCTGTCGTGTTGCGTTGGCTTAATCAGCGTGGTAGGGATGAAACCTGCGCAGGTATTTACCGTCCGCCCGCCCGCCCGACTCTAGACTTATAGGAAGGGTATGGGAGAAAAAAATAGATATCCGGTTATACCCGAATTTAAATCCAGATCTGCTAAATATATGAATTAGGATATGGAAAGAGTTATATCCGTATGTATATCCCGTATTAGCAAATATATAATAAAATTTATTAGAATTCCACATATAAACATGGTAAAAGATTAGTCAGTCACAATTTTACGAGCTTGCAAGTAATATTATTTATGTTTTTCCTTGATACATCTTTTTTTTAACACTCTAATTACCTTCCTAGGTTTAATATCTATGATTGGAGATATAAATAATATCTGTTTTTGAATCCAACTCCAACAAAAAAAATATGGGATAGGATACTTGGTTAGGTATAGACAAAAATCTCGAAGCTCGTGGCTCAGATGGGCTCGCATCGAGCTCGGCTCGGGTCAACTCAAACTCATAAAAGTCGAGCTGAGCTAGGCTTTTAACTTATGAGCTTAACAAGCCAACTCGTGAGCTGCCGTTAGTATAAAAGATCACTATATCTTTTTATATTTAGGGTTTTTTAACCAGCGCTCACTCTTTTAATTACATTCAAACTATTTATATCTAGTGAGTTCTTTATTAATTTAGCTATTATTATGTTAATATATAATAAAATGATAAATTTAAAATTATAGATGTGATATTAATGAGATAGAGCTCGTTAATAAGCCAACTCACGAGCCGAGCTAGATTTTTAACTGTTAAAGTCAACGAGCTGAGCCGAGCTGGCTCGGGTTGTTATCCGGATAAAGGATAGACTATTTGCTACTATCCTTAGCCAGCACCAAATCTAAACAAAAATATAGAATATGATAGGAGAACAGCGTGATCTGATAGTACCTGCCCTGATTTTATGCCTACTCGCCGGTCCAAATCAGAGGTGTACCGTGTTGAGAAATCATTTGTGATATTTTTTGTCCGCAGCAACTATCTCGGACGTCAAAATGTCAAGGATGCTTACATGTGCTGATAATCTATCGCTGTCTGTCTCAATTTCTCTACTATACGGGCTACTATTCTTCTTCTCTCGCCGTCCACCTCCACACTGTTAGCCACCTATTTGGTTGTTTTATTCGTTTTCTTGTTCCCATTAATATTTTTTCCCTTCTAAGCATCTCCAGCAGGGACCCTAAACACAGCCCTCAAACAGTTTTTGGGTGGTGGGACAAAAAAACTAGATCCAGCAGGGACCTTACTATGACCCCCAAAATGAGGAGGCCCCCAAATCTTTCCTCCAAGCCCCCAGTCCTGGGGGCTCTATAGCACAACCCCCATCGACGTTATTTTGGCGCCTACGACAATTCCCCACCCACTGAAAGAGAGCGCCGTCTGGAAAGACAGAAGAAGATCGAAGAGAAAAAATCATCGCACCTCGATTGGCCACCGCCGTTGCCGCCCTCTCGCCCCCCGCCGCCCTCGGCCAGGCGCGGCGTCAGCCGGCCGCCGCCTCCCGCCACGCTCGCCCGCCGCCCCCCGCCGCGCTCGCCCGCCAGCCGTCGCCCGCCGGCCGTCGCCTCCCGCCGCGCTTGCCCCCTGCCGCCGCTCTCTCTGCGCTCAACCGGCCATGGCACCAGGAGGATTGCCCCTAGGCGGTGGCCCCGCGTGCCCCCAGGCGGTCGCCGGCGGCCTGCCGCGGCGGCCTGCCGGCCCCCGACTCGCTCGACCAGGTGGCGCGCTCGGCTGTCGCTGGTCCCCGATGTGCTCTGTCGCAGGCACGCTCAGCTGGCTAGGCGGCGGCCCGACGCGGTCGCCCGCCGGCCCCCGATGTGCTCAGTCCCCGCCACGCTCGCCCGGCTAGGTGGCGGCCCGACGTGCTCGCCCCCAGCCCCCGACGTGCTTGGCCGCAGGCCCGCTCGGTCGGCCAGGCGGCGGCCCGACGCACTCGCCCGCTGGCCCCCGATGAGCTTGTCGCTGGCCCCCGACGCCCACAGCTGTTGCAATTATTTGCTACTGCTACACTTCTTATATATATATATATATATATATATATATATATATATAAGTATCGCTAGTTATTCAATTGTATATGGATGAATTATATGCTTTATAAACATTTATGTTTCAATTATTATAGTATCAAACTAGACATATACATATAGTTTATACGGAAATACAATAAAAAATAAAATTAGGGGCTGAGAAATAGGGGCTGTTGCTGGAGTTCAGAGCATTTTTGAGGTCCAAAGAAAATAGGGGCAGCCCCTATTTCACCTTTTGGGGCTCTAAAATATGGGCTAATGTTGGAGATGCTGATGCCCATGCTTGGCACTCAGAAGGGATTCTCCTTCAAAGAGGGAGTAGCAGAAAAAGTGGAGCGATGGATGGTTTGACCATCGTGTAGCCATGGCTATACACAAAACTTATAGTATACCATTAGCGATAGCCTATTAATTGGCATGAATGGACAATTCCAGTGGATAGAAATCCATCAGTTTTGCCTCGCCGGAGGCACCCCCACCAGACCAAACAGTGAAAAGATCGCTAGCCCCTACCGTTCAATTGTCAAAAGAGAAATGAAAAAGAAATCTATCCGTTTGCCCATTTCAAGCCAATTCGAACAAGTCTTTGAAACAAAACTATACAACGATTTGCAGGACTAACAGGCAACTAGCAACTACTTGGTCGCTGCAACCAGAAGCAAGCTTGAGGCGTAGTGCCATCCGGCTTGGCCATCGCCCATGGCCACGGGCGAGCGGCGCGGCCGCAAGTCTCGCGTCGCGAGGGCGGCAATGCGCGCGCTGCGCGGCGCCCGCGACCTCCTCGTCCGGGGCGCCAAGGGCTTCGGCATGTTCATCACGGCGGCGAACCCCAGGGCGGGCGTCGGCCGGCCGACGTCGAGGGTGTTCGGCGTTGACGAGCTCAATTCCGAGCAGGAGCTGCGGGAGCTCGTGCGCATCATGCAGGCGCGGCGCGGCGCGGGCACGGCGGGAGCGGGCGCCGGTGGCAAGAAGAAGGCGGAGACTGGCGCGCCGGCGGCGTGGCGCGGGACCGCGCCGCTCGGGAGGATCGACGAGGACGGGGCTCTCGTGGATCCCACCAAGTAGCCACGGCGTCGCCGTGGCCGCCGTGTCCGCGGCGAGAGCACGGTTTTGGAGTCGGAGCGCACGCGCGCAGGGCAATTGTGTCAATGGAGGGCCTGGCATGATGGGTGCGGGCAGGTTCATGCATGCGCGGATAACCCCGAATTTGACTGTTTCTAGATATTTTTTCTCTCGAAAAATTCGATGCTGCTGGTTTTGTTAATTGCTCAGATGGCATAATTATTCAGAAAAAAACATTTTAACTCGGTTATCAGTGATTACTACCTTTATCTTCAGTGGTTGGAGGTCTCTACAAGATGAAAAAGTATTCTTACTTTAGTTGGAAAGTCTAATTTGTAGTTAGTATTTGTATGAGAAAAAAAAGACAAAAGAAACAATATATTCTACCCGCATTTCAAATTTATCAACTAGAGTGCATCGGCAAGCAATCCTGATTATAAAGAAACGATATACTCCTAGTTATTATAATAAAAAAAAGCCTTTGCAAATACATGCACCATGCACTTTCTGGGCATGCGCCGGCCAAACATGTAATTCGATTGGTACCGTAGATGCCTGCGGCACCTTGAATCTAATAGGTCCGAAAGTCACTACAGTACCTGTGTTACATGTATCAATCCTAAAATACATAAGTTGATATACACAAAACATCAGTGATACATAATAGAGTACATCGTTACATCACTAGGATAGTTCTTACAAAAATTGCTATCATGAACATACCTTAGATGGACAACAGCACAACACAAAAGGCAATAGCGGATGGCAACAACAATAGAGCGGAAACTAACGACTGGAAGCAACTAAGGAGCCAACCGCTAGGCTAAGCACCTAAGCGACTAACTTATTATACATGCACGGTTTGAGAACTAGTCACCGTCGATGGGTAAGGTCCCGATTATGGTATATGAGGACGTAGGGGTCATCTGATACCAAGGTATTCATTGATCTGCGATAGGGGAGCAAGACACATAGTTTTTATTTATAAAGGTTTGTGTCGATGTTTTATATCGACAATAATAATATGGGGCTATGCGTCAGACCTAAACTCAATGAATTCGAAACAACACAAAGGTTTATATTGCTTTCAGGCCATCAATGTGAGGTAATAACCTATTCTAGTTGTTATGTATTGTTTTCGTTGTA
The DNA here is from genome assembly GCA_003991445.1 of Oryza meyeriana var. granulata. Classification (NCBI taxonomy): domain Eukaryota; kingdom Viridiplantae; phylum Streptophyta; class Magnoliopsida; order Poales; family Poaceae; genus Oryza; species Oryza meyeriana. The sequence continues at coordinate 160,491 of RYFJ01001766.1, read as the reverse complement.
TGTGGAATAATTTGCCCTAGGAGCTCTCTATCCCTTCTTATATATGCAGAGGATGAGGGTTACAGGGTAGAAAACCCAGTTGAATACGAACTAGGGTATTTCTTATTAGTATATAGAGAGTCTGGCAATGATTATATCCCTTTTCTTGTCGTGCAAGGTAATATAAAGCCGAGTCCTACTCTATCTTTAATTGTATGGACTGGTCCACCCTCTATCTGAGTGGTCGTATTTGTCTTTCTTTAAGTACTCGGGGCCAATGGCCTCCACAGTAGCCCCTGAGACCTTCATAGTTGAGTCACAGCTTACGCCGAGTGCTCATCCTCCACTGTGAGGAAATTCCTGAGTGCTTTGCTCCCGAGGACTCATTGTTCGAGTGCTTCTCCTTCCTATTTCATGTCAGCTGGCAACGAGGCTATGAAGGGCTTCATGAACATAAATGAATAGTATGCGTTGAATAGGTGAACCTATTAGGTGTAGCCCCCTGACTTTATGCTTAATTAGAAATAATTAAATATAAAGTCAAAGATTTTTAACCTCTAAATCTTTTCCGAGTGATATGTTTATTAGAAATTTGATTGAAATTTTTCTCATGGCAATTTGGCTAAGCATGTAAGCCATGTATCACTATGGACTCAAGCCTAATGTGTGATGAGGTGTACTTGAGAGATATCTGCATCCCAAATTTTAATGGAGACCAGCTGTTGATCCTTATAAAAATATATTCTTAATATCTTAAAATAATCAAGATACCTGAACGAATACACCCGATAATCGGCTTAACATGAAGCGTATCTGATTATTAGACAATTTCTAAATCGAATAAGTGTAGTGCAAATTGCACCTAAGTCAATTCACCAAGAATTAAGAGCATAAGATTACATAAATGCATCAATTATTACGAGTAATATTGTAACTAATAACATTACCCTTCTTGGAAAGCTATTTCTTGAAGCCTTCACATTTCTTCTGCGCATCCCCAGGCGTGTGGTAGAACTTGCAGATAACTATGGCGTTAGACTTAGGCATGGATGCAGTAGGTGCTTTTCCCTTCCCCTCAGACCTGATAGAGGAAGTCTCAGGCTTCTCGTTGGGCTCATTAGTGTCGTTCTCATAAGCCTTTTCAGATTTAACAAGGCGAGCTTGTTCATTCTGCCTTTCGGCCTTTTTGACGATCTTCCTCCTCAACAGAGTGACTTATGAGTTCAGCAATTGACCACTTATCCTCCTGAGTATTATAGTTTACTTTGAAGGAATCGTAATTAGGCGGCAATAAATTCATAATGAGATGGACAAGGAAACCATCAGAGATAGCCATGTTCATACCCCTTAGTTGCTCAGCCATGTTGGTCAATGACATTATATGCGCTCTCACACCACTTTCACCATCATAGCGGGATGTAAGCAACCTCATGATGAGAACACTTGCTTGAGTGTAAGAGGAGCCCTTAAAGTTTTGCTCCACATTAGTCATATATCCCCTAGCAGTTGTAGTATCAGGAATACCACCTCTAATGCTAGGAGAAATAGAGTTCTTAATTATCATTAGGCTCATGCGGTTGGCCTTCTCCATCTTTCCGCCCTTTCCTTATAAGCCCTTCTAACATCCGGGGGTGCATCAATAGGGGGAGCGACAGGAGCGTCCTGATGCATGGCAACATCATAATTGAGTAGCCCAAGTGTGATTTGCACCTTCTACTTCCATTCCAGGAAGTTAGCGCCATTAAGTTGCTTAATGTTACTTATTTGAGACATGATATCATTCGGAGCTCAAATTTAATGACAAATGACATTAATAAACAATAATAAATATCGACAATTAACCCTACGTTGGTCTAGTTAATTATGCACATAAAAGTTTTACTCCATAAATAAACTTGAAATAAAGTAAACATCATTATTATCATTAAGGAAAGCGCATTAATTGTACATATAAAATAAATAAGGTTTTTCGCTCCATAACACCACTCAGGCAGAGATGAAGCAAAATGTCAAGAACCTAATGTGCATAAATATAAGATTTCACTCTATAATACTGTTGGGCAAAAATAGAGTAAAACAACATGATCCGAATAATATACTTAATTATGCACGTAAATAAAATTTTATTCCTTAGTACCATAAGGCAAAATAGAATATGACATTAAATAAATTATTAGGTGATAATTAATGCACATAAACACGTAAAATCTCACGATGGTCAAGAAAAATAAAGCTAAGTGTCATCATGTCATTAAAATCATAAGATAATAAAACTCCACTCCATAATACCATTGGGCCAAATGAAGCAAAATAATATTATTATCCCAATAATGAAAATCCTAAATCACAACTTCTGTTGGGTAGAAACGATAAAGGAAAACAAATTAAATATTCTAGCTAAACTTCTCGTTGGTTCCATTTAGCTAGGAAAATCTTAAAGTACATAAGGAAATTTTCTATTGCAATTTTAGGCATCAAATAATGGCTTAAAGTGATAAAAACCCAGTCTATAAATCATAAACTAATTTTGGGCGAAATCATAAAGGAAATCTTAAATCAGCCTAGCGGCCCAGAGGTGAGCCGCACGGCCCGTTACTGTGCTTGGGGGCGCGCAGCTCTAATGCACGCAGCCCGGCAGCGTTGGACGTGCGCGCGGCTAATCTTTGCCTGTAGGCCCAGAGACGGCCACCGTCGGATCCTGATCAACGGCCCGGATTAGTCAAGATCAGCTCAGCGCAGTGCGGGAAGCAATGTGGTCCGTCGAAATCCGATCCAAACCTCGCGCAGCCAACTGATGCAGGCGCGAGGTCGGTCCAAGGCTGCGGCGGAGTGCGTGCACGGCGGGGCTCATGCCGTGCACGGCGGAGCTTCTGAATTCGCATGAAGACGCACGCGCGCGGTGAGCCGGTGAGACGTGATCCTGTGTGCGGCGAGCTTCGGCACGCATTAGGCCGCAAATCCGGTTAGTAACCGATCCCAATCCTTAGTGTTTGAGTTGATTTGGGGTTTTCCCAGTCGGGATTTGGAGGATTTCCACATTAGGGTTCTTAATTTTGGGAAAAACAAAATTAGGGTTTTGGCCAAGGGGAATTTTGGGGAATTTCGTTTTTTTGACCCAATTTGGCTCATCTCCTTCTAATTGCTACTGAAGCCATGAAATTAAACTTAACTATGGAAACATGAACATAAATTGAGCCTTAATTTTCAACGAACAGGGAAACATGAACCCTAACTTTAATAAGCCGTCTCTAGGAAGACTTGATGCGGCTTAGGACTTCATCCCCGGAGTGATGGGAAGATGCACATGCCTAACCTGGCTCTGATACCACAATGTTAGATCTAATTCTTATGACATAAACTTAGACTATGCACGATCACCTAATTTTGCTTATACGGAATTCAAGTAGGTATTGACCGGAGCTTGATGAAGCCATTAGTGCCGCTAGGATCCGTCGGCGTCAGTAATTTGTCACGGTAGTAAGACGCCGGTGATGGAGACCACCGTGCGGCAAAACTCGTCCTTCCATCCCCTTCTGTGCGTGTGAGGATCAGTGTTCTTAAGGTTTAGGGAATGGCTAATCCGTACTTAGGTTGTTATCCACATACAGGGTCAATACCTCTTTTTATATAGGCACAAAGGGGATAGGGGATGAGTTCACGGATGAACGGCGTATCCAATCATTGCGCAAAAGAGAGGAACGTGTGAGCGAGTCCAGAAGACTTGCTCTTCGTTGTTAGGTGCAGTGTGAGCGAGGGTGGGCTGAGCCCACGCACCTTTTCTCTGGCTCGGTGGCCAGGCATCAACCAACAGGATCGTATTCTACAGTAACCCTGTGAAGAATGCAATGCAATATTGCGATGCGATGTTCTGTAGACAGCGTCTCTGTGGACTTGGTGTCTAGTTCTGGATTTTTTTGTCTTGTTATTCACCGAGCAATATTACGACCAGTCATTTTGGTTCTTATCTATGACATCATATCTCATTGCAGATGAAAATTAGATGCATGACCGGCCAACATAGTTGATTAGTGCCTTAGTAGGTCAAGGGCCAATTATCTCTAAGGTGATATTTGATATATGTGATCCGGAAATGTACCTGAAGAGTGTACAACTTCTGCAGAGGAGAAAATATTTTCTCGGTGCGTGCATGTACACCTCCATGTCCCAGTGCAAAGCCTAGAGAAAAAAGTTAGGAAAACAAGCCAATATATGTGCGTGACTGCATGTACCTCCCTCCCAACAACACGGAGCATGGAGACCCACAGGATGCAGAAAGGAATGGGCAGGAAACACATGAGCTGATCAAACACAAAACTCTGCTTCTAGCCGTTTTTTTCTCCCTTGACGCTCGATCCGTTTTTTACCCCTCTATATAGTGCATTAATCCGTCACTCCAAGCATGTAGTTATATCCATTGTAGCTTCAGAGGAAATGGGAGGCACACGGGAACTCAACATGGTCGAACACTCGCACATTTCAAATGGATAGCTTGGCCCAAGTTTCCGTCTTGCGTGCTGGCCACCACGCGCAGCATAGGCAGGTGAAAAGACGTGAGAACCCTGAGCTAAGGGTACGTTTGGTTGCTTGGATGCGTTTAGCCTGGCTCACAAAAGCATCCAAGCAGTTAGCCTAAAGTTTGGACTGTGGGATACAAGTGTGACAGGTTTGGTTGTTCGGATATGCTAAACCTGTATTTTCTAGGGTGCCGTTTAGTTGATTGTATGAGACATGTTTGATGAGTAACATAAAGATAAGTAAAAATATTAGCAAAAAATTTAGTTGTCTGATAGGTAATTTAGTATACTAATCATCTCTTATTCATGTCATTAGGTGGGCCGACCTGGGCCTGGCTCACCGGGAACGAATCTCATTCTCGTTTATCTCGAGCCAGCCTTATCGATGCCTCAAAAACCAGGCTCCAATCCAACTGCAGCAAACCAAACAAAGACATGCTGCATCTTCTCGTCCTGGCTCAACCAAAAACGAGGGAACCAAAATAGGCCCTAAGTGTAAGCCCAATGCCAATAGGCACAGATAGCAGACTGACTGATCCGGGATAACATTGGTTGAGCGTAGACGAGAACGGTTATATATTTGACTAACAAACGGAGATAGAGGGACAAAGAAGAGAAAAAGGAGATGACTTGTGGACACTACATGTTTTATTTTCCTTGCAAAGTACTCTCTCTGTTAAAAAAAAATCAATCTCTAGCTATATACTTATCCAGATTTATAACTAGAAATTGGTTATTTGGGGACGGAGGGAGTAGGCTACCACGTTAATGTTAGCGTGCATGTCAAAACCACCTTGATTTTGAAAATACCCTGTTCAGAAAATTCATAGATAGAATGCTTGGGTGGAGGTTTAAGGTTTATTTTTAGATTTCCATCACAGTTGAGAGAAATTAATAATAAAATTGAAAATTTTACCATAGTCTCAACTTCATATTAGTAAGGTAATGTAACTACATTCATGTCCTCGGTAGTACGTGCTTTATGCCATTCAATTGTACACACTATACGTCACTACTACAGATTTCTCCATTCTAAAGCTGGGTATGTAATTTCCACATTCATCGAGGGATGGTCCATCTTAATGGACAGAACACCTACGCTACGCTCACAAATAGATGCTTGTTATAAAACATAATGGTATTTTTATTACAGAAATAATTTTAGCATTTCAAAAAATTGATGACAGCACAGCCTTGCACGAACTTCCCTATTGCTCTAGCATGAGGAAGCAATGAAATAATATTGCAATGTGTTGTTATGTTTTTTTTCGAAAGACCTAGATTGCTGGCTTTATATTATAAGTGGAGGGAAACTGTACATGCCCCAGGAGGGGTTAGAGGGAAAAAGAGAAAAACAAATAGGCATTGGAACCAAGTGGCTTGGACGGTAGGTAGACAGAGTCTTATTGAGCGTGTCTAATTTGCTATGGATTTTTTTTTCTTGTTACTCACTCTGCAATATCACAATGTCTTGAAAGCGATCCCGGCATTGCAACAGCCATCGTCGTGTAATCTACCCATTATGGACTTAATGGTGCTTTTCTGAACATCATATATCAATGCAGATGAAAATCGAGTGCATAGGCGCCGGTCAACATACTTGATTAGTACTTAAGTAGGTAAAGGTGTCAATTAATCTCAACAACGATATTTGATATACGGTTTCAATTAGTACTGGCTGAAGACTGAAGAGTGTACATTTGCTGCTGCTTCTCATTATTGGTGTTTCAGTTTTTGTTTCTACTCGTCACTCTATGTGATATATAGCGGGGGTGAGAGAGCTCCGGTCCTTCTCCTAGCTCATCCCCTCCATTTGCCGATGGAAATTGGAAGGGAACAAGATGTATTACTTTTCTTGAGGTGAGTAGAAATAGGAGGCATGTGGAACTTCATCAGGTGAACTTCATCGGAAGAATGTATTATTTGTATAGACCACCTAGATCAAAACGATGGTCCTGCGAGCTGCGGCCCTCGTTTGCCTTGATTTCGTGGAAGAGGAGGTAGACAGGAGTTACTGGTGGCATAGCGCCTAGGGTCGCCGCTTGTATGTGCCCATGCGCAACCCAAGTTGCAATACGGCATTTTAGCCAGCAGCGCTTGTTCATTCCACGGCTGACATCTTGTTAGGGCACCTATGCGAGCTTGCAGAGAAATTTTCTTTTATCTTACAAAATACTTTATTGTAGAAAACTTAAATTATTGCCAATCGATTAAAAGCTATTTGCACAAGTCTTACATATCAAAATTGCTGACTGATTAAAAATTATTTGCACGAGACTTTATATATCTAGGCACGTATTATGTAGAGTAGTATGTAATGGTTAAGACAGGAAGAATTTGACTTATGGTTAGATGGTTTAAACCCAAAATTTTGAGTCCTTGATGCTCTAGACTCCACCAATCTTAGGGCAGTTCTAACCCTTCACCTCAACTAGTTTCTATAGTATTAAATATGATACCACGTAAGAAAAAGCTGAGATGATAAGAGAGCTAATGAGAAGAGAGATAAAAAGATGAAGAAACCATTGCTCATGCAAGAAACCACCTCTACACGAAAGAAAAAGAGAGGATTGAGGGAGGAAATGGTGTCTAACTTGTTTTACACTTTTTTTTTTCCATCTATGTTACTTGCTGTGCAATATTGCAATGTCTTGATAGCAATCCTAGCATTGAAACAGTCATCGTCGTGTAACTAATTAACTACTTTGGTGCTTTTCTACACATCATATGTCAATGCTGGTGAAAATTGCATGCATGGCCAACATAACTGATTAGTACTTTAGGAGGGGGGAAAAAGGCCAATCCGGCAATCCCTACGGTGAGTATTTGATATGCTGTGGCCCCTGATTGATCCGGAAATTTACCTACCAAATACACGGTTGCTGCTGTGTCTGCTTGTCCGTATTTCATTTCTTGCTTCTACACATCACTCCATGTCATATATGTCGGCGAGCTCTGATCCTTCGCCTCCTAGCTCTGATCCATGTTACACGATTCAGCCCAACGTTTGATATGAAAACTTTGTACATATAAATTTTATATATATAAAATTTTGATATGGAAACTTTGTACAGATGAATTTCGAATTCAAAAAATAAGGAAAAAAATATGAACTTTCTATTGGGTCTAATAAACTAGCACATTTAGAAAGTATGCTTTATTCAAGAAGAAAAGTGAAGTAAATATTTTCTAATGTAATTAAAAAACTAGAAAAAAATTTAGTCTCGCATGGATAATGTACCTTACCGCTAAGCTAAAACAAAAGCCGGGCTAACTTACCACTAATCATGGATGCACGAGATGCTAACCAGAAAAAGGAAAGGGAAAAAAGCCATGCATGCTGCTAATCATTCGTCTGCATGAGGCTAACTAGCAAAGGAACGACATGCAATGCTCCGATCTCGAAAAAAAAGGAAAGCGACAGGTTCAGACAGGTTCGCACGGCGGATGCACGTGTAGACGTTTGCCAATTAGGTTTTTCGCATATTATGTACTAGATAATAATTGTCAAGACAGGGAGAATTTGACTTGCATGAGACTTGAATATCTAGGCGTGTCTAGTATGTTCTTTTTTATTTTTCTTGCTACTCTGCAATATCACAATGCCTTGAAAGCGATTCCGGCACTGCAACAGCCATTGTCGAGTAACCTACCAATTATGGTGCTTTTCTAAACACTAGCAAAATACCCATGTTTTACTATGGATAAAAGAAAATACATTAAATATATCATAGATAAAATATATATTTTTATCAAATATGTTGGTAACACTTGTTTGTTTGTTTGGACGAGATTGAGGATCGGGAGTGTTTGAATTAGGAGCACAAAAGTTTTATTGATATTATGGAGCCCACGCCTATGATAGAGGTGGTGCTGGCAGATTCACTGCTACCATGATTATCAACATTAAAAGTAGTTAAGTACTAATATAGATGAAAATTAATTGACTGCATGGCTGGCCAACAAAGTAGATTAGTACTTTAGTAAATAAACTGTCACATCCTGTTTTTTTGGCTTTTTTCTGGAGTTTGCGAAAATCCATATTTTGCTTACTCGCCTAAAAAGCTTAATTAAAATTTCGCAGGAAAAAGATTTAAATTGACTAAATAAAATAATTACCCCGCCACTGTTATTCGGTCTCTTGTTATTGGAATTTATTTGGAGTTTAATTGGATTTTTATTTGATTATTTGTGAAGTAGAGCTCAACTCCTATTTAATCCCCAAATTTACAATTTCCAAAAATATTCCTAAATTCCTAAAAATATCCAAATATTCCAAATTTAAATATTCCTAAAATTCTATAGAATTCCAAATTTTCTAGTTTTGGAAAATTTTAAGAAATTCCCTATCTTTTTCTTCTTTTTTCCTTTTCCCCCCTTCTTTTATTTTTCTTCTTTCCTTTTCCTTTCTTCTTCCTCCTCCTCCCTTCCTTCTTCCTTCTCCTTGGGAGACCGACACCACCCCAACGCCACCGCATGCCCTCTCTGCGCCTGGAGGCCCAGCACCGAGCCGCTCCGAGGCGAGCCACCGCGCACCGTTCCTCTCCTCCTCTGCTCCGCCTCGGTCCATTCTAACGTGGTCCGCGTGCCGCTACCTTGTCGTGGAGCCATCGGACTCCAGTCTGTGCCGCAGAAGGACTCCACCGCCACCTTTCCCTCTCCCTCTATAAAAGGCAGCCTCGCCGCTCTCTCGCCCTCTATCCCGATGTGGCCTATAAAAGGAAGATCGATACATCATATGCCACATCAGCCCTAAATCCTACGTGTCGCCATGTGGTGGCGACCTCAGCAGTCCACCACCTCTCACTCTGCTCGTCCATGGACCAAGTCCACCATGGACCGTCCCATTGACAGTGGACCCCACCTGTTAGTACTATTCCAAAAATAATTAATTTTAATTCAAAATCCCGAGAATGTTCTCAGAATATTCCTTTTCTTTTTATTGTTGGATTTTCTATGATTTTAAACTACCGGAGGTCATATCTTTTTCGTCGAACTCCGATTCGACCCGTTCTTCTTTCTAAATTTTCTAAAATCAAGCTCTACCTCATGGTTCGGTTTATTGTTTCCTTTGATGCTTGTTAGCTTGCCTTTTCTATTTGTTTATTTGTTTCTTTTCTATGAACGTGTAGACGTTGGTGCCGAGGAGCAGTTTGTTGCCGCTGAAGACGTAGTGCAGGAACAATGCTTGGAGCAAGGCAAGTGCGCCCCTTGATCACGTTGATCCTAGTTTGCAAATTGTTTTGTTTGGAAACATGCATTATTTGTTTGTAAATTATCATACAGGTAGTATGACTTATTTGTTATCATTTCATGTCTTGATTATTGTTGATCACCTGTGGTACCTGGTCACCCTAGCATTATTTTATGAGTTGAACAAAAAGACTCAACTCTGGGTAGAGTAGTGATGCTTAGCCCTGCTTAAATTGTTTTACAAGCAAAATAGAATTTTGATTAATGATATATTCATTACTGTTTTATATGAATTGTGTGACTGTGTGCTATCTCTCTAGTAGCATGTGTTACACCATGTAGTAATGAACGGGTGGATAAAATGATTTTGATTGGGATGACGAATGATTCTGTGTGGACCTAGGTAGGTGGTAAGGTAATGTGTGGGCTCTTATCATATGCTGTGTGTTTTGTAGCTACTCAGAGCCAACTACGTGCTCTTGGTCAGCTACTTAAAGCTGTGTGCTCTTAGAGATGTTGGCAAGTCGCCTAGGTCAGTTAAGGACTTCACTTTATGCGCCATTAAATTGAGCCCTACCGTACAACCACATATTCTTGTGGGAGAATCTGGCCTAGTAGATGTCCTAGTTCTAGCACTGGCAGCCAAGGTGGTTAGAGTAGGTTTTGGACAGCACCATGAGGACTTCCCTACTGTGTGGGGAAAAGACGTCTCATGAGGAGGCTAGTGTTGGGACGAAGATGTTGGATGGCGTTGGTACGCTTTAGTATTGGACGTACTAGAATGTACCATGTGGGTAAAGTTGTACAACCTCTGTCGAGTGTAATGATCTATTTGAATAGCCGTGTACGCGGTCATGGACATGCTCGGTACTTTCACATGAGGGGTAGTTTTGTGAAAAATTTTACTTTTGGAAGATGTCTGTGTGCTAAATGAACTAATGTGATAGTTGTGTGGTTGCAATATCCCTTATGGTTGGGATGGTTGATTGGGAAACTTACATTATTTTATAATTATTATTTAAACATTTATTTTTAAATTATTTTAGATGCAATTGCTGTGTTATGCAAAATAGCCATTGCTTTCCTTCATCAGTCTGTGCATATGCATGTTTTCTCTGTGCACTTGTTGAGTATTTCATATACTCAACTTGCAATTCCTGAGGAGTTTGCTGAAAAAACATTGAATAGACCGTTTGCCCTAGTTGACTGCTTGTGGCAAGTTGATGGAGCTGCCGCGTATTTATCTTTATTTTTCACTGTGTATCTTTATCATTTTGTTAGGCCTTTTGTGGCATAATAAATGTACATTTTAGCCAAAAGGCTTATCACAGTCAATTTATTAATTAGTGTTAGTCATTTATTCATGATGTTGGCTGTGAATTACCTTTGTAACTGTGTGTGCTAGCAGAATCCTAGTCTAGCACAGTATATATAGAGGGTTCTATTTGGAGTCCCAACAAGAACTGTCAATTAATCTCTAAGAGCATCTTCAAGAGAGACCCAAAGAGATTCTCAAAAATTAAATTTTGGGACTTAAGTTAAAAAACAGGCCTCGAACAGATACCCAAACATATTCCAAAAAATTTCACATGTCCAATCCTAGCTCAAAAGTGAGCCAGATTTAGGGAACCTATTGGCATCCCAATCACTGCGTTCACGGGAAAATTTCATCGCTTACGCACCAGGAATTCTCCGTCCATGCCTTTTCTTCCTCCTGACGCCTTCCGCCCACGCTGATTTTTTTATGCCGCCTGTCACAGTCACTTGATCCACATACCGCTGCAAGCCGTCGTCGATCTGCCTCCCTACCAACTGCGGTGGATGACACACGTTCAGCTAAGGGATTGACAGGGCCTTCCGTTTCTCCACAGGCTAACGGCAAAGTATTCCGCCGATGTCACTATGGCCGGCGACGTGTTCTCTAGAGCCAAGAAGCGGCGGCGTCAACGAGGATCCTTTCGATTGGTGTTCGCACGGGGGCACAGTATCATCAAAAGAAAACGATCACAAGCAAACGCTGTGCCCATCTATTACGTAGCCAATAAACTAATTTTTGGGATTCAATTTTTGGGTCTCTCTTGGAGATGGTAAAGTTTTTTGAACCCAAATTTTTTTAGGATGGTCCCAATCTAAGATTTTTGGGAACTAATTTTTAGACCACTCTTGGAGATACTCTAAGGTGATATTATTTGATATATGGTCGGCAATTGATTGATCCAGAAATTCACATGGAGAGTAAGTACAGTTGCTGCTCTATCTCATTGTTCTTGTTCCATTTATATATCGGCGAGCACGGTCCAATCCCTCGCCTAGCTCATGCATCCCCTACATTTGCATGAGCAGAACCAGAACTGGATCCCCCTGCCTAGTCTGACCGTGGCTTCTTAGGCGGTCTGACCAGCGTTGTTCTGGTGGTCTGACCGGCCTGAGACCCGGTCTGGTCGGCGACCTGAGCCTCATCCTCGTCGTCGCTTTCCTCCACAAAAATGCTATTCTCCCCCTGAATCTATGACAATGTACCTAAAATTTCTGGTTTAGTACCTGGACTAGCCTCATCAAAAGTGACCTCGCAAGTCTCAACAATTTTGTTAGTTTCTAAAACAAGTACATGGTTTCCTCGAGAATGAGTAGGGTAACCAAGAAACAATCCATCAGTAGAACGCGCTTCAAATTTATCCAAATTTTAAGATTTAAGAACAAAGCACTTGCACCCAAAAATACGCAAATGAGAAATTTTGGATTGATGACCAAACCGAAGTTCATAAGAAGTTTTTCCATGTTTAGATCTCAAGAAAACACGATTGGAAATATAACAAGTAGTGTTAATAGCTTACGCCCAAAATTTCCAAAGTATATGATACTCATCAAGCATAGTTCTAGCCATCTCAAGCAAAGAACGATTTTTTCTTTCAATAACCCCGTTCTGTTGAGGAACTCGAGGAGACGAAAACTGATGTTCAAGACTCTTTTCATTGCAAAATTGTTCGAAAGAAGCATTTTTAAATTCACCACCATTATCACTTCGAATAGTTCACAAAGATTCAGGAAGTTGTGGAGGCCATAGGCCCCGGGTACCTTATGAGAAGCTTTCTGGCCATTCAGATAGAAGATAGGCCCAATCCTATAATTAGGGATACAACAGGACTCGGTGTATATTACCTTGTACGATCAGGAAAGGGATATAGTCCTAGTCGGGTACGTTGTATTCCTAGAAGGAAATCCCTTGGTCAAGTCCGACTAGGATTCCTACCTTGTAACCTTGTCTCCTCGGTATATAAGGAGAGGCAAGGAGCCTCTTGGGGCAAAACGGAATCTCACCAGATAAACCTCAAAGGCAATATACAACAACTAGAAGTAGGGTATTATCTCACATCGAGGGCTTAAACCAGGACTAATTATTTCGTGTTCCTTTGCAATCCATCAAGTTTAGGTCTCAGGAGTAGCCCCATATTATTATTGCTGATACGAAACATCGACAGTTGGCGTGTCAGGTAGGGGATTCGTCGAGATCATCTTCAACAAGCCTGATGGATCCAACCACCAGAGTCGACGGTAGCAAGTTCTTCCCCGGGCAGATAATCAGCTTCGGAAGCCTTGACTTTGTCGCCGACAAATTTGGCGACCTCACCCTGTCCAACTCGGACTTGATTCGATTGGTCAGAAACCAAGCCGACTCCGCGACAGTTGGCCTACTCAACGATGCAGCAATCTTCGACGACATGCTGCGACAATCCTCAAGATTCACGAGTCTCAGGACAACTCTTTCTTTCGGTGTTCGACTCGGACTCGGCCTCGTGCCAGCCGAGATTGGGCTAAGAGAGGAGGAGATCGTCAATCTCCCGTTTGGACTTAGCAATGCCGCGGACAATTTCAATCTCACTCCGACACGGCAGATCCAATCCTCCGAGGTTCGACTTGGATACGGCCCAGAGCCGCTCGAGATTGGATCTAGGGAGGTTGGAGTTGTAATTACTCCCCTCAACTACTTTGAGTCCGACTCCCAGTCGGGCAGCAACTCGGCAAGCTTCTTCCCACCACGCGAAGTCTTCATGACGTCCAAGGGCTCAACTCCCACTCAAGATGCATGCCGACTACGCGATCAGCAAGAGGAGGAGGCTCACTGACTGCGTGAACAACAAGAGGAAGATGCACAACACTTGCAGTCCGAGCATGACGCTTGTAACGACAACCTGCGCAAGGCTGGGCGGACTGCACAACAAGAGATCCTCCAAACCTGAGTAGGCGACCATGACGTTGTCTTGAACCCACAACAGAACATCGTGGCCACTGCCACATTACTCGACACCTTGCAGTTCGGGCCCGACCATCAGGCCACCCCGACCATCGCAAGGATCAAAGCAATGATCACCGCTGCGGCCTGTCAGCAGCGACAACAATCTAAAGACACTCTAATACCGTCAAACAAGATGGCTTCATATGCGGCGATCTCATCTGCCTCAGCACGGTGCCTATCGATGTTTTACACCGGCAATATGAATATAAGGCTACTCGTCAGATCGAAACTCGGTGGACTGCAAAGGAACACAGGGAGTTTATACTAGTTCAGGCCCTCGATGTGAGGTAATACCATACGTCCAGTTGTGGTGTATTCCTTTGAGGATGTATGATTCTGATGAATCTCTGTGTACTTGCCCTTAGGGGGCGCCCTGCCTCCCCTTATATATTGGGGGATAGGGTTACAAAGTAGGAATCCTAACCGAACTACGGCCAAGGGATCTCCTCTTAGAGATATAACTTGCCCGACTAGGACTGTATATTCCTTATTGTACAAGGCTAAGTCTACCGAGTCTTATCATATCTCTAATTACAAGGCTAAGCCCATCCTCTATCTGAGTGGCCCATATGCTTGTCACGAGGTACCCAGGGCCCATGGCCTCCACAACAGCCCCTGAGACCTTCATAGTTGAGTCACAGCTGATGCCGAGTGCTCATCCTTCATGGTGAAGATTGTCTGAGTGCATTGCTCCTGAGTACTATTTATCTGAGTGCTTCTTCTTCCCGAGTCCTGCTTCAACCTTTTCAAATTACTGAAACAAGTTGACAATTTTTAATGGGCGCTAGAAGCCCAGCAAACCTTCGAAGACTTCAAGAAGTTTCTCACATCACCACCCGTGTTGGCATCACCTATGTCCCAAGAACCACTCATGCTATATCTGGCGGCAACGTCTCAGGTAGTTAGCACGGTGCTGATCGTAGAACGAACAGAGCCTAGGCATATACAAAAAATACAGAGGCCAGTCTACTTCGTCAACGAAGTCCTAGGCGACTCCAAGATAAGATATCCCCAAGTCTAGAAGCTGCTCTATGGTTTGCTTATAACTGTCCGGAAGTTGGTATATTATTTCTAGTCGCATCAAGTTACACATCGTATCCACTCGGGGATGTCCTATACAATCGCGAGGCCACTGGCAGAATCGCTAAATGGGCGCTCGAGCTGTAACGCCTCGCTTTCAGCGAGACGTTAAACAATATTTTGCTAAAATCTACCTATGAAAATTTCGATCTTGTGTGTTGTGTTGTATGTCGTGCTTGGATCTCGATTTAAAATCCTGTCCTTGATCTTGACCTTCCATCCTCTCCAAAACCCTCCGTTCTAAAATAATCTTCGATCTCGACTCGTCGTCATCAAACTCTGCTCCAAAAACCCTGATGATGAATTCCTCGATCTTCTCCTGCAAAAGATTTTGTTTCGGTATCTGAACCGATGTTCCAAAATATCCGCTTCGATTTTTGTTCCGAAGATCCGATGTCGAAACCCTGAACATTCCCTCTTTCGAATCCTCCTGTGAATCCCCTTGTTTTCCCTCTCCCTTGATCCCCTGAGAAATCCCGAGTTAAGTAATACAACTTGGGCATCAGACCTCTACTCGAACCCTCCCCACCAATACTATTATATATATATATATATAATATATATATATATATATATATATATATATATATATATATATGTATATGTATATGTGTACCATATATATATATACATCCCTGAGTATACACCCACGTATATAAACTTGTGTATATACGTGTATCAACCCTCCTCAAATTCCCTTGAGTATTCCCCAAAATTCAAATTAAATGTCGTAATTTGAATTAATTCCCCTCCTTGAGTTTCTCCCTTTGGAGCCCTACAAAAAAGTCCTCGGAAAAAGATCCACTTCCAAAAATACACAAAATATCCTTGGATTTTCAACCCCTTGTATTCCTTGAGTTTACTCGAGTACAAATACAAATTTTTGAATTCAAATTCCCTTTGAAAACCTCCCAAAATCCCTCCCAAAATTTTGCTGAATTCAAAGGTCAAAATTTGAATTCAAACCTCAAATTAAAACCTCAAAATATCCCTCCAAACATTCATGAGATAAAGAAAAGCTGCACTGTTCCTCTGGGCCGTTGTCCTCTAGCCCAGCTTTGTGCCGCACGAGACCGCCTCCAGGCCGCGGATCGGTGCCACCTGTCCCGGGCATCGCGCCTAGCCGCCCGATCTCTTAGCCGCCGCACCGCGTGTGAGCTGCCCACGGCAATCCGATCCTTGCCACGTGCACCGTTGAGCCGTGCCCAGCCACTCGATCCCTCACTCTTCCGTGCCGCACGTGAGCTCGCCCGTCGCCGTCCGGATTGAGGCACGTGTCTTCCCTCCGTGCGCACCGTCCGATCGCTCCCAACAGTGCGTCGTCTACCTCCGTCCCGTCTGTCTCTCCTCAGCCTCGCCCGTTTCCTGTTCGGAGAAATGCCACCAAGGTCGCCCCACGTCACCTCGGTCTCGCTCAGCCCCGCCGCTAGCTGCCACGGAGCAGACAGCCTTGGTCGCCCACGCCGTTCCTCTTTTCCTTCGTCTCTTTCAGTCTCGATCCCGGGCCAAGCCGGTTAAAAGAGGCTTCGCCCGCGTTCGTCACTGCCGTCCCCACCTCTGCTGCCAGGCCCTTGACTGCGCTAGGACATCCTCAGCCGAGACCGCGCGCGGACCCTAAACCTAGCCGTCCGATAGCCCGTCTCCGTCGCCTCACGAATCCCGGCCGCCCATTTGAAAATGGTCGCCCGCATGAGATTTCGCCGCTGCGCCCTTTTCTCCCACCTCTCGCCCCAATCAGTGAATTCCAATGATTGGAGCTCCTCCCCGACCTAGACCCCAAGCTTCCCGTGCCTATAAATACCTCCGGAGCCCCTCTTCGCCCCCTCACTTGGCTCTTCTTCTCGGACGCCGCCGGCCGAGTGCCATTCCGAAACTCGTCTCCCCGCCGCCACTCGGCCACCTCGGGCACGCCTTCCCCCTCCCCACGCCGGGCCGGCCACCGTCGATGCCGCTCTCTCCTCGGCCACCTCGGTGAGCCCTTCCGAACACATGCAATAACGAACAATGGAGGTCTTCTGTGTCCTTTTCCTCTCCTCTGTTACCGCGCACAACCATGCACCGCCGCCGGACCCCGCGCGCAGGCCTCCTTCTCCTTGGCTGCCGCGCATGGCCGTCGCCCTAATCCCCGCTTCTCTGTCCTCCGCCACTACGGCATCTTGACGCCGGCCGCCATTGAACTTCCTCTCCCGCATCCGAACCGACCAATCGGTTCGCCTTGGACTCCTCTCCCCGTTGGTGTGTTTTCCCCGCCATAAGCACTGTTGTGAATCGGGAATGCTCTCCGCTACCACGGTCGCCGCCGTCGTCATCCCCTCTTCTATCTCTCTTCTCGCCTTCGGGCTCTCGTCGCCGGCCGCCGTCGCTCGGCCTCTCGATGATCCGAACCGCCCGAACGACTCCCCTTGGTCTCCTCTCCCCACCGGTGGTCACCGTTTGCCGCCATTTGCCGTCGCTCGCCTGGACGCTCTCCGCTACGAGGAGCCCTCCGATCCACCCCTCCCCGCTCCTATGCGTGACGAAGAAGACGACGCCACGTTGGCGCCAGCTCGGCATGGTCTGACCCCGCGTGAACCGAGTCATCTGTCCTACGCTCGGGCGTGCACCCAACCCCCATGAGCTGTGCTGCTATCCAGTGGGGCCATCCATTTCGGTTCACCACAGACCACCACCATGCATCGCCCCACTCACCTTTCCCCTCATGCCCAGTTGGACTCGGTCCATGGACCGTGTGCCACTGCGGTGTGGGCCGTCTCTCCCCGAACTACCGCGAACCACGTTCACGTGTCCTCGGCACCCTGACAACCAGGTCCCACATTCCCCACTAGTCCACACCCTTGTTTTCCTCGAGATTGACACGTGGGCCCGCAGTAGGGCACCCCGGCCCACTCCCTTAAATTTTTTTTCCTCTACCCAGTGGGCCATGTCTGCCAACAGCCCCCACCTGTCAGTGACACCCCAGGGAATATTCCCTTGAATATTCTCCTCTGAAATCCAAATAAATCATTTCCATTTATTCCCAAAATTCAATTTAATCTTCGAAAAATCATATCTTCCGATCCATAACTCCGATTGACTCCATTCCAACTCCAGTAATTTTCTAAAATTGAGATCTATCTAATGGCACTCTTATTAGCACTAAATAGGATCTTTTTACTAGTTTTTATGTAGATTTTTATGTGTTTGCGCATAGTAACGGTCGCTGGAAATTTCGTTTCGAAGCGGATTTCACGACGATTTCTCGAAGACTCATGAAGGCTTAGAGCAAGGCAAGATACCTTTGAGCATCTCGAGCCCATAATTTCGGAACTAAGTATTTTATTTGACAAATCGCATACACTAGGTTACACTGTTATAATTTCTCGGCCGCGGTCGCAGGATGATCGACGGGCCGCCAACCCATTTGCTGCATGACTTCTTTGATTGATTTACGACTCCCTTAAACATCCTTGTCACCTTCCTTGACAAATCCCGGTATCTGTGTCGATGGGCATGGTACCGGTGATCGCCCATCAAATTTTAAAAATGTCTTCGATGGGTAAAATTTGGGTTTACGAAGCATTGGAAAACCCGACACCTGGGTCAGTGCCTTGAAAAATAAAATGGTTTGCAAAAACCATGGTGCAGGGATCATGCTAGCAGGACGAGTCTCCCGCACTGCAGCTAAGGACTGATTCCTCTAGAATTTCATCCGAACATATGACAGTACAACCATATGGGTGATATGGGATAACTCCTGGCTGAGTAACTAGTCTCCCAGGGACGCCTTGCGTGCCATTGGACTATGGATCGTGCGGGAGGGCGTCGGGGGTGCCTCCTAGGTTCCTGGCATAGCATGGTCTCGGACCTACCCTGTTGTTGGTCTCGAGGACCCCTCCAGTTGGCATGGGGTAACCTGGGAGGGTTTGGGAAATGCCTTGTCGCAAAAACCTCTACGTCACCAAATCATACCCAATGCGTGTGAGCCGGTGACTAGAGTGAGTCACGTCGTGTGGGTAAAGTGTACCCCCTCTGCAGAGGTTTAAACTGTTTGAATAGCCGTGCCCACGGTCATAAGCGGATGTGAGGTGATTCCTTAGCGTATTTTGTTTGACAACTGCTTGTGAAATGATGTTTGTGGATTGGGAATCCGATTTCGGAAAATATTGCGAAGTTGTTAATGACAGCAGGGCTGTGGGCTCGATGAGGTTGGATCAGCTGATGGCGCTGGATCCCGGAGACCAACTCTTGAGAGTTGCATCGATTCAAAGATTGATACAACTCACTCCGATCGGGCGAGACTCACCTCGCCCTGATTGCTGAGAAGCACACACTAGCAGATTTTAAAAAGATTTAAATAAAGCAGATTGCAAAATAACTAGCCTCTCTTTGAAGCTTGCAACAACCACCTAAGTTCTCCTGGCTTGCTGAGTACGCAAGTACTCACCCTTACTCTCTATATATATAGTTCTCCGTCGGGAGCTGAATGTTGGAGTTGCTGAGAAGAGATGATTAGGGTTTCAGCTTAGTTCCCAGCCGTTGCCTGTGTGTTGGGACTTAGTCCGCTGTTCCGCTACTGCCGCTGCCTCTGTGTTGCTCGTTGCTATCTCCGGCTTGCTCCGAAGCTGCAACGTAAGTTAATGTATATGTCTATTTATTTATTTATTTAAGGTACTACAATGATGCACATATGATTGCCATGGATACCAGCGCTATGTCCTGGGACTGGTATCGGTATCGCGATTCCGCGGGAAGGCAGTTCGCGCTGAATTCCTGCGGCACGCCCTAACTGGTGTCGTTGTACAGCGGTGCTAGATCGGGGTGTGACACAAGCTGATAGCGTTTGATATTGTTTTTCAATCTCAGACAGCAATCAAGTCACAAGCACATGCCAACTTTGTGGCCGAGTGGACAGAGTTTCAGACGGCTACACCAACGGACAAGCTTGAATACTGAACGATGTACTTTGATGGCTCTCTGCGGATAGGTGGAGCAGGGGCTGGCATCGTCCTGACGTCACCCACCGGAGAAAAACTGAAATATGTCCTTTAGATACACTTTCCAGCATCCCCCAACGTCGCCAAGTACGAGGCACTCATCCACGGGCTCTGCATCGCCATATCACTCGGCATTCGCCGACTAGTAGTGCACGGGGATTCTCAACTCGTAGTGAATTAGGTCATGAAAGATTGGACATGTCTGGATGACAACATGGCGGCTTACTGTCAGTGTCACACCCTGATATTAGCCACATAAAATAATACCTGAGAAAATGCCCAAAGAAAAATAAATTTAAATAGCAAAAGGAATTAATTAAATATGTGAAATCCAAAATAGTAAATTATCATGGCCGAGAATATTTTTCTTATGTTCTCCTTGTCAAAATACATTAACTGGAATTTTAGTGGAATTTTCAGAGCATAAGAACTATTTTTAAAAAATCAAAAACGATTATCAGAATTAATTTCGCTCTGTGCCAGCCGTGTGCCAGCCTCTCTGCGCCGCTGACTGGTGGGGCCCGCTGGTCGGCGACGCCTCTCTCTCTCGGGTGACGCCATAAATCGGATTAATACGCATTAAATCGCTTGTTAATTATATTTGCACTGAAAATCATAGTAAAACTTCAACAAATCATAACTAATTCATATGAACTCCGATTAAGTCCATTCAAATTTTATTAAATCCATAAAAATGCCTAGAATTCATTAAAAATACTTTCAGTCCATGTTTGTTGGCCTCCATGTACTGTTATGTATTGTTGGTTGTAGAATCCGACGCCGGTAATTCTCCCGCGTATTTCGAGATCGTAGCAGAGTACCTTGAGCCAGAGCAAGGCAAGTCGCACTGTTACCTTGATCACTTTGTACTCATTTTTCGGTAAATTGCTTTGTTTACTTAAATGAACTGCATTGTTTTAATATTTCATGTGGATGGGTATTACCTATACAATGTTAGGAATTAGCCTTAGTTTTGAAACCTGAATCCTTGTCACCTGGGTAATAATGTGATTAGATTACAATTCTTAGGATGCTTAGCCATGCTTAGCAACATAGCTCACATGGGAATTAAATATTATTTCTTTTATATGACTCGACTCTACGTCGCAAAAATGGAACTTTGGATAGGTTGATGGTAAATTACTAAACTGGACCTAAATGGTGGGCCGTGGGTGTATGGTTTTGATTGTCACACCCATGGCAATTAATGACCGGTTCGCGGGAACCACTTGGGCAACTTCCCATACTTGCCACAAGCCAGCGTGGGCAGCATCTGGGCTTGAAGCATTTCTTCTCCCTCTCCTAGGCCCCGAAGAAGAGGGTGGGCATGATGGAGTTGGGTCAGCCCAGGGTAGGGTTGATTGGCTGCCGGATTCACCGTGGCGCAAGGGGGTAGCCTGGCCAATATGGCGTGCCCTATCGGCAGGTGCAACCTCAGCGTGGTGTGGAGGGTTAGGGAGGGGTTGCGTGAATGGTCCTGTCACAGCCTCTCACGGGACATCATGGTGATGTACTGGCACACGGGAACGTGTGTGGGGCTGTGTCTTATGGGTACAGTTGTACACCTCTGATCAGAGTAAATCTATTCGAATAGCCGCGCCCGCGGTCATGGGCACATTGGCCAAGACTCACCGTGATTAGTCTCACCCTAGATAATGAATCTGGCTTTGTAAAATTGGTGTGGTGGAAGGTGTTGAGTCTGGTCAACGTGTTGAGTTGACCGAGGGTGACCGGTTAACGTGGTGTAACGCTAGTCGGTGGAGACTGGTGAGCGTGGTGTAACGCTCATCAGTGACACCTAGTGGACGTGGTGTAACGTTCATCAGCGCGGCCTGGTCAACGTGGTGTAGCGTTGATTAGGAAAAACTGGTCAGCGTGGTGTAACGTTGTCCAGTGGTGACTGGTTAACGTGGTGTAATGTTAATCAATGGAGACCGGTTATCGTGGTGTAACGGTAACCGGAGGTGTCTGGTGAACGTGGTGTAGCGTTCACCAGTGGAGACTGATTGACGTGGTGTAGCGTCAATTAGTTGGGAATGGGTGGGCCTGGTTAACGTGGTATAACGTTAATCAGTGGAGAATTAATATTGTTAAATAAATCAACTTTTTACAGTTTGCGAACTACTACCCTTGTTGCAACTACTTTTACGCAAAATGAACCCTAGCTCATCTTTGTACCCTGTGCATATGCATAATTGTGGGTGTGATTTGTTGAGTACTGTGGGTGGTACTCAGCCTTGCTCAATTCCCCCCCCTCAGTGTTGGAGAACGCGTTTGACGAGGATCGTCCCGAGGACTAGGTTGGCTCCGCCGTCAAGGTACTTGTGGGATGGATGCTGCTGATGGACCCGCTGTCTATAGTCTACGTTTTACCTTTTCCGCTGTATTTTTGTAATATACTTTTACTCTGTTTGTAAGACACTCTGTATGGCAACTTGGATTTGTGTACCCTAGCTTTCCTGGGCAGGGATTTAATACACATGAATGTTCAGAATTTTGGTGGCAAATTTCTGGGCGTTACAAGTTGGTATCAGAGCCGAGCTTGACCGTAGGACCAGCCAAAATGGAAACCCTAAGAGCCCTCTGAAATTCCCATTTGCATATGCTTGTCACATTTGGAGTTATTTTGGGAAAAGTGGGAATTCGTTCTCGAATTGGGATAAAATCTTGGCCGTTTATTCAATGGAAACTTTTGAGTCAAGTTAAATCTGGAATTAAAAATTTTTATTCATGGGTTAGCATAGGTGTCCAAATTTTGGGAAAACACTGGTTGATCAAGGGGAAGGTATGATTTATGGCATGCATAAAATATTTTTATTTGCTTTGCAATTGTTATGTGAATTTTAATTGGTATTATTTGGTCTCGCAGTGGTATTTTGTTATCTCACATTTACTTACAAAATTATTTTCTGCATAAGATTGTTGTTGTTTCGAAATTATTTATTGTTCCCTTACTTGGATTTGAGGATACATTGATTCCCCCCCCTTGCTATCTGTAGATGGACAACCTCCCCAACCAGCGTGGCACTGACATGGGCGGCTTTGTGGAAGAATTACGAATGATGAGTTTCACTTTAGGGTACAGCCATGCCCCAGAGTACACTGCAGTGGAGCCCATGGAGGGTGAGCTCCCACACCGGGTGTGCTTGGAGTTACCAGGCGAGATGTACCTCTTGCCTGCTTTGGAGGTCGAGATTGGAGAGCTACGTCGGAGGCACCATGCTACCCTCCGCACCACTGCTTACCGCTACCTTCCCTGCCGAGCGCACTATCAGACCTACAGCGCCTTTCAGCTGGCGGACAATGAGAACAACACCACCATCGTCCACATGAGGCGGGTGATGTTGGCCATGGACTATATGCACGCCAACTGGGTGCGCGCTGCTCACGACCGGGAGGACGCCAACATGATGACTATGATGGGACTCCAGAACCAGATCGACCGTCTGAAGAAGGAGGTCGCGGAACTCAAGGGACAACCGCCACCCGGTGGAGCCAGGATCCAGCTAACTCCGAGGAAGAGGACCCTTTCTCTTGTGCGTGTTCAGTTGGCCCTAGGAACGGGCCACACGCACCACCACCCCCACTAGCTCCAGCGCCTGCACCAGCTCCAGTCCCAATACCAGCACTGACGGGTGGATGGATCAGCGCGTCGTCTGGCGACGATGGCTCTCTGGGAGGCACCAGCATCCATGGGGGCTTCACCTCCACCGACGACAGCAGCTCCTTCAGCGGGTCCCGCACCCACAGCGAGGCCAGTTCTTCGGCCCACGGAAGTGTGGATTACGTGGGCGGATCCAGGAGCCGCACCGACGACGAGGTGGGCGACGAGCAGGAGCCGGAGTACAACTCTGATGACCGCAGAAGCCGCTCGGAGCATTAGACGCGCCACCCTTAGTTTTGTCGTTTTCTTAGTTTGATTTCCTGTTTAGTTGTAATGTTAGGAATGTTTGTTTTATTTGGGGTTAGTGGCGACATACCGTCTGTTGTGGTATGTTCGCCGTAATTAGGAGTTGAACTATTTTTCCTCATGTTTCCAACCAAGAATTTCAGTTAATTTAATTCAGCCACTTAATCATCACTCCTGTTTCTGAGCCACCTGTTTTTCTCCTTCCCTCCCTCTGCTCTCCCCTTCAGATGGTGAACACAAGGAGCGGTGTCCGTGCTGCCAGCGACGCTAGCGCCACCAACCAACGAGAAGGAGCACCTCAGAATCAGGGAGCACCCAACCACGTGCCACCACCACTACCGGAGAACCCAACCTTGGCACAGGTTATAGCCAACCAGAACCAGATGTTGGCCATGATGATGCAACAGATGCAGCAGAACAACCTGCAGTAGCAACACCAGCAACCACACAACCCGGCCATTGCCCCTCAGTCCAAACTGCCTGAGTTCCTGAGGGTCAGGCCGCCAACTTTCTCCAGCACCACCAACCCGATGGATGCCAATGACTGGCTGTTGGCAATCGAGAAGAAGCTCAACCTCCTCCAGTGCACCGACCAAGAGAAGGTTGCTTTCGCTACTCACCAACTCCAAGGTCCCACATCAACTTGGTGGGACAACTTCCAGGTGACCCGCACCGCTACCACGGAAGTCACTTGGGCAAAATTCTGCTACAATTTCAGGAAGTCGCAAATTCCGGCGGGGATTGTGGCACAGAAGAAAAGGGAGTTTAGAGACTTGGTCCAAGGGAACCGGACGGTCACAGAATACCTCCATGAATTCAATCGGCTGGCGCGCTACGCGCCTGAAGATGTCCGCACCGACGCGGAGAGGCAAGAAAGGTTCTTGGACGGGTTGAACGACGAGCTGACCAATTAGCTTCTTTCAAGCGATTACCCAGACTTCGAGAAGCTGGTGGATAAAGCGATCCGCCAGGAGAGCCAACACAACAAGGTGGATCGCAAGAGGAAGGCTGCCCAGTTCCGGGCTCACTAAGGGCAACACCAGAGGCTGCGGATGATGTGGGGCTAGCAAGGTGAACCGGCCACCACGATCGTCCGTCAACAGCGCCCGTTCCACCCGGGGCACTCCGGAAGCAGCAACAGCAACAGCGGGCAGCACAACCGTCAGTCCGCTCCATGCCCACCAATGGCGCCAGTGCAGCAGGGTCAGACATGGAAAGACAACGGAGGCAAGAGCTACGTCTGCTATAACTGCAATGAACCGGGCCACTTCGCCGACATGTGTCCAAAGCCGAGGCGAATGGGATCTAGGCCCCCAGCTCCCTAGCACCCCAACATCAATTAGCAGGTGATGAAGGGACGCGTCAACCATGTCTCAGCGGAAGAGGCGCAGACCGCACCGGAAGTGGTATTGGGTACGTTTCTTGTGAACTCAAAACCTGCTACCGTACTTTTTCATTCTGGTGCAACACATTCTTTCATATGCAAGAAATTTGTGGGGGCACATGGGATGATGGTAGTGGAACTCAAAATCCCCATGAGGGTTCATACACCTGGAAACCGCATGGTAACCGCTCACTATAGCCCTTCAGTGAGCTTAGAAATCCAAGGATCACCTTTTCTAGCCAATCTTATCCTCTTGGAATCCAATGACCTAGATGTCATCCTAGGAATGGATTGGTTGACCCGACACAAAGGGGTGATCAACTGCGCGGACCGCACCGTAACGGTAACCAATTCGGAAGGAAAGGTGGTTAGTTTCAAGTCACCTGTGCCGTTGCATCAAGAAGCAAGCTTGAATCAAGTCGCAGAAGAGCAACCGTCGGAAGGTGGGACGAAGCCAGAAAGGAGAATAGAGGATATTCCAATAGTAAAGGAATACCAGGATGTGTTTCCGGAAGACCTACCAGGGATGCCACCGGAAAGGGAAATTGAATTCAGGATTGATTTGGCACCTGGAACAGCACCAATATACAAGAGGCCAAATAGAATGGCACCGAACGAGTTGGCAGAAGTCAAGAAGTAAGTCGACGATCTGCTATAGAAGGGCTACATCCGACCAAGCACATCACCTTGGGGAGTGCCAGTCATCTTCGTGGAAAAGAAAGACAAGACAAAACGGATGTGCGTGGACTATCGCGCACTAAACGATGTCACCATCAAGAACAAGTACCCTTTGCCAAGGATTGATGATCTGTTCGACCAATTGGAGGGTGCCACCGTTTTCTCCAAGATAGACTTGCGATCAGGCTATCATCAGCTCAGAATTCGAGAAGAGGATATACCGAAGACAGCCTTCACCATGCGGTATGGGTTGTACGAGTGCACTGTTATGTCTTTCGGACTGACAAATGCACCTGCTTTTTTCATGAATCTGATGAACAAGGTATTCATGGAGTTTCTGGACAAGTTTGTGGTAGTTTTCATCGACGACATCCTGATCTACTCGAAGTCAATGGAAGAGCATGAGCAACATCTTCGTTTGGCTCTTGAGAAGTTGAGAGAGCACCAGTTGTATGCCAAGTTCAGCAAGTGTGACTTCTGGTTGAGAGAAGTGCAGTTCCTCGGACACATCATCACCGCCCAAGGAGTTGCCGTGGACCCAACGAACGTGGAATCTGTCACCAATTGGAAATCACCGAAGACAGTGACACAAGTGCGAAGTTTTCTTGGACTTGCGGGGTACTACTGCAGGTTCATCAAGAACTTCTCGAAGATTGCCAGACCTATGACGCAGCTACTAAAGAAGGACGTGAAGTTTGTCTGGACATTAGAGTGCAATCATAGCTTTGAAGAACTCAAAAAGAAGTTAGTTTCGGCACCGGTCCTGATCCTGCCGGATCCTAAGAAAGATTTCCAGGTATACTGTGATGCATCCCACCAAGGGCTAGGGTGCGTGTTGATGCAAGAAGGTAGAGTGGTAGCCTATGCATCGCGCTAGTTACGCCCCCATGAGAGCAATTACTTGACACATGACCTGGAATTGGCCACAGTGGTCCATGCTCTAAAGATTTGGCGGCATTACCTTATTGGTAATCGCAGTGAGATTTACACGGACCACAAGAGCTTGAAGTATATATTCACCCAGCTTGATTTGAACCTCCGCCAAAGAAGGTGGCTGGAACTGATTAAGGACTATGATATGGGGATACATTACCACCCAGGAAAGGCCAATGTCGTGGCAGACGCCTTGAGCATGAAAAGCTACTGCAACACCGCTCGAGCAGAGGCATTGTGCAAGGAAATGCAGCAAGAATTTGAACGCTTGAATCTAGGCGTTGTCGAACAGGGGTACGTGGCAGCCCTAGGGGCTCAGCCCACACTTTTTGATCAAGTTAGCGAGGCACAAGCAAATGATCCAGAAATCAAAGAACTTAAGAAGAACATGAGAGTCGGAAAAGCTCAAGGTTTTGTGGAAGATGAAAACGGGACAGTGTGGATGGGGGAACGTTTGTGCGTTCCAGAGAATAAAGAACTCAAAGATCTAATACTTCGGGAAGCCCATGAGACGCAGTATTCCATTCACCGCGGGAGCACAAAGATGTACCAAGATCTTAAGACAAAGTTTTGGTGGGCCAGCATGAGAAGGGAAATCGCAGAATTCGTGGCGCTTTGTGATGTGTGCCAGCGAGTCAAAGCAGAACACCAATGGCCTGCTAGACTGTTACAGCCTCTCAAGGTTCCAGAGTGGAAGTGGGAAGAGATCGGGATGGATTTCATCATCGGTTTGCCCCGCACATCGTCGGGGTATGACTCAATCTGGGTGGTCGTTGACCGACTCACCAAAGTTGCACATTTCATCCCAGTGCATACAACATATTCGGGTAAAAAGTTGGCAGAACTGTATATGGCTCGTATAATGTGTCTACACGGAGTACCCAAGAGGATTGTCTCCGATTGTGGCAGCCAGTTCACTTCTAAATTTTGGTAGAAGTTACAAGCAGAATTGGGAACCCGACTGAACTTCAGCACAGCATATCATCCACAGACAGATGGTCAGACTGAAAGAGTCAATCAGATATTAGAGGATATGCTAAGGGCTTGCGCACTGGACTTCGGAGGAACATGGGATAAGAGCTTACCCTATGTGGAGTTCTTCTACAACAACAGTTACCAAGCCAGCTTGCAGATGGCACCGTTTGAAGCTCTGTATGGTAGGAAGTGCCGCACACCCCTTTTCTGGGATCAGACAGGTGAACGCAAGGTATTCGGAACTGACGCACTCAAAGAGGCAGAAGAGAAGGTGGCCATAATACGGGAGCGCTTAAAGATAGCTCAATCTAGACAGAAGAGTTATGCCGACAACCGTCGACGAGACCTAAGCTTCGAGGAAGGGGACTACATGTATCTTCATGTCACACCACTCCGCGGGGTACACAGGTTTCAAACCAAAGGGAAGCTAGCACCTCGCTTCGTGGGACCCTACCAAGTGCTAGCCCGCAAAGGCGAAGTGGCGTATCAGTTGAGTCTCCCAACTTCAATGATAGGTATACACGACGTGTTCCATGTGTCACAACTGAAGAAGTGTTTGAGGATACCAGCGGAACAGGCAGACCCGGAACAGATCGAGATCCAGGAAGACCTCACCTATGTGGAGAAGCCAGGTCGGATCTTGGAGATCAGTGAAAGAAACACCAGGAGCCGAGTAATCAGATTCTGCAAGGTACAGTGGAGCCATCACTTAGAAGAAGAAGCCACCTAGGAGCGAGAAGATGAACTGAAGTCCGCCTATCCCCACCTCTTCGCCAGCACGTCCGAATCTCGGGGACGAGATTCCGTTTAAGGGGGGGTAGGTTTGTCACACCCTGATATTAGCCACATAAAATAATACCTGAGAAAATGCCCAAAGAAAAATAAATTTAAATGGCAAAAGGAATTAATTAAATATGTGAAATGCAAAATAATAAATTATCATGGCCGAGAATATTTTCTTATGTTCTCCTTGCCAAAATACATTAACTGGATTTTTAGTGGAATTTTCAGAGCACAGGAACTATTTTAAAAAAATCAAAAACGATTATCGGAATTAATTTCGCTCTGGAAATCATTTTCCTTTTCTTTTTCTCTCGATTTTCTCTTTTTCCTTCTTATTCCCTCGTTGGCCGCGGCCAGCACTGTGCGATGGCCTCCGCCAGCCGCGCGCACGCCTACTCCCAACGACCCCACCAGCCAGCCGCGCTCCTCCCGCTTCTCTCCTTCTGCACTGCGGGGCCCACCTGTCAGGCCGCTCGCCCCGCGCGCCCCGCTGATAGGCCGAGCCCACCTGTCAGCATCATCTTCCTCCTCCGTCCGAATCGGGCGGAGGGGAAAATCCCCGGAGCCGTCCGATCGGCGCCGTGCCCGCCTCCTCCCTCGCTCGCCTCTGGTTCAAACGGAGCGGGACCAAGTCCGCACCCACTCCCCCACTTTCCCCGGCGTCCTCGTCCCCTCTCCCTCGCGAATCACGAGCACGATCCCCATGCCGCCGCCCTCTCTCCCGTGCACGATTGGAGCTGTCCGGCCTTGATCTCGCTCGCCCGCGTGCATAAAAAGCCTCCCCGCCTTCTCCTCCGCCTTTTTCCCAACACCCCGAGCCTCCCCGTGCCCTAAAACCCCGTCGCCACCGCACACCCGAGCCTCCACCGCTTTTCGCCAACTCCGGCCGTCACTCGCCGCCGCTCCAGACACCACCAAGCCGCACCGCCACCGCCATCACCTCCGCTGTGCTGAGGAGCCTGTCGGCCGCCACTCCGTGGAAGCCGAAGCGCGCCAGAATGCTTCGCCCTCGCGCGCAGTGAGTTCCGGCCCTCCGTCTCCTCTCCGGCCGGCAATTTACACCGCGCCGCACCTCCGTTCTCCACCCTAACTCCTTTCCCGTCCTCCTCATCTTCCAGGACACCTCCGCCGCAGCCTCTCGCTCGTTCCCCGCCGTCGGAGCTCCGTCGCCGACGTCGTCCCGAAGCCGCTGCCGCTTCTTCATCGCACCGTCGTCCTCGCGTTGTCACTCGTCGCCGTGAGCCGCCGGTGAGAATCCCCTCCGTCTCCTCGTTCCATTTCGCCCCTCCGTGTGGTTGCCGCCGCGCCGTGTGGTTGCCGCCGGCGACCATCGGGTCGCATGCGCGCCGCCGCTTCCCGCTCGGGACGGTCGGCTTCGGCAGCCGCTCCCCGGGGCCGTCCGATCTGTCGGGTGGCAGATCGGGGCCGCCCGCGTGCTCGCCCGTGTTGGCGCCACGTGGTGCACCCGCCTTCGGCCGCGGTGGACTCGGTCCACCGTGTGCTAGCCTCTGTGCGCCGCTGACTGGTGGGGCCCGCTGGTCAGCGCCGCCTCTCTCTCTCGGGTGACGCTATAAATCGGATTAATGCGCATTAAATCGCTTGTTAATTGTATTTGCACTGAAAATCATAGTAAAACTTCAACAAATCATAACTAATTCATACGAACTTCGATTAAGTCCATTCAAATTTCATTAAATCCATAAAAATGCCTAGAATTCATTAAAAATACTTTCAGTCCATGTTTGTTGGCCCCCATGTACTGTTATGTATTGTTGGTTGTAGAATCCGACGCCGGTAATTCTCCTATGTATTTCGAGATCGTAGCGGAGTACCTTGAGCCGGAGCAAGGCAGGTCGCACTGTTACCTTGATCACTTTGTACCCATTTTTTGCTAAATTGCTTTGTTTACTTAAATAAACTGCATTGTTTTAATATTTCATATGGATGGGTATTACCTATACAATGTTAGGAATTAGCCTTAGTTTTGAAACCTGAATCCTTGTCACCTGGGTAATAATGTGATTAGATTACAATTCTTAGGATGCTTAGCCATGCTTAGCAACATAGCTCACATGGGAATTAAATATTATTTCTTTTATATGACTCGACTCTACGTCGCAAAAATGGAACTTTGGATAGGTTGATGGTAAATTACTAAACTGGACCTAAATGGTGGGCCGTGGGTGTATGGTTTTGATTGTCACACCCATGGCAATTAAGGACCCGTTCGCGGGAACCACTTGGGCAACTTCCCGTACTTGCCACAAGCCAGCATGGACAACGGCTGGGCTTGAAGCATTTCTTCTCTCTCTCCTAGGCACCGAAGAAGAGGGTGGGCGTGATGGAGTTGGGTCGGCCCAGGGTAGGGTTGATCGGCTATCGGATTCATCGTGGCGCAAGGGGGTAGCCTGGCCAATATGGCGTGCCCTATTGGCAGGTGCAACCTCAGCGCGGTGTGGAGGGTTAGGGAGGGGTTGCGTGAACAGTCCTGTCATAGCCTCTCACGGGACATCGTGGTGATGTACTGGCACACGGGAACGTGTGTGGGGCTGTGTCTTGTGGGTACAGTCGTACATCTCTGATCAGAGTAAATCTATTCGAATAGCCACGCCTGCGGTCATGGGCACATTGGCCAAGACTCACTGTGATTAGTCTCACCCTAGATAATGAATCTGGCTTTGTAAAATTGGTGTGGTGGAAGGTGTCGAGTCCGGTCAACGTGTTGAGTTGACCGAGGGTGACCGGTTAGCGTGGTGTAACGCTAGTCGGTGGAGACTGGTGAGCGTGGTGTAACGCTCATCAGTGACACCTGGTGGACGTGGTGTAACGTTCATCAGCGCGGCCTGGTCAACGTGGTGTAGCGTTGATCAGGAAAAACTGGTTAGCGTGGTGTAATGTTGTCTAGTGATGACTGGTTAACGTGGTGTAACGTTAATCAGTGGAGAACGGTTATCGTGGTGTAACGGTAACCGAAGGTGTCTGGTGAACGTGGTGTAGCGTTCACCAGTGGAGACTGATTGACGTGGTGTAGCGTCAATTAGTTGGAAATGGGTGGGCCTGGTTAACGTGGTATAATGTTAATCAGTGGAGAATTAATATTGTTAAATAAATCAACTTTTTACAGTTTGCGAACTACTACCCTTGTTGCAACTGCTTTTACGCAAAATAAACCCTAGCTCATCTTTGTACCCTGTGCATATGCATAATTGTGGGTGTGATTTGTTGAGTACTGTGGGTGGTACTCAGCCTTGCTCAATTTTCCCTCCCTCTCAGTGTTGGAGAACGCGTCTGACGAGGGTTGTCCCAAGGACTAGGCTGGCTCCGCCGTCAAGGTGCTTGTGGGATGGATGCTGCTGATGGACCCGCTGTCTATAGTCTACGTTTTACTTTTTCTGCTGTATTTTTGTAATATACTTTTACTCTGTTTGTAAGACACTCTGTATGGCAACTTGGATTTGTATACCCTGGCTTTCCTGAGCAGGGATTTAATACACATGAATGTTCAGAATTTCGGTGGCGAATTGCTGGGCGTTACAAGTTGGTATCAGAGCCAAGCTTGACCGTAGGACCAGCCAAATGGAAACCCTAAGAGCCCTCTGAAATTCCCATTTGCATATGCTTCTCACATTTGGAGTTATTTTGGGAAAAGTGGGAATTTGTTCTCGAATTGGGATAAAATCTTAGCCGTTTATTCGATGGAAACTTTTGAGTCAAGTTAAATCTGGAATTAAAAATTTTTATTCATGGGTTAGCATAGGTGTCTAAATTTTGGGAAAACACTAGTTGATCAAGGGGAAGGTATGATTTAGGGCATGCATAAAATATTTTATTTGCTTTGCAATTGTTATGTGAATTTTAATTGGTATTATTTGGTCTCGCAGTTTTATTTTGTCGATCTCACATTTACTTACAAAATTATTTACCCGAGGGTAGAGAGACTTGGTCATGGCTAGTGCCTGGGCAATCCCTCCACAACGCGTTCGTCAACTACTTCAGGACTCTAGGGCTTACTCGAGACGCTGCGCACCTAGGCAAATTGGAGCTAGAGCTAGGCCCCGCCAGGGTCGGCTGCATGATATCCAATAAGGTCTCTGCAGAATCGACAATGATTTACCGTGATTCTTGATCACGTTGATTTCTTCTGCGAAGGCGCCAAACTCGATCTGCGAGTTGGCTTTGAAGGCTGCTCACACAGAGACAAAAACATCAGAAATATCAGGATAACTAGACCGACCGAGTACACAGACAGTCATGAGACTTACTCGCATAGTCGGTGTCCACGTTGGACTTTGCCTTCTCGAGCTCTTTTAGCTCCTTTCTCAGGCATTCAATTTCCAGTGACTGGTTATTGAGGTTTGTCTCAAGAGCTACAATCGAACAGAGTTAACGATCAACAACACAGAAAGATTTGTTTGAGATCACTTAGGCAAGAGGAAAGCTTACTTCTAATAGTTCCTGCCTAAGCCCAGTTCTCATCCTGGAGCTTGTCTACTGATCCCTTTAGCCATTCCTCCCTCTCCTTGCTGGATCTCTCCAGTTTGTCCTTGGCAATCTGGAGCTGGTGGAGTTGAGTAAGCTGAGGGGCAAGCTCAGACAGAACTCGGCCCATCTGCTCCGACCGATCGACCATTTTCTGCTCAGGCAGTATTCAAGTCAAGCAAAACAAGCAACAAAAGTGCAAAGTCTTGAAGAACCACCTATCAGCAGACATAGCAAGATTGGCTGCGTACCTGAATCCCCTTTGATGCGGCAATAGCGGTGTACATCAAGTTAACTCTTTCCCTTTGGGCCGCTGCTCGTCTGCTCAAAGCTCTCTGCCTCCTCCTCTGGAGTAACACAATGGAACGTCCGGGGGAAGTTTCTAGGGGAGCCTCGAGCCTAGGGAGATCGTCTTCATCAGAAGATGACGATAACGGAGGCGATGGAGTCCTGGGCCTCGGATCAATTGGTGGCACAGGCTCTTGGACGAGCTCAGGGATAGGGGCTTCAACTATGATGTCCCAACTGGGCGACGCTGGTGGCCCGGCCAGGTGGATCAACTCAGCTTTAGGGGCTAGGACGATTTTTGGCTCGGATTGTGGCGTGACTGGTTTAGGCTCAGTCGGGATAGGAACTGCTACGGGGGTTGGTGGTACTGTCCCTTTGGGGTCAGCATCACTTGGCTTCCTGCAGAAATATTCAAAAGTCGCGATATTACAAGTTTATTCAAGCTGTTTTGAAAACTAAAGATTTTTCGTACCTGGGGGTGGGGGTAGTCGGCGACGGGCTTGACAACCTGCTTGGCGGTGGAGAGCTATTGACTATCGGGCTCATGGGCGTGGCAGTCGGCGGTGGAGAACTCGGCCCAGTCAGCGCTGTACCTAACACAGCCGACTGGGTGGTGGTGGCACTCAGTGGTGCGGTCCTGGGGCTAGGTGGCCTGGGGATGGCGCTGTTGGAATCCTTGATCATCAGACTGCCAGATGTCTTGCTCGGTATATCATTCTTTTTTGGTCTAGTCTGTCGCTGGTCTTTTCCCAGCCCTCTTGGGGCTGGGTTGGGCCGCCGAGGGGCTGGTCGGACATTTCCTGGCCCCGCTGGCCAACTGGCCTTGGGGGTCAAAATCAAATTCTTCACATTCCTGCAAACACCTAGATATCATACATTACAAGACAAGAACAACATTCATATCACTCATCACAGATGGATATCAAGATGACTACAACATCATATATTACCTTTGTCCAGGGCCTGCCCTCGCAGTATGGCTTAGGCGCTCTTTCCTTGTCTTCAGTCTCCACGACTCTGTTGACGAAGAAACCGAACAAGGTATCGGTAACTTTGTTCTTGTCGACAAAGTCGGGATATTCTTGAGATGGATCATTTTTTCCCTAGTAGTCGAACCCAAGGTGGCTTCTAGCCTTTAGAGGTTGGGTTCGGTGATTCAAGAAGCACCTGGCCACCCAGGGACCGGTCAGCCTTGTGCCCTTTAGCGTGCTGATCTTCTCCAGTAGCTTGTATACCTGGCCCATTTCATCTTGCGATGGCACTGAAGTCCAGCTCTCTAGGACAAATGGTGGATTTCCCGTGAAAGGGGGCAAGGATGGCTCAAGATTTGAGCAATAGAACCACTCCCGATGCCATCCCTTGAGAGAAGTCTTTAGGGGGACATGGAGATAAGTCTTCTTCATCTCATTGCGAAGTTGAAGGCCCGGCTCTCTCTATTGTTTGAATCTTGTATTTTGTGGGCTGTGGTTTGATGTGGAACAAATACCAGAAGAGATTGAAATGGGGGCTAATGCCCAGGAAGGCCTCATAGAGGGTTACGAAAATGGAAATCTAGAGAATAGAGTTGGGATTGAGGTTGATGAGCTCAATGCGGTAGAAGTCAAGAAGACAGCGGAGGAAATCAGAAGATGGCAAAGAAAGACCGCGATCGAAAAAAGAAGTAAAGACCACGGTCTCGCCTAGGCCCTGAATGGGGACAGACTCACAGACGGCTGGGCGCTAGTTGATGACCTCCCGCGATTGCAGTATCTTCCTGTCTTCCAAGATCGTCAGCTTCGTGGAGCTGTAATCCGACACCGGCCAAGATCTTGATGACATATCTAGGATGTCAAAAGGGGCTCTCAGCATTGCTGGGGGTGTGGAGTTGGGCGGAGAAGCTTTTGGCTACTGGGAATCTACGCTGGGAAGCAGTTCCTGGTGGATCTCGGGCCGGGAGCGCGAGCTATAGCGAACCATAGCAGAGCAGAGAACACGAAGTTTGGGCGTGGTTTCGGAAGCTGAAGCGATTTGGTGGATTGGGGGAGAAAGGGGAATCTTTTCTCTCTCTCCCGTCGTTTTATAAAACCTGCACCGAGTTAGTGGGCTTGGGCCGGCTAACTTGGCAATGGGCTATAAGATATGAGTTTCTAAATAACATGTCCTACTGGGCCAACCGCTGACTATGTTAAAATCATAGTACAAATGCTATTTTACATAAACCGATCAAAATAATCAGATATGCTTCATGTTAAGCCTAATTACTGGATACATGTGTTCAGATATCTAAATTATTTGATAGGTATTGAGGGTATATTCTTATAAGGATCAAGAGCTGGTCTCCATTAAAATTGGAGATGTAGATATCTCTCAAGAACACCTCACCACATATGGGTTAAAATCCATGAAGTGGTACTTGGCTTACATGCTTAGCCAAAATTGCCTTGAGCAAAAATGTTTCTAGCTGATATGATGCTGAAGAGTCCAATTTCTGAGAAATATACCACTCTGGAAAGACTTATAGGTTAAAGATCTTTGACTTTATGTTTAATTGTTTCACAATTAAGCACAAAGTCAAAGGCTACACCTAATAGGTGCGCCTATTCGGTGCACACTATTTATATTTTTCTATGAAACCCTTCATAGTCTCGTTGCCAGCTGATATGAAGAAAAACTTGGAGAAAAGCTGCTCGGACAATGGGTACGCAGGAGCAAGGCACTCGGGAAATGTTCACCAAGGAGGATGAGCACTCGGCACCAGCTCTGACTCAACTATGAAGGTCTCAGGGGCTACTGTGGAGACCATGGGTCTTGGGTACCTCATGAGAAGATTTCTGGCCATTCGGACAGAGGATAGGCCTAATCCTGTAATTAGGTATGCAACAGAACTCGGTGCATATTACCTTGTACGATAAGGAAAGAGATATAGTCCTCGTTGGGTACGTTATATTCCTAGAAGGAAATCCCTTGGTCAAATCCGACTGGGATTCATACCTTGTAACCTTGCCTCCTCGGTATATAAGGAGAGGCAAGAAGCCCCCTGGGGCAGAACAGAATGTCATCAGAGAAACCTTAAAGGCAATACACAACAAATGGAAGTATGGTATTACCTCACATCGAGGGTCTGAACTAGGATAAATTGTTTTGTGTTCCTTTGCAATCCATCAAGTTTAGGTCTTATGAGTAGCCCCATATTATTATTGCTAGTACAAAACATCAACAGAAATTCAACAGCCAAACAAAGATACAAACTCCGAAAGTGTTTAAAAGTCTCATCTTTAATTGTCATAAAGAAAACCCAAAAATATCTCAAAAATCATCCACAATAACCAACACATACCACTTTCCTCTAACAGATTGCACTCTAGCTAGACTAACAGTGTCCATATGTAAAAGCCGTCCCGGTGCATCCGTCATTACAGAAACAATTGGATTATGTGAAGAAGCAACCATCTTAGCATGACAACATGGTGAACAAACCAATTCAGATCCTTTTTAAGTTTAGACAAACCACGAACAAGATCCGAACCACTAATTCTAGTCAAATGATAAAAACCAATATGTCCAAGCTTACGATGCCAAAACATTAAATCCTTTGAAAACTTTGCAACTAGACATGTAATCTCAGAAGAAACACCACTTTGAAAATCAGCTTTAAAAACTCTTCCATAACGAGAAATTCCAAGACAAAATCTCTAGTAGAATCAAAAATTTTACTCCCAGTTTTCTTAAATCTAATCTCAAAATTTTCATCAATAATTTAAGAAACTGAATGCAAGTTGTACTTCAAATTTTCTACCAAAGCTACCTCATTTAAAACAAACTTGTCACTTACCTTGATAGATCCAGTAGCAAGAACGACACTAGTAAAAGCATCTCCAAAGATAATTGATTCAGTTTTAGATGCCGATTGAAGGAAGAAGAACCAACTTTTATCATCGGCCATATGCCGTGACAACCGGAGTCCATTATCCACACGTTCTCCTTCCTCGCCACCAAAGCCTACACACAAGCAGATGCCGATGTCTCAGTACTAGGGTTAGGTAACAAAAATTTAGGAATCTAGTACTGAGACACACGACCAAAGGTACCAACAGGCATATAACCACGAACAAAACCAACTTTATCCTGTTTAGAAAAAAAATACCTGAGGCCGGTTTGACCACCGCTGTGCCTGCGGTCTGACCGGACCGCCTACCTCGGCCCAAAACTTGATTTTTGCCATTTAGATTTTGTAAAAGAAATTTTCCTTTTCTTTTTTATTTTCGACCAAGTCTAAAACAAAAACCAACTAGATGTCCATCTTTAGCATAAAAAGAGCAAGTATACTTTTCACGAGAAGATGAATTTGTAACCAAAAGTTTTGAATTCAAAGACTTGATTTTTTTTCAAGTTGACGAAAGAGAAGACATAATCCCAGCAGATTTAGAGATGATTTTCTTAGGTTTAGGTTTTGTCAAGATCTCACCCTTTTTAGCGATACCCAAAACAACAGGTTGGTGAAATGTAAAATAGGCATGTGCATCAAAACCTATACCTCTGTTGTGTATGCTTACTTTTAATTGATACAAAATCATATTTAGTTTCTTATTTCCATCAAAAAATCTTTGTAAGGAACTTTTCAAATGAGAAAGCTCTTTTGTCAAATTAGCACAGTTTTCGCAATCAACCAAAACACCTTTTTCGTTTGCAACACTTTGAGCAAGAAAGCACCTTATGAGTTTTCACAATGTCCTCCATGTACTCAACATGACCTAAAGTACCTTTTACTTTCATCTCATTTAAAAGACATGTTGATCAAGTTTTAGATACAGAAACATTTTTTTTGTTCTTTTAGCTTTCTAGCACTCAAAATATTAAACATGGAACTTGCACCAAAAGCACCTTTATATTTTCTCAAAAGCTTCTTAGTCAAAAGTAATTCATCCAAGATTCTAGTATGTAGCACAGTTCTAAGAGCAAAACATGATTTTAATTCCGTATTTTTAGTGAGAACATTTTCATGTCTTAAGCATGTAGCAACATTTATATCTCTTAAAGCAGAAATTTCAGAGAATAAAACTTTACAAGACTTGCAATCATCATCATCAGGAATCAAAAATTTTAGTCTAGAAATTTTAGAATTTAGTAATCCATGTCACACCCTAATCCGGCACCGCCATACAACGGCACCAAATAGGGCATGCCGCAAAAAAACAGCGTGAACTGTTTCTCCATGGAACCGCGATATTGATACCAATCCCAGGACGCAGCGCTGATATTCACGGAAATTAGATATGCATCATTGCAGAAACTTAAATCACACATACTCTTCTGCAATAAACCAAGGCCATACCTAGTGATCTGCAAGAGTTCAGTCATGTCTCAATTTCTCATATATAGATGGCGTTGATGAAGACTAGTCTAGCAGAAAGAGGTTGCATCTCGTTCACTCAACATGAAGGAAATTGAGGTGCCTTGGCCCTAGGAGTGGAAACCTCGAAGGTAACCATCACAAAGCCACGTATATAGAAATCCGAGGCAACCAAGCATTATCTAATACTCCCTCCATTCATTAATATAGGGCATAACTACTTTTCCACAAAATTCCCTAATACAAGGCGGCAACTCCTCGACTTCTGTTTATGCATGCAAGCATTGATGAATACATCCTCGGCTCCTGATCCTGTGCATGCAGAATTAACTCTTGATGGTTCAGTTTGGCTGTTTAAAAGCCTCAGCTTTTGGCCTCTCTCCACTACACTGCCTCTCTCTCACACTGCTCACACTGCGGCTGCCGACGATGGCGACGACAAAGGAGAAGATTGCGTCTGCATGGCTCATGCAGCAGCAGGCGTAGGTGGAGTTCAGCTGCGCGCGATCACTTCGTGTCCACGCCGTGCTCATGCAGTGCCGTGCTCAAGTGGAGCTCGGCCGTGCCCAAGCGCTTTGCGACAACACCGTCCGCATGCGGCAGGAGGCGCAAATGGATATTGCTCATTCACGTACGCTCCGTGTGCACGCCCTTCGCATGCGGCTGCGGGCACAAGCAGAGCTCATCCGTGGTTGCAACACCGATGATGACAAGGCCAATGACGCTGATGGGGATGCTGTTCACGATACGGCAGTGGACGCTGGAATCTGCGAGGGCAGCGTGGTTGACTCACAGGCCGGCGTCGATCATTTCACTAACTCCAACAACATTGGGTATGTTATTGACTCCCTGGCCAACAACACCTTTGTTGCAAATTCACTAGAGGAGACTGGCGCCGAGGAAAAATGGCTGGAGTAGACTGGCACCGAGGAATGGGAAAACTAGCAGCCAATTGCTTGCATGCGCATGAAAAATGTTGGATGGTGTAGCCAATGGCAAAACTATTCAGTTTAATGAAATGTCTTTTTCGTGAAGATCAGAGAAAAAATAAACATGAATACTCCTCTTTTTTTTTTTGCTAATTGTTGAACAATGCAAAGTTACAAGAGAAATATCCTAACTATGCATTGATGAAATCCACCGCATCTAGACAAATTGCTTATCACATTGCAACCTTATCGGAAGTTGACCATTCCTCTCCAATGTTCCCTTCTTCATATGCGGGATTGCATAGTGTTGCCCTCCTTTTGCAAGCATAATCTCTCTCATGCACCCCTGTAGTGTAAGAAACACACGATTCGATCTATCCGCCAGATATTCTTCATATGCTTTGATCACATTTGTCTCAATTTCTTGGATGTTTGATGGAGATGACTTCTGAAATAATGACTGCAGAGCTGCAAAAAAACCTAAATCCAAAATATTAAGATCGGGACAGTTGGGTGGTTGACATGTTAGTCGTATATCCCACCCATCTTCTTGTGCAACACTTAAAAATGCAGGATCATCAACCGCAATATGGGTCTTTGCATTGTCTTGTTGGATGAATATTGGAAGTCCTTGTTCCTTGTTAGGCCATTTATCTTTAATGGCCGACAAGACCTTTTCAATGAGACAGTTCCGGATAATGTCCCTCGTGACCGATGTCATGGCCTTGAACTCCAAGGTTCCTGTATTAAAGCATGCAATTAAACTAATTAGTAGAGTCATCATATATAGAGTAATTAAGCATAGTTAAACAACTTACCCCTCTCCCTATTGCAACTACTCCTCTTGGCCGCCTCCCAGTAAGTGAAGGAAAAAATCTCGATTTTGCCATCAAATGTACATATGCCATGCTCATCGAACCTTGGACGGGCTTTCGCCGCTAGAAACATTACCTTATCAATGAAATTTTTGCTCTTCACGTTTCTTCGAGGGTTAGGTTCATCAAGTGCCAAGTAATAATTTTCGTCCGGCTTTGTCCTATAAAACCATTTCTCATCTATATACACAATGTTGTACAAAGATTTGAAAGTTGGATCGTCCGGTATGCTTTGGCTATCAAGCATTTGTATGCAAAATTGCACACGGGCCTTCATGTTATCTTCAGTCAAGGTGAACTTTATGGCATTTGTATAGCGCCTAAACCTTCCTTCCTTCAAACGCCTATACAATGTGGTTTTTGACATATGCAAAGCGTTAGCTAGGTCATGGAGTGTACGGCGTTGCCTAAGAGGCACATCTTTGATGGCATCAGGGTTAAAAGGAAGTTTCTTGCGGCCACAGTTCTTCTTCTTCTTCGATTCGAAAGCTTCAACTCCACCTCCAATTTGTCCATCTCGCCATATGCGCTGAACAACTCTCCATGGAACCCCAATATCATTAGCAAGTGAC
Source organism: Oryza meyeriana var. granulata (assembly GCA_003991445.1). Taxonomy (NCBI): domain Eukaryota; kingdom Viridiplantae; phylum Streptophyta; class Magnoliopsida; order Poales; family Poaceae; genus Oryza; species Oryza meyeriana. The sequence continues at coordinate 119,323 of RYFJ01001766.1, read as the reverse complement.
TTTGTCACTCCCTCCTTCATCATACCAGGATCCGATCTCTCCAAACATAATGCATATATGATTCGTTTTATATCAGGAGGGTAGTGCCTCCTCCTCTTGATATTGATACCTACACATGGTACACATGGTGGATGATGCCTTAGTACGTGCATGCTATAGTATGGTAGGCATGCATTGGCTAGTTTTCTTACACATGCTCATTCAAGGTTGCATGTCACTTGTGCATGTGTACATGCAAATGCCTTCAAACTCGTGCAGCAAAAAAGACAGCACCAAAAAGAAATTGATCGAGTATTACCTGCATCGACTGCTTCATCGGTGGTTTGAGCTTCATCCACGACGTCTGCTTCGTCGTTGGCTTCAACTTCATCAATGCGCTGCCGCCGCCACTGCCGTCGTCATCCTAACCATTTGTGTGATGAAACAAATTTATATATACTCACACATACACAAGAAAATAAAAGGAAGACAAAGCAAGAGAAGCGGCTCCGATGAACACCTTCATTGCCATAATCCCAAAGGAAGTCATTGTTCAAATCAGATACACCTCCATAGAAATCCTCAATTTCATCCCAATCGATGATGGGTTGATTTAGATCAAAACCGACCATTACGTACGTTGAACCATGGGAGGGAAGACGAGAGATGGAAGAGATGTGTGGTGCATTGCCCATAATTATAGGAGAAAATTTTGCTAGCAAATAGTGGCGCCAAGAGAAACTTTTGGATCCATTTTTGTCGTTGATGGCGCTATCCAAATTTTCAATCAAACATGCATGCACGGCGCTTTCCAAATTTTTAATCCTACATGGCCGTTAATCTAGGCAGGCAAAGCGCACGGGAAAAAATTGCATGTGCATGCTGGCCATTCACGCGGAAAGTGCAGGAGTCTGTTGCATGCTGCATGGCAATTAATGCTGGTGAAGCTATCGAAACGTCACACGAGAATTAATCAGTGCAACTGCTAATAAAACGGTTTTATTGGTCTTTGTGTTGCCAACAGTTACGCCCTATATTAAGAAATGGAGAGAGTACTAGTTTTCTACGTGCTTTACGCCCACAATATAGGTCATCTGATTCTAGCAAATATATGGGAACGGGAGGATTTGGGAATGATGTTGGTGTGCAACATGTACATAGGCGTGCCACTGAGGAGGGTATGGGATATCCATACCGAATTTTACTCATATTTATTTTTAAATTAGTGTACCATACCCAATGGTATGGGTAACCATATGAGGGCCCCACACGTATAAATGACTCAAATATTGTACAAAGTTGCTTCTGTATAATAAATTATTCTTACAAAATTCAATTGAATTTGACAACATTTTGTAGCGTGAACACAAGTTTAAAAATTTTAGATCTGAAGTTTTACTCATGTTGAATGGGTATGAGTAAAGTGGGTAAAATGGGTATTACCCTCTCTATACCTAAAACACAAATGGATAAATCCTTCTTACTAATACCCTCGTAAATAGTGTGGGTATGAGTATAGGTATGGATGTGGTAAGGGTAATGTGTATCAAGTGACAGTCCTACATCATGTACAGACAGACTCCTAAGAGGACAACACGGCCCACCTTCAGCGTTAAACGTGCCAAACTGGTAGCAATCGTTCACCACGATCACCTAGGAAGCAGACTCGGGCAGATTGACTCCCTAGGCTTCTTGCATAGTGTGCCCAAATTTGGCTAGCCGACCATGCTGGTGGCAGCATGTTCCATGCCGTTGTACCAAAGGTTTGCCAGTGGCGTGATGTCCAAAGCTGATGGCAGAACATGCTGGAACCCAAACCATGCCAGCGTGGGATGTAGTAAACCCATGGTAGAATCGCCTGGGATTGTCGGGCCTCATAATTGTTGCCGCCGTTGTCATGGCAGTGAGGGCATTTTCAGCATTCGTTTCTCGATAATCCTATGTACTCCCTTCTTTCCATAGTAGAAGAGATTATATTATTTTTATAAAGATTAAGAAAATAGTAAAATAATGAATCATAGTATAAAAGGTGGTAGTTAGAGTAACAAATTAATACAAAAGATAATAGGTTAGGAATAAACTAGTATAAAAATCGATAGATAGAAAATAAAATAGTACAAAAGTTAATAGGTGAAGAATAAAGTATTATCTCGAGATCACAACATATCTTATATTTTAGAACAAGCTAGAAACACAAAATCTCATAGAACGGAGAGAGCATTGACATATTGGCCCATCACCAAGTAGGCTTCACAATTTTGCATTGAAATTTTCGATCATTCAGATTTAATCAGCGGGTCTGATAGAATGTTCTTGCTACAAAAATTTTCATTTTTTTAATCTAACAAGAAAATGTTTGATTTATTTTTAAATTTATTTTAATCCCCGACCCACCCAAATATTTATGCATCCTAAAATGGTGAACCCTACCATAGGTCAGAGCATATATTCGTTAGCCACGTGTTAAAACCTCAGTTAATCGGACAAGGGACAAGTATTACGGAGTATTTAATTACTTAAAGAATTTATACTCAACAAGTCTGAAGAATATTTAGTTAAAAGTCCTTTGCCACTGATTCAGTTTAGTATCAATCTCTTCATTGGCAAAGGACAGGGAAGAAGGTAAGATAAATGTAGCTGCAATATTTCCAAAGAAAGAGAGGTAAGCACAAAAGAACACCCTACACATACTTGTATTTTGCACTACACCTTCCATACTAGTTCTGGTTGTGCACCCTGCGCATACTTGTATGCTGTATGCACAACACCTTCCATAGTAGTTCTGGTTTTTCCAGCTTTAACATGGGTTTCTTTCTCGAGTACACTGATTTTGTAGCTGCTCACTTGTTGAATTGAGTGTGTGTGCCGATGCTTAGCTTTGTGACTACAGGTGACTTATAGAAATCGGAGTCATAAGGAAATCAGTCAATAACATATCACAATTGTACACACCAAACTGCCCAAGTTCAAGACCAACTGAAGGCATCAGACTTGAACAAAGATGAAGCACAGCTCACACTGGAGCAGGAGGTGTACTAGATACACATTGATCGGACATGGCGATTGGGCAAGACAGGGCGATTGGGAAACAAGGATCCATGGGGATGTAGGTGAAAACAGTTCCTCTAGAATAAGCATGACATATGCTTGATTACTAGGCAAGATACGCGAGGTAGTGCAGTCCTGTAGACTAGCTGTGTCATCTTATTGTTTTCGCCGTGGCTTGTTTGAGAAAAGGCACACAGATGCCAATAGTACAAACTAATAGAGCATTAGGGCTCATCTAGAACAAGGGAATTTTGTGTGATTTTCAAAGGATTCAAATCCTATTGGACCTTTTCCTACATAGCCCATTGAATTGTTGAATTGGACTACCAAATTTCCTTTGGAACCATTCATTTCCTCCACTTTTTGGAGGATTTCAAACATGAGCTCAAACCTCATGTGTTTGATTTCCTTTGAGAAGTCAAAGACACTTTCACTCTTCATCTCACCTCTCAACTCTATTCTTCTAATATTTTTCCTCTGAAAATTCCTGCAAGTTTATAGTGGAATATCCAAACATGTTTGATCAATTCATGTTTTTTCAATTCCTATAGTATTACATATGTCATGACATCTAATTCCCTTGTTTTTCCTATTACAACATTTTTAAAATCCCACTTTTCATAGGAGCCCTTAATATCAGCATTACATTCATGAACATTTCACGTATTTGAGCAATGACATTTCGCTCATTTCAAAAGTGAACAAAAGTTCATTACTTCTTTCATATGTGACCCATCCCTCCACGTAACTGACCTGATCTTAAAAACTCTCAAATTTAATTAGAGATGGGTGCGGTGCGGTGATGCCCTCAGCGTTATTACTTAACAACACTAGTATAATTTAAGCCAAATTTGTTATATACAACATCTCGATCTGTTAATTCAAATGTTTTGAAATTTCAAAAAGAAAAGATTAATCATTGTGCCTACAGCTGATTATAAGCCATAACGCTTATCAACAACCAAAAAATAATTTATGAGGGTAAAACTTTTATATATGTGTCATTAGTGACTTAAAGGCAAGTGCTAAAAAATAAACTATGATGAAAAATCCTAAAATCAACTCCAAAATTAAGTTATAAAATTCAAAGTTAGACAGTGAATTATAGGCTAAAGAGCAAAAGATGGGGATGCTTAGATGCCAAAAGGTTGATCCGTAGTGATCCTATACAAGATATCAATTTTTAGTCATACAAATCTTAGTATAATTTAAGTGAACAATTAATATTTTAATTATAAAGAGAAACCCAAAACGAATCGCCATGTTCACTTTGAGAATCTACCATATTAATCAGAGAAAAAAGAAATTAATATTGTTGGCTATGGAAGGTGCATATTATAACTATGCAAATCGATCGATATAGTTGTACAATATAAAATGCAATTGAATTTATAAACATACAATCAACAGCTACACAACAATTATACTTCAAATAAACTAATGTACCTAAGCACAAAACTGGGGGGGAGGGGTGGGGGTAATACACCTAGATTTATTGAAAATGAAATAAAGGATACAAAGAGAAGCTTAGTAACTAATTAACAAAGAATAATAGACCCATGCCTCCCACCAACTCAATCAGGCTCATTATGTCTATCAACAACACTTGTTCCTCCAATATCTCTGCACCTACCAAATGTCACACATATACTCTAGTGCAATAAACCAAGGCCAGACTAGTCCACGCAGCTCCTTCACTCAAAATGTAGGAAAATGAGTTGCGTTGACTCTAGGAGTGAATGCATGGCTACAAGGTAAACCATCACAAAGACTCGTTTATAAGTCTGAGGCAACCAAATACTGACCCATGCTTCAGTTTGTTTTTTGAGCTTTTATGCCCGCAATATATGTCTATCATCTATCACCTGATCTGATGCTTGCAAATGTATGGGAACGGGAGGATTTGGGAATGATCCTGAGATGCCACAATTACTGTTCTACTCGTCGAGGTTCAGCTCAGGACCCACTTTCAGCTTTAGTACTCCAAACTGTAGCAACTATGACCGTGATCACATCAAGTAGCACTAGGAATGAAAACAGTAGCGGTAAAGTTTATCAACTGAGCAATGCGAAAACGGTAATATCCAGAAACAGAAACGGGAACGGTAAAAGAATGCGGAAACGGTGTCGAAAATGGTTGGTCATTTACCGACCGTTTTGTTCGGTTACCGTATTTTTCGGTAATTACCGTTTGTCTAATCTGGTAAATTACCCTTTTTATAAATATCCCTGGTCTAAGTTATCTCCAATTTTCCTCATCCAAGTTATCTCCAATTTTTCTAGTCCTAGTTATGTCCAGGCCCATTCCCTAACTCAGCCGGTCAGCCCAACAAACCGAGTATTTATGTTGAATAGAGTGAGTATGAATTTATCAACTAGTTATATGTCGTCGAATTTATAACTATCATTGAATATGTGAACGCAGCATCATTTATCAATTTGTCATGTATGTTATACGTATTTATGTTCAATGAAGTGAGTATGAATTTGTATTGTACTGATGCAATCATGCTAGATTTCTAGTTAAATGTGCGATGTCATAGTTTGTTGTTTTTGACATAAATTACCGGCTTTCGACCGGTACCGTCATGTTTCCGATCGAATAGTTCCACTTCCGAATTTTTGATATTTCAGATATCGTTTCCGTTTCTGGCCTGCTGTTTTTGATTCTATTTTTGAGAAATAATATGGTTGTGGCAATGGTTTAGGGCGTTTTCTGACCGTTTCCGACCGTTTTCATCCCCAAGTAGCACCAGCATGCTAGATAGCACCCTCCCGGTCATTTTAGGTTGTTGCTGGATATCCCGGCAGAGCGTCTGTGTTGGCTTTTTGAATACTATGGCCGAATTGGGATCGCTGAACATCAATAAGGGTTCTAATGACCCTCTGGCACCATACTGGTTGTAACGGCCAATGCGTAACTTGGACGTGTTGGTGGATCTCTTGGCCACTGAGCCAGAGAGAGGCGCGTGGGCTCGGCACACCCTCACTCACACGCGTCTAACGATGAAGAGCGAGTCTTCCTGACTCACTTGCATGTCCTTCTCACCCGCGCGTCGATCGGATGCGTCGTTAATCTTTGGAATCGCCTCTGATCCCCTCCGTGCACACATATATATAATGAAATCAACCCCGTTCGATGGTGACGATCAACATACGGGCTAGCTACCTTGAAACCTAAGTCTACCGATCCTAAGGTACACCGAAGAAGACCGAAGGGCGAACTCTGCCACTACTGCACAGTGATCTCCATTACCGTGTCCAATTCTCTCTTCTACCGCTACATCTGCAATGCCAACGCGCTAAGCGGCACCTATGGCTTCACCTTCATCCGGTCAGTACCACCACCTTTGTTCCGCATAAGCAAGATTAGGTGATGATGCATTGCCTAAGTTAATGCCTTTAAGTATTAGTTCCAATAGGACGAGGTGGCAATAATACCTGTATCATTTAGAGCATCTTGATGGGATACTGCAAGATGGTTACTAATTAAGTACTATAGGTGAGGTTGGAGATGTTGAATACTCAAGTATAAGGTGCTGAGAAGAGCAGGACTAGCTTTGAAGGGCTAGCTAATGGTGTCGACGGGGTCCAAAGAGGGTGTTATTTTCTTGTTTAAAGATAAAATGTCACCTAGATTTATGCTTTAATTATTTAGTTTGAAACATGAAATAAATTTGAAGAAATTTGAGTTCATTTCAGCAAAAAAGAATTTAAAGAAATTAGAATGGTTAGTGAGATATCACCGAGATTTTAAACAACTAATGTCCAACAAACCTGAGCTTCCTCCACGGCAGACACGAGTTGATGAGTGATGACATCGTGTTCTATGTTGCTGCATCAAAGGTTTCTGGTTGGTGATGTCCAAAGCTGATGACATAACGTGCTGGAACCCAAACCATGCCAGAATGGGATGTAGTAAACCCGTGTGGTAGAACCCGTGAGATGACATAATTGTTGCCAACGTTGTCATGGTAAGGAGGTCATCCCCGTTCTCCATGCTTTGTTTCTCAGTGCCGCCATATTCTCATGTGTGACATCTTAGTCCACGGCCAGCCAGGCTTAAAAACTTTTTTAATTTAACAAAAATCTATGCAAATTTTCAAAAAATTTCATTTTTGATCCCCTTGCATTCCAAAATGATGAACCCTACCACACGTCACTAAGTCATAGCTTATCTATAAACCACGTATTAAAACCACTGGTCAGTCCGACAAGGGACAAGTATTATGGAGTACTTATTACTCCCTTTGTTTTCGATTAATTGACAGTAGCACTATTTAAGTTTAAACATTAACCATTTATATTTTTTGCAAAAAATATAAATACTTAAAAATATATTATATTATTGATGTATCTGGCATCATAAAAATAACCATATATTATTTATCATGATATCATTATTTAGTAGTAATTTGTGGTCAGAGTGAGACACGTCGTGGTCTACACTGATAATTATTCAAGAATAGAGGGAGTACTTAACAAGTCTGTGATGAGTATAAGCAAATTTGATGCTTCAAAAATTACTACAAATCTAGCCATTTCAAATGCATAAAACATTATACCAGTTTTAACCTGCAATTTTGCTTGCTGTAGATGATATCTAGCATCACATTGCTGACCGTTTTCCAGACATTTTCATGTCTATTTAGTGCACCTTAGGTTTGATTTTTTTTCTTTTTTTTTTTTGCGATTATGGTATTGACACCAACATTTTCTACCCCGGCTGAATATGGCTGACTTATTATAGCTCCTCATTGTTTCATCAAAACTTAATTGGATAGGCAAGCTCCTTTTTGTCCTAACAGTTCTCCATAATTGGACAGACATACACCCACATCGGTCACTGGACACTTGTGCCTGGCCGCACATTCGTCACATCCACACACACACCATGACACCAACCACTATCCAAAGCTTCACGAGAAACCCAGCTCTTCGCGTGACACCGCCACTCGAATCCCTACGCGCCTAGCCTTTTTTTTCTCTCTTCACATGCATGCAGCTAACTGAACAACCACCTCAGTTCTCAACTGATGATTAGCAGCTAACAACGATCACGAGCCGCTCCCGTGTAACGCTCTCATTCGCGCCGTATATTATCGTCTCCTGTGACGCGCTGCGAAACACCGATCGATGCTACAGCTGCTGTCCCTGCTTCGGCCGCCGTCAGCCATGGCGAGCGCCGGTGGTGGTGATCACGCGGCCGGAGTTGGAGGGGAAGCGAGGTACCCGCTCGACGCCGGGTCGTACCGGCTGATGTGCAAGATCGGGAGTGGGGTTAGCGCGGTGGTGTACAAGGCGGTGTGCCTGCCGCTCGGCTCGGCGGTGGTGGCCATCAAGGCGATCGATTTGGAGAGGTCGCGCGCCAACCTTGACGAGGTGTGGCGCGAGGCGAAGGCCATGGCGCTGCTGTCGCACCGAAACGTGCTCCGCGCGCACTGCTCCTTCACCGTCGGCAGCCACCTGTGGGTGGTCATGCCGTTCATGGCCGCCGGCTCGCTGCACTCGATTCTATCCCATGGTTTCCCGGATGGCTTGCCGGAGCAGTGCATCGCCGTCGTGCTCAAGGACACGCTCCGCGCGCTGTGCTACCTCCACGAGCAGGGGCGCATCCACCGCGACATCAAGGCCGGGAACATCCTCGTCGACTCCGACGGCTCCGTCAAGCTCGCCGACTTCGGCGTGTCGGCGTCCATCTACGAGACCGCGCCGGCGACGTCGTCGTCCGCGTTCTCTGGCCCGATCCACGCCCCGTCGGCCGTGCTCAGCTCGTCTAGCTTCAACGACATGGCCGGGACGCCGTACTGGATGGCGCCGGAGGTGATCCACTCCCACGTCGGCTACGGCATCAAGGCCGACATCTGGTCGTTCGGCATCACCGCGCTGGAGCTCGCGCACGGCCGGCCGCCGCTCTCCCACCTGCCGCCGTCCAAGTCGATGCTGATGCGGATCACCAGTCGCGTCCGCCTCGACGACGCCGAGAGCTCGGCGACGAAGAAGAAGTTCTCCAAGGCGTTCAAAGACATGGTGTCCTCCTGCCTCTGCCAGGAGCCGGCCAAGCGGCCGTCGGCGGAGAAGCTCCTCCGCCACCCCTTCTTCAAGGGCTGCCGCTCCAGGGACTACCTCGTCCGCAACGTGCTCGCCGCCGTCCCCAGCGTCGAGGAGAGGTGCAAGGACTCCAACCAGCTCTGCGGCTGCGCCCGTGGCGCGCGCTGCGTCTCACCGTGCCGCCACGCAAATAACGTCGCCAAGAACCGCCGCATCAGCGGCTGGAACTTCAACGAGGAGAGCTTCGAGCTCGACCCGACCGAGAGACCAGAGCGATGCTTCCTCTTCCACCACGACGACGACAACGACATTCTCGAGCACGAGCACGAGCAAGCCACCAAAGCTACCGGAGGCGATGGAGACGATAGCCCGGCAGCACGGTGGCATGGTGACGGCACAGAGAAGCGGCAGGAGGGCGAAGGAGTGAGAGACGTGGTGGTTCCCAATCTGGTGAGCATCTTTGGGAGCCTGGAGATGCAGAGAGGGATGGTGATGCAGGTTCTGGAAGGTGGCGGTGGCTACCACGACCGCAGTAGTAATGGCTGCGGTGGCGGCGACGGTGAGACGGCTGGGAAAGAGGAGAGGGAGGAGATGCTTCTTGGGTACGTGCGGCAGCTGGAGCAGAGGGTGCAGGAGCTGAGCACGGAGGTGGAGGAGGAGATGGCCAGGAATGCTCAGCTGCAGGAGCTGCTTCACGAGAGGGCTTGTGAGAATCAGACGGATTCATCTCAAACATTAGGGAGTCGTTGAGATCACCATCCGTACTTACATACAGCGTGATGTGTAGGCCAGGATTGATCAACAATCAACATATATGCTTGCTTGTAAAAGTCTGAAGTAGCTAAATAGTCAGTCTATCTACCTATGTATCTATCTATTATTATCACTTTAGCTCTAGAGCACATTAATCGAAGAAAAAGAAAATAAGAATTCAAGTACAAATAAATTCCGAAATTAGATTTCAATATAAATTTCAAATAAACTTAAAAAACATTAAAATTCGAAATAAAAATATAATAAAAACTCGCCCTGGACGCTAGAAATCCCCATATTAATCTAAGAAAAAAAGGAAGAATTCAAGTAGGTATATAATTTAAAAATAACTGAAATTCGGAATAAAAAATAAAGAATATTGAAAGAATACTCCATCAAGAACACAACACAAAATTAATTAAAATTTAGAATAAAAATAAAATAAAATCTGAAATTAGATTTTCAATACGAATTCCAAATAAACTTTAAAAACATTAAAAATCAGAAAAAAAATATAATAAAAATTAAATAAGTAAATACTACGTACCAAGAAGAGCCCATAGCAAAATACAATCTCTAAATAATCAAAAGTAAGATTAATTAAAATTAGGAATAAAAAATATAATAAATTCTAAAATTGGATTTCAAACTAATTTCAAATAAACTTTACAAAATAATGAAAATTCAAAAAAAATATAATAAAAAAGAAATAAGTAAAGATGACATAACAAGAAGAGTGCATAGAAAATACAATCTTTAAATAACCAAAGTAAAATTTTAAAACATTATGACAATAATACATATAAAATAACATTGAAGGGGGAAAAAAAATAGAGTCCACAAGGAAATACAATTTATCAATAACTAAAATTCGGAATAAAAATTAAGAAATTTTGAGAGAAGTGTCCATCTAAAACACGACAAGATATTAACTTTAATTAAGAATTAAAAAACCTTTTGGTCTATTATATTATTAAAACATCCTTGAAAAGAGACACCACGTTTACTTTGGAGCCTAGAAATTACCACGCAAATTATAGAAAAAGACAAAATCTACACCCTTATATTGTGGTGGACCCATATTATATCGGTTGAGATTTAATTGAATCACTAATAAATTTGACTAGGTGTCTTCTTTGTAATTTGAATACAAGATATTATTGTTTTGAATTGGATATAGATGTGCGAGGGTAGCATAGTACTAGAATATCTACGTATGTGATCTAGAATAGAAAATTCAATTGCTATCCACGTGAGACAAAGACAAAAGTATATCCGTGTTGGTAAGTTAGAGTAAAAATCAATTTTAAATAAAAGCAACACAGGTTGCAACAAGAAAGTGCCCATAATAAAGCATCTAGAGCCTTTACGTGGCAATGTTTGGACTCAAACTGAGTTCTGGTTTGAAACTACAACTTTGTACGAATTAAACTATGCACATCAGTCCATGCCGGGTGATGATGAGAATCCATGGTAGCAAGCCGGTTAGGTTACATAGATTAACTAGAAGAACGAGTCCAAATAGAAAGCAATGGGTACTAAAAAATTATCACCAGCCTTTCCATGATGGTAACCAAAACTCATGAGTAATTAAGACCATTGATTGATTAAGAATCGAACAAGCTACATGTAGTGTTAAAGCTAATAATTAGGGTCAGCCACACCCACGTGCGGTTGAAAACAATACACTACTTAATTATATGTTAACCGTGAAAGTTGATATACAATATTATGGAACAGACAGAGTAACAAAATTTAGAATAATCCATAATAATTATACATATATAAAGATGCGTCCTTAATAATTGTTTATTGGGAAGAGTATATTAAAAATTAAATTATAAACAAAAGGTTAAGATGAAAATTATTTAAAAAATTCATGTCAAATAATATATAAGAATAATTTTAGCTTGGACTAAAAATAAAATAAAATAAACATCATTTCGTTTCAAAGATAATTCCACAATAAAATACCTAAATCACTAAAAATTTAGAGCCCAAAAAATAACAATTAAGTCCATGTCGAAATACTGTCTGAAAGTTGCTATATGATGGAATGGATGGAGTAACAAAAATTCAGAATAATCCGTAATAATTACAATAAATATATAAATATGTATCCTTGATAAATATTTATTGGGAAGAGTCTATTAAAAATAAAATTATAAAAATGTTAAAAATTATTTTAAAAAATCATGTTAAATAATATCGAAGAATAATTTTTAGCACTGACTAAAAATAAATTAAAATCAACGGCATTTCGTTTCAAAGAAAAATACCTAAATCTCTAATTTTATCAATTATGTCCATGTTGAATATACCGTCTTAGAGTAATTAAAATTTAATAAAAATATAGTTATTCAATTGCTATGAGAATTTCAAATATCTAGATGTTATGATTTGAGATATAAACTAATATATTATAAAAACCAATGTGGAAGATGAATATTTTTTTAATATGATGTGCATCCACGTAATAGCTTAGAATATGTGTATGATGACAATTTAGAGTTGTTACGAGTAGGGCAAAGAAATGTTTGAACACTATTGCAGTGTATGGATGGTGGACGGGTATCTATGATCGCAACTATAAAGAGAGCTCGAAAAAGAGGCACCAAGTTTGCTCTGAGGGTTTAAAAATTCTCATATTAATCAGAGAAAAAGAGAGGTATTTGTGGTTAATTCTATATACCACTTTAATTTAAAATAATAAATAGAAAAATAGCAGAAAAGGTCGATGTAAAATACTATTTCTGTCAAAAAGAGATGATTTGTAACAATTCCAATATAAATTAGTAGTTAGACAAAAGGATTAAAGTACTAGTAATTAATATGAATTTGTATTGTCAGACAGACAAGTACATAAGATTAAAGGGACAAGATAAATTTAATACTTTATCTTGAGGTAAAAGAGCTACAAATCAACTTGATCTTTTTAAGAAAAATTTTAAACACTACAAATTAACTCCTTTTGGGATGGTGAGAGTGCCATATAAAAACAAAAATATGAAAAGTCAATGATGAACACAAATAATTAAAATTTAAATAAAAACCATAATTATCTATCTTATTTATATACAAACCATAGAGACTATTACCTTCATGCTACTTTATTGAAGGAAAAGCCGATACACTAAAACAACTAAGAGAGAAAAATTCTAGATAATAATATAGATATCAAGGGGTTAGCGAGAGATAAGAGTAGAAAAAAAGGAAAGAGATGGAGAGAAATAGGCGCTAGGGTTACTGGAGATAGAGGAATGCAAGCCGCTTGAAACTAACGGTCACATATATATGCTATAAGCTTATCTCATATCAAACGGTTATGGATGATAGATTTGATATTGATTCAAGTAGTTGAGAAACATGCCTACGAGATATTATGTTTTTAACTTTATGATCTTAAATTAACAAATTTTTCTTATATCTCAAAAAGCTTCGTGAGCTCTTAAAGGAAAAAACTAATGGAATATTATATCAATAAATGAACTATCCAATATTCTTTATAACATGAGAACTTTTTGTTAAACAAGTAGTATAGATATTGGCTCTCAATCACTCTTGAATAGTGACTAAATTTTAGGAAGTGAGTATCAAATAAGTGAGATTGAGCAACATACAAACTTACTATTATTGGCTGAAAAAAATTCTAGTAGTATGTGATTGTGTAAATAGATAGAAATACATATTATCTATAAAAAATATGTGAATATTTATTACAATTTTGATTAATATTATTAGGTACTAAAACTTTACAAACAAATCTAAGTGCGCAAACGTACGGAGCACCTTGCTGGTTTGTAGAACTGTACACTTGCCCGGTGTGAAATGTTGGTGCTGTACTGCTTTTGAAGAAGCATGCGTTAAATGTACAGTAATTTATACTTGTACCGGATACAACTTTATATTCCTGCTATACTAAGGTAGTATTCAAAAGTGGGTGGAGGGAAGAAAACTCACTTGTTTTTTATAAGCACACTTTCTAAACTACTAAACTATGCTTTTTTTAAAAAAATTATATAAAAGTTGCTTTAAAAATTAAATAAATCCACTTTTCAAGTTTGTAATAATTAAAATCTAATAAATTACACGCTAATATGTAGTAGGCCTGGACGTAACAGTGAAGAACGAACTAATTTGCCTGTGAAGCGGTTTCGCCGGGAGGTGGTTGCGACGAATGCGTGGCCCATATTATGTAGTAGGCCTGGACGTAACAGTCCAGCCATTTGTTATTAGGCCCGAACGTGGAAGCGGCCGGCGGCGGACATGAGGCCCATCACCAACGTGGGTCCAGAAGAATTTTTTTTATTTTTATATTTATTTAATAAAATATTTACAAAACTACATTTTCATTTCAAAAATTTACAAAAATATACTCCCGCCGCTCTCTAGGAGGGCGGTATCTCTGAAATCGCCCTCCCAGAGGGCGATATGATGACATGGCTGACGGCCGTTGGCCGGCGGCCCATGACCGTCTGCCATTTTGCAGGCGGCCCCCCTGGTTACCCAAAAACCGCCCTCTGAGAGGGCGGCAAGTTACCTGCAAAATAGGCACTTTATTTTTTTTGATATTTTTTTCTCAACTAGAAACTCGAAAATAGCAAAACCTCGTGAAGGTGCAACTTAAACCGATGTAAGATGTGGCCTGTAGAAAATTGTGAGCGTGCTTTAAAAAGCGTGCTGAAACTTCGGACCTTGAAAACTCAATCTTCCTGGCCGAATTTCGCAAAAAATTTTCGGACAAACCCGACGAAGTGGGGGAGAAGCGGATGTAAAATTTTTTGTAGATGTCCGCAAAGTACTTATTTGCCCAATTCCGAGACCATATGCAAAAGTTATGACTATTTTAAGGTACATAGCGCGTGTTACAACAATTTGTACAGTCCGGACCGTCCGAATCCTATCCGGACGGTCCGGACTATATACTGTGACACGGCTATTTTACAAGCGGCCCTCAGCCACACAAAAACCGCCCTCTGAGAGGGCGGCAAGGGGGCCGCCTGTAAAAATCCAGTCCCCTCGGCCGGATTTTTACAGGCGGCCCCCTAGCCACACAAAAACCGCCCTCTGAGAGGGCGGCAAGGGGGCCGCCTGTAAAAATCCAGTCCCCCGACCGGATTTTTTACAAGCGGCCCCCTTGCCGCCCTCTCAGAGGGCGGTTTTTGTGTGGCCGAGGGGCCGCCTGCAAAATGGCTGACGGCCGTGGGCCGCCGGCCAACGGCCGTCAGCCACGTCATCATATCGCCCTCTGGGAGGGCGATTTCAGAGATACCGCCCTCCCAGAGGGCGGCGGGAGTATATTTTTGTAAATTTTTGAAATAAAAATGTAGTTTTGTAAATATTTTATTAAATAAATATAAAAATAAAAAAAATTCGGTCCAGAACGTGAAAGCAACGGATTTTAGGACCACTCTGGTTTTTAATATTGAGCATCGTTAACTTTTAATATAAATTTAACTATTTATCTTATTTAAAACTAGTCCTGTTTTTAATATTGAGCGTTGTTGATTTTAATATAAGTTTAAATATTCGTCTTATTTAAAACATTTTTAAAAACATTTATCTTTACCTATTATAAAATTTAAAGTTGTTTTCTAGGTAAAATTTTGGTACTGTCTGATAGGTACAAAATACGCGTCCACCCATGGTCCCACACCGAATCCGTGTCGAATACATGTATACGGGTCCCTTTGCGGTACGCTTGCTGCAAAGGCAGTTACACCAAAGATGAAGGCCATGTTTGGCGACAGGAAGCCATGGTGCAGCCGCCGCCCGCCGAGGAGCCGGTAAGCGGCATCTCGGATCATATCATACTATAACTGCTCAAGCGTAAAAGAAAGCCCCTTTTTTTTATTCCTCTTTCATCCTTTAGATTTGTGTTGCAGAAACACTCGTAGCCCAATGATCGTGTTGCTCGAATACGATCAATGATGTGTCGCCTTCCATGTTGATGTTTTGCAAACAATTGCTCCAATCTGATCTTCAGTGTTCAGACTCATGTGCAGTATGCACCAGCATTTTGGCACTGGTTAATCATGGTTTCACTTGCACCTGATGCATCGAGTGAGAAAGTTGCAATATGAAAAAATTCTTCTATCGTAGCTACTCTTGCAATATGTAAAAAAAATATATAATCTTGTATATCATTGTCAATTACTAGAAAAATACCCATACATTGCAATCGACCCTAATAATACTACATGACCTAAAATATATAAACTTATTATGGTTTAAATCTTAGTAGTTTATACAACACAATTTTATTTCAAGGTGGTATTAATATTTTTCCTTTTAATCATCCATGTCAAATAATCGTGTCCTGCTTAGTGAGCGCCTTCCTTGCATGAAAAATGGAAGATTTGATTTGGCTGTAAGAACCTTGATTAATCTGATGACCTTATACTCCCCACACACTCAACGATGCTTCTTTGGCTTCACCCGATGCAATGCACGTGCCTTTTGCTAGTTATGTAAAAATATAAGTTATGTTTAAAGTATCTTTAATGGTAAAACAAATCACAATAAAATAAATAACAATTACATAATTTTTTAAAGAGATAATTATGTTTTTGACCCTATTTTGAAGTCTAACTATTAGTTTGATCCTGTTTTCTCAACTTTACTTATTTGACACTGTTTTATAAAAATAAAGCTGTCGTTTAACCTAATTCCATGAAGCCAAGTTAATGGTATTAAACTCAGTGCCAAAATATCATTTATGCTCTTGCTTATTTATTTATGCACTTAATATATATATAATGTGTGGTGAAAATTTTAACAGATTTGTAACAAATAAATATAATCTTTGTGAAAATAGGGTCAAATAAGGAAGAACATAAACGGTATTTTTTTCTTGAGTTTAACACCGTTAATTTAGCTTTATGGAATAGGGTCAAATGATAGCTTTATTTTTAAAAAGCGGAGTCAAATTGTTAGTTAGCCTTCAAAATATGGTCAAAAGCACAATAACCTCTTTTTAACTAAAACGAATGATCAAACATATATCTAAAAGTCAATGGTGTCAAACATTAAAAACGAGAGAGTACATTGGAATATTTTCATATCAATAACATTCCAACAAAATACCGACGTGTGTCAGTGCTCAGAGCCAGAGCTACAATATAGTTATCGGGGTCTAATGACCCCAATGAAATTTTCTAAACAACATGCTACGTAATTACTGTTGATCATCTTCAGCAAAAGAGAATAACCCCATTGTGCAATGTGAGTGACTACGGTGAGTTTCTTCTCTGGCTCCATCCCTGTCCCCACTGGCATCCGCATCATCACGCAAGCCTACTCGGGCACCACCCAGATGGCCTCCATCGGTTTATAGGTCGATGCTGGTAGTCGCTTTGATCAACTGGATAGCACCGAACTTCGTTAAGCACATGGCCTTCAAGCTATCAGGCAAACATTTTGTCAAATTGCGGCTTTGGTTCTTGATTACAAACTACGAAGAAGTTGTGAGAGCAAGGAATTGAATGGAGGACTCACGGACGACGAGAAATCACGTGGGGGAGAACGACGACGCCAGAGACCAACGGGGAACATGCTGGCGTCCTTATTTGGAGCAATGTGGCCTCGCGGATGATGTGCGACGGCGGCCGACCTTGGAGAAGAACCTGTTCATCCCGCCATTTGTCTGGGTTCGCTAACTAATGCCGTGAACACGCCTACGCGAGGGATGGAAAGAGACTGGGAAGGAAATCAGAACTTACACTGGAACGCCATAAATCACGGAAGCAAAACAAAAAGGAAGCCAAAGTAGTGTTGCACCCATCACGCGGGAAGCAGAAACTTGTTTACGGTATGAAACTGGTGAACACACCAGGATAAACCAACTTAGAAGTACCTAAACCGGATGAAAAACCGGCCAAGACATATTGAATTGGTTGGTGTTTGCTTTGCATCTTTTTAATGCAGGTTTGAGTTTTTTTAGATAATGCATGCACTTGATATTGACTTCTTGTGTACATATCATGCTATCTATTATTTAACAACGACTGCTACTCCCTCCGTCTTAAAATACTACTACTTCTAGGATTTAAATTTGTCTCACAATACTAATACTTATCCATCTACCTCTCCATCTCAACCAACCGTAACCTTTTCCTGTTTAATTTCTTCACCCACTTTCTCACCTCAACCAGTCACAACCATTTCTTAACTCTAACCTTAATTTGTTTAAAAAAAGATATAAATTGAAGTATTTTGAGACGGAGGGAATATTCATTATGAATGCATTCCCAACCAGTATCCCAACAACTACGACTTCCAATGGTATACCAACAACTCCTCACTACTAGACTAGTTAAAAGTCTCTCGTACGTGGGCATCTTCTCACTGAAATTGTCTCTCCCTCCTCTATTTTATCAACTAGCGCCGATGGCGCATATCAACATTGTTGTGGTCAAGGTGATGGTTCTTTTGTTCTTTTTTTCTCCTGTGAGATCATCATTACTGGAAAAGGAGCTCTTCAAAAGGTATACCCAAACGCAAAAAGTCTATAATCCACGTGTTGCTTCTGTCTTGCTTGAATGCTCATAAAATTTTCTCTCTTTTTTTCAGCGAGTGGCCTTGTATGAGAGTTTTGCGTACAGGGACACGTATGAATCCATTTTTCGAATGATTCTCCGCTCTATCATTAGGAGTTCAAGTTCACTAAAACTCGACTTCACCTTCATTCTTGGCCGACAAACCGGCCCCTTCAATGCACCGCCATCATGGGAGATGATACATCTCATTGGAAGAAGTGATGATGAGATAATGGTCTCAATGCGGGATGATAACCTTTATATCGTTGGATTTGCAAATAAGACTGGACATTTGCACGCATTTCCGGATCTTGTGAAACTAATTCCTGAAAGCGTCACACCTCTACCAATCAATGAAGACTATAAATCCCTCTTTGGCGATAAAGCCGCACATGCTGAACTGCCTCGGATCATTCTCCGGCGCGAGGCAGTCTTGGATGCTATCCACATCTTATCAAACTACAAGCCATCCTCCGTGGATAATAAAATTCTTGGAGAAGCCCTAGCGACAATTATTGTTACGATACCCAAAGACATACGGTTCATAAATATCTATGAGCGGCAGCTGTAAGGGTGGGTCAAAGGGACTCATCTTACCTCTTATGAGGTAGAAGTAGTTCATTGGCGAACAATGACATGTGGGGTGCTTGTTTCTCATAAAAACAATGGTAGATGGGGCAACAATAGATACCGAGATGAGGCAAGGAAACTGCTCCTGGTGCTCGGGATTCGAAACAAAGATGGTGCATTCGATCGCCTGGGTATAATGATTTGGCTTGCAGATGGTAGATGTTTCGAACCAGTTCTGTATGATCAGCATAACGCACAAATTGAGGTGGACATGATGGATCCCCAGAGGAGGTGGGCAAAGAAGAGGGAGAGGGGTTGGTGATCGTAAAGGATTAGTGGGATTCAGCCTACAAAGGGGGCGGGTTGGCCCATTAAGATCGACGTCCCGTCCCTAAATTTTGGCATCAAAAGGTTCACGGGCCAGCCCATATATTTTTGGGGAATAGTGGGTACAGGGCTCAGTCAACCCTAGCGCTGACCCCAAGCCGACTGTACCCTAGCACTGAGTGCCTCCAGCCTCCTCGCCCACCTCACATGGCGGCGGTGTCTTCCTCCTAGCTTAGTGGCGCCGCGCGTTCCACCATGCATTGAGGCGGTGGCGGCAACTCTTGGCTCGGTGGCGATGCACTCCACCATGGACAAGGGCGGCAACGACAGTGACCAGCGAGGGCATCCACAATGGTGAAGATAATGAAATGCATGGTGACAGTGTTGATGACTCTAATGACCCAGTTGATCCTCCAGATGTGAATCCAGTCATTCAAGCTTTAACAAGAAAATTCAGATCCAAGGCTTGGCAAAAATTTGTACCAGTAGTTGTTGATGGTGAAGTTGGGACAGAAAAATGCAAGCATTGTGGTACAGAAATTCGTGCCAAGCGTGAACCAGGAACAAGTTCATTGCGGAAGCATTTGAAAAGATGCAAGAAGCGAAACAGTACTCTCAAGATTGTGGGGAATCTTGATTCTACACTTATGTCTCCTAATAGTGTACAACTAAAGAATTGGAGTTTTGATCCTGAAGTTTCTTGACGAGAACTCATGCGAATGATTGCATTACATGAGTTTCCCTTCCAAGCTGTGGAGTATGATGGATTCGGAAGGTTTGCTGCTAGCCTCAACCCCTACTTCAAGATGATTTCATAAACAACTATAAGGAATGACTGCATCATAGCTTTTAAAGAGCAAAAGCTTGCACTAAAGGATATGTTCAAGGGTGCAACTTGTAGGTTCTCATTGACTGCAGATATGTGGACTCCGATCCAGACAATGGGGTACATGTGTGTGACTTGTCATTTCATTGACACTGATTGGAAAGTGCACAAGAGGATTATAACGTTCATTGAAGTCAAGACACCACATACTGGAGTGCAGATGTTTAATACCATGCTCAACTGCATTCAAGATTGGAATATCGCAGATAAGATAAACAATATCACTCTAGATAACGCTTCAGCCAATGATGCAATGGCTGCATTGTTAAAGTGTAATTTGAAAGTTAAGAAAGCTATACCTGCAGGAGGGAAGATGCTTCACAACCAATGTGCAGCACATGTCATCAATCTCATAGCTAAAGATGGGTTGAAGATTGTTGATCCTATTGTTTGCAACATCCGTGAAGGTGTGAAGTACATTGATGGTTCACAATCCCACAAAGAAAATTGAGGAGATCATTGCACAAGAAGGGATCACATGCCAGAAGCATCCCACTGTAGATGTATGTAGTCGTTGGAACTCTACATATTTGATGCTCGAGGCATCCTTCCCATTCATGAGGGCTTATCAATCGCTGGCTGTCCAAGACACAAATTACAAATATGCACCCTCTTTCAATCAATGCAAAAGAGCAACGATAGTCTCCAAAATTTTGAAGGTGCTTTATGAGGCAACTATGGTGGTCTCAGGATCTTTATACCCAACCTCAAACCTATACTTCCATGAGATGTGGAAAATTAAACTGATCTTGGAAAAGGAACGTTCTAACAGTGACATTGAAGTTGCGAGTATGGTAAAAAAGGTGAAGGAGAAATTTGACAAATATTGGCTCAAGTCATACAAATATCTGTGCATTCCAGTCATTTTTGACCCAAGATTCAAATGCTAGTTTGTTGAATTTTGGCTTGGGCAAGCCTTTGGTGAAGCTACTAAAGACAAACTTGAGAAAGTTAAGAAGAGATTAAATATATTGTTTAAGGAGTACTCTGAGAAACTCAAGGATAGCAATGGTAACTCAGTGTTGCAAGCTGGTCATGTGATGGTTGTCTGGAAATGATCCTATAGCTGATTGGGTTCAGCACATCACTGAACATTTAAATAATCAAGTCGGTACTGAATTGGATGTGTACCTTAAAGAGAATCCCATTAAGGAATTTGGAAAAAAATTTGACATCCTAAATTGGTGGAAGGCTAATTGCTCAAAGTATCCAACCCTCGCTCTCATAGCACAGGAACGTGCTAGCATGGCTAGCTTCCACAGTTGCATCCAAGTGAGCATTTAGCACGGGATCTAGAGTTATCAGTGACTTTCGATGTAATCTGACAATGGATTCTGTTGAGGTGCTCATCTGCTTCCAAGACTGGTTTCGAGCTTTTGCAGGTATACACGACTTCCTCCATCCATTTACTTCTTTTACCTGTATTTCTGAAACTAATTTATTTTTATGTTTCGATTGTTAGGTCCTAACTTAGATGTGAGCTCAATAAATGGCATCAGCTACAGTGATAATTTTGTGGTCAGTAAATTCCTTATGTTCTTTGCCTCTGTCAATTTACTAGCATAGTTACTGCTATTAGGACAGTAACACCACGAGGAAGGCTGCATTTTGTTTGGTCTCAATCTGATCCCTGGATTTTTGTGATGTTCAACTAGATTTTTGTGGATGATATGTGTACTACTAATATGTTGTGATCTCTAAAGTGGTTATTCCTAACCAATCTTCATGAACTCCGAAGTAATATTAAGATTGTTGTTACCGACCTACGTTGATTGAAATCATTTATTCAGAATGACATTAACCTCAGTTGATTGACATCATTTGTTCAGAACGGCATTAACCTCAATTTTTTTCTCCTAAGCAAATCAAACCGAAGCTTTATTTGAATAACCTGATGTGTCCTCTTATTTGTGGCAAACTTGTGATACATGCTTTAACTGATCAACGCATGTGAACGCCCGTGGCCCAGTTAAGTGAGCTGCTACCTGCTACAGTCCCGTGGCCCAGTTTCCTAATGGGCCGGCCACAGTCCCTCCAAAGAGAGGGGCGGGCCACAGTCCCACTAGGTAAATGGGCAAGAGGGTATAGGTGCGGGTTGGCCCGCCCCGCCCCTTTTGCAGGCTGAAGTGAATATCTAAATGTTTAAGGTCTTCTATTAAAGGTCAAGTAGCATGTATTTATGCTATTATCAGTTTGTCACTGAAACTGTTTTTGTTTATACGAGATAAGACTTATCATCTCTGGATGCAACCGTCTTTTAATATTTTTGAACCAATTACTTTCCTAAGAAGATGGTTTGTTTACCATCACCAGTAAACCTAGATGATTTGTGTGTTCATTATTAAATATGCTGAAATTTAGTAGGTAGCTGTGAACTTGAACTGGAATTAGAGACAATTCAGTATATTTTCTTATAAATTTGATGTTGCTATGGTTGTGACACAGTAGAGAATAGAGAAGTCAATTACTCCTTTTATTTTTGTATGCCCCTTTAAAACTGATACCATTTGCACGTGATTTTTTTCTTTTGCATGTTAGTATTTGAAGCATCATGTTTGGTTAGCATGATAGGATGCAATACAAGCACAAGTGCATTTCCCTACATAGTTTCATGACTTAAACTATATTTCAGCAATTATAGATAGTCTTGATGCACATGTATAAATGCAACTACTTGATGCACATGCTTGTTTTGAAAGTCGTCAGTTTATCTAACTATTGTAGTGACTAACTTGCAATGGTTGGTGGAGGTGATTCCTTTGTGCACATGATGTCCGAGGATACCGATGTGGATACATATTTCTTGTCATTGCCTGTTGAAGACCCTGCTAATTCAACCAATGGTGTAAAAGAAAGTACCAAAAGGTCAAACAACTATACTCGTAAGGAGGACATCCAATTGTGCATGTCATGGAAGACCATTAGCAAAGATCCTATTACAGGGAATGAGCAGCCAGGGAAGGCGTATTGGAAAAGGATTGCAGAGCACTACCATGCCAAATGCAATTTTGAGTCTCATAGAAATACAAACTTTCTTGAGCACCATTGGAGTACCATTTAGAAGGAAACAAGCAAGTTCTAAGCCTGCTCTGATCAAATTAAGTGTCGATATCCAAGTGGCATATCATATAAATAGCATGTAAGTTGTCTTGTCTATTGATCATTTTAAATAATCTTTTATGTATGTGAACTAAACACTTGAAGTTTTGTGCAGCTTCTTAAAGCATAGGCATTGTACTCGTAAAAGGAACCAAAGAATATGGGCTTTCAGTTTGTGCACTGTTGAGAAATTATCCGAAGTTTCAAGCACTAAAATCCCACAAGAGGCCAACGTCCAAGAAGTCTTCAACGCCATCTGAGGGAGATGGTGAAGAAGGAGGAGACAATAGTACCAAGAGTACAACTCCTGATTCATCATAGCCTAGTGCTAAAAAGAGACCACCAGTGTAGGATCAAAGATGTCCCTAGAAGGGGAAGAATATCTACACAACAAGGCCAATTTAAAACTTAATTGTGAAAGATAAAACTAGCCTATGTGTCTAGGTTTCAAAACTAGCGTGGCCCAAGTTTTGCAACCTATTTGAAGTCCTACTCAATTCTAGTTCAATGTAGGAATGTAAATTGCATGAAGTAAAGAACAGAGAGAAAGATAGGAAATGCAAACACAAAGACATGGCGAGTTTTTTATGAGGTATCGGAGATTTGGTAATCTCCACTAGTCCTCATTGGAGCACTCTACACAAGAGCTCCCTCTCATGGTGACACACTCCCTGAGCACTCTTTAGGGTGGCTATTCTCCGCTCCCGATAGGCGAGCTCCAAGCCTTCACACAAACGTCGAGTCTCCCACAACCTTCTTGAGAGATCATCGAAACCGCCTCCGCGACTGTCTAGGCACACTGAGATGCCATGAGTAACAAGATGAAGCTTTACTTGAGTAACAAGATGCCTCCACGACCTTCTAGCACAACGAGCCGGTGACGCGGACACCACCAACGCGAGCACAGCATGGCCTCACCGAGCTTAGGGGGGCATCAAATCCAACATGGTGAAGGCAGTCGTGGTGTCCCATCAGAGGAGGTGAGGACGGGTAGCGGTGGCTTGAGGAAGAAGACGAAGCAGCTTGGGGCAAGCGGTGGACGGCAGATGGCAAAGCTTGGGCCAGTGACGGATGGCATGCGCGAGGGCGGCTAGATCTGGGGCATCGTGATGGCATGGTGGATCTCCGCCACCACCCTCTGAGCTGCCAGATCTGGCAGCTAGGATGCCACCAGACCTGGTGGCGAGGAGGCTAGCGAGGGCTCGGCCATCCTCGACGAAAGTGCATCTAGGCCCCTAGTGGGTTTTGGATGAAAGATGGCAAAACAAATAGGGGACTGATGATCTTATTGAAGATAAGTACAGGTATAGTCTCCATGATGGTTAGTTTAATGTATGGCATGGGAGGAGGCAATAAAAAGGGACTTGAAAGGATGGAATATACCCAAAGATTTATCTTTGAATAGGTGTGCTTGGAAAGCAGCCATTTATGTGCCTGAACCTTGATCTGCGGCTCCTATTGGGTTTCAACTCTAGCCTATCCCAACTTGCTTGGGACTGAAAGGCTTTTTTGTTGTTGTTGTTGTTGTTGTTGTTGTAAAAGACTGAGCTTCACAAAGTGAACTTAAGGCATTGTCTAGACACAACTGTATAAAAAGGAAGGCTGAAGGAGAAATAAATCCTTAAAACAAGCATAAAAAGGCATATCACCAGCACTTTGTCATTGTGTTTCTTGGATGATGTTTTCTTATATTATCTACGGCCCGTTACAAACAACAAAATACTAGATTAGTGCAGGAATTGAGTTTTTTTCCAGGGAAATTCTTGCAGTACTCCTCAGAATATCCTACCAAACAAGTCATCATACATTCATACTTTCCAAAGGCGCCATAGAAATGTTTCTTTTCATAAAACAAAAGGTGACTGGTGAAGAAACATCACTTAAGAATCAATTTATAGTACTAATGGATTTCATCACATATTAGTGTTACATTGGCGTGCCAGTTCAGATAGCCACATGCCAGTACTACACAATAGAGCAATAAAACACAAGAAATCTGCAACAGCTTCCACTTCAATTGCATAGCCCACAGGAGATGGACTGATGGAAGCATGAAAGCATATCAAAATCAATCACATGAGAAGTCACATACCCGAAGCACAACTAGATTCAGCGCTGATATCAAACCCGAGCTCCTCCACCAAGTACTTGCAGATATCCATTTTTCCCGATCCTGCTGCCTCAAACAGTGGTCCATACCCCTCCATCCTCACAGAGGCAAGAGATTCCCGATCATCCTCATCCATGCTATCCACCACCTCTTCAATAGCGAAAGTTTCAAAAGTAAAGTAAGGCACAAATTGTAATTCAAATTCATGAAGAAGAATTTTTTATGCATAAAACAAGATCAAAGTTCTCAAGAAATGGGGAATCTCTTACAGCAAAAATCACATCGGTCAGACACTTAGAAAAAAAAGAAACCAAGAAGAGAGATCTCTTACAGCAATAGGGCATCATTAAGAGAAGTATTATTAGTAACCCCTATTAAGAATAATGGAGTAACAAACAAGCAAACCCCTTCTAACAACTTGAACCAAAATAGACATGAAAACTCTCCACCCGCATTAAATACGCATGCATACTCTTATTGACAATCCGCACGGTCGGCATACACAATCAGAAAACACGATCATACAGAACCGGTCATAATGGAAGCGGAAACAATGAGGCTAAAAACCATCTCATCCAATTTTTTCGCAGATGCAGAAAAAGATCGAAGAACACATTCGAGTACAATATCCCCACAAAGCCGACACAGAAAATGCCGAAAAAAGGCGCACGATCAACACATACCCTATACAAGCTAAAAATCTCCAGCGCGCGGGCTCCCCAAAACCCTAAGAAAACCCCATGGCCAAAACCCCAGCAAGAAGCACGAGCATTCCGGGAGGAAAACGGGGGGCGGAGTAGAGCCGAGGGATCTCACCCTTGAGGCGTGCGACGTCTCCATCCGTACACGCCACGAGGAACTTCATCTGCGGTGGCATCCCGCCGACATCTGCACGCACGACGACCACCAAACAACACCATCCACCATTAAAGACCTCGGAGAGAGCGCGGAGCCTCACCGAAACGAAAAACAAATCAGCAAGCGAAAACGATCGGAGCGGTCGCTCGCGCCGGCACGTACTGATGGTACACCCGAAGCGGAGGCCGGTGGCGATGTCGCCGATGGCCGCGGCCGCCGCCGCAGCCTGCTGGACACGCTCCTCGCTCACGCGCCGCACCCTTCCCGGTCCTCCTGCCCCTCCTCCGCCGCGGTCCCCACCCCCGCCTCCGCCGCGGCGGAGCCTTCCCTTTCCCCTCCCCATGGAGCGCTCGAGAACGGGATGATTTTGGGCTTTGGGGATGACGAGACGGTGGCTTCTAGGAGAAGTAAGGCCCCGTTCAGGCTTAAGCCGCACGGAAAACGAGGTTAACCGCAGCGCAGAACGAAGGCGAGGGGCGCGAACCTAGGAGAGAGAGAAGGTCGGCGCGGCGCGATCGTCTGAAACGTGTAAGTGCGGACGGTGGGGATGGGGCGAGGTGCTGCGGGAGCAGGTGTGGGTGAGGTGTTTTCGCTACGCGGCACCCCGAGCGGTGTCTCGCATAATGGCGGAGATTCCGGAACATGCCATGGGTAAATGGTAGGCGTACCAAAATATACTAGCGTCAACGAGATAGTCACCGGTATTCACTTCGCCGTGTCTTTCAAAATCGAATAAAGCCTTTTCTCTCTAATCTCATTGTGAAATTATTTGCTGCAAAGTTATTCACAAAGTTATTCTTCATAAATTTAGCTCTTTTCAAATGGACTTAGCTACGGATGTGTGACTAGTATTAAAATCTTTTTCCTCACTAGCATAGAAGAGAATGGAAGCGAACTAATAGTAAGTAGTACATGAAGGAATAAAGAGAAAATATAAAGGTGTGGAGGTTGAACAGCCCCCTTGTTTAACATTTAAATTTTAAATTTTAATTTTGGAGTTGATTTTAAAGTTTTTTTATCGTAGTTTATTTTTTCAGTGTTTGTTTTTAAATCGGTAAAAATATATATATAAAAGTTTTATTCACAAATTATTTTTCCGCTGATAAAAGTTGTCTCTTATAATCAGTTGTTGGCGAAATGATAGAGGGTCTATATTTTTTGGCGAGAAAAAGGATATGCTTTATTGAGAATTAACTTGACTCATTACAATCCCAAGGATAAGCTCACGCACCTAAGGGGCATAGTCCCACCGAACCGCATAATATCTACTTCTATCTACGCTAACTTATATATGTTTTATTACATCCCCTACCAATATGATAAAACTGGATGCATATCCTATCCCATGCCATGCCATCTCAGTGGGTGATATGGCACGGCCATACAGTAGAGGACGCTGATCAAACTAAACTTCACCTTCGGGACTTCGCTACGCGCCTCGGCAAATGAGTTGACACCACCTGGATCGGTTGACATTGCAAGCTTGGAGAGCATGCGCGGCACTTATGAAATCTGACTCTAGGACGATGGGCATATGAATCCATTCTACAGCCAAACCTAGCCTTCTCTGCACACCATCAGCTATAGTTTTTCTGCATCTGCGCCATGTTTGGGTCTGTTTGTTTTGTAGCCAGATTCAACCGAGCAAATCAATTAGCAAATATCAAAATGATAGTCATCAGTTTAGTTTTGTAGGGAAAAAATGGGCATTGCCAAATTATTTTGCTTAGTTGAATCCTAAAAATGTGATTTTGATAGCAAACCAAACAGAGGCCTATCAGATTTTTGCTGAAAATTTTGACGACGACCAACTCTTGTCACTGCCAAAAAAAAATGGCAAGGCTAGAAATGGTACTGAAACAAACAAGCAGACAATTAAGCAAATGTAACTGAATAATTATATTTTTTTAGCAAATATTTGTTATGAAATAGTAAAAATAAAGAACTGGGTTTTGGGATTAAGTTTGTTAGAAGTTAATTCTAGAGTGATTTTCATTTATGTAATTTTCAAGATAACAACGATCTGTTAGCTTATTTGATAGATTTAGCTCGTGGTGATAGTTGCATATTTTCCTAGTGCCTTTCGGAGTAATTGTTATGATTAAACGATAAACTTTGCTGGAGTAGAGAACAATTTGCTAAGTTTGTTAGTTGTTAGAAGACAATTTTCCGCTAGGATTTGTACAGATAATCTTGGATTATTATTACTCCCTCCGCCCTAATATATAGAACTTCTGCATCTACTTTCTCATTTTAATCGGTCACAATCATTCCTATTTAATTTTTTCATTCACTTTCTCATTCCAACCAATTACAAACCATTCTCCATTTTACTTTACGTACTTCTTTAATACCCCCATATAAGCTCAAAAATCCTTACATTTTTAAACAATGAGAGTAATTGTTAAGGCATGAACAATTATTCACATGACTGACGTCTGTATATATAATATTTTCATGTCATACCTGGATAATATATAGATGACTCATACATCAACTTGTTTGTGGTGTAATTAATGATTTATTTCTATAAATAGTACATGGAATATATATATGGATGAAGTTGTCTATTAGACCGTCTGACAAAAATCTTCTCTCCTTTTTCTCTCCCCTCCATCTCATCGAAATTCCTATGTGGCATCTATTACCAGACACTGACATCACACTATTATTTATGCCCTTGTCAGTTTAGCGCCTTATTTGGGATTGTGTTTGCTTAGATCTTTTTGGACATTCAAGGTAATATTCAACTTTAAAAACAACTAGCATATAAATATATGGATTGACCATTCAAAAATAATATCATTCTTGTTCTTTAAATATTAAATATACATATTATATAACTTTTTCCATTCTTACAAATACATTAGGTCGATATTACTTATAGAGAAATTCTACGTTTTGCTATTGACAAGTAATTAATTATACCAATTACCATCGACAAACGTGAGTTCTGCGAGATGCTTTCGTTCAAGTGTTTTCTTTTGCCATTATCATCAGTTACAGTCAGTTAATCTCCGTTAACCGCATACAAAAAATCCATTTTACCCCCTATGAAGCACTCCTATACTGATATTGCACTTCTAAGGGTAAAATAGACCTTTTGCATGAGGTTAACGTAGGTCAACTAATGGTGATAGAAAAAAGGGAAGAAAAACGCTTGTGTAATGAAAGTACATAGAACTAACATTTGTCAGTGGCAATTCATCAAACGTAGAATTTCTCTATATTATACTACCTCCCTTTTTTTATTTATCGTTTTGACATCAACATAGTCTCTAATGCACCTGTTTCATAACTACCTTTGCTAGCTACATGTTTATAAAAGCTATCAACAATATAACCATTGACAAATCTATCAATATCGTTCTCATGTCAAATCCTAATATTTTTGTGTTGGAAATTGCTAGTTTTTAAGCACCTAAAAATTTATAAATTTTTAGTCACCCAAAATTGCTCAATGCTAAGGCTAAAACTACAGTGGTATGTGCAATTTTACTTCTTTTTAATTGCATTTTTGTTGTTATATATGGTTTTGCTTTGTTTTTAATCTAAGTTTGAATGTTTTCATGTAATTTTGTAAATTTTTATGAATGTCAAGTTTATTTCTTGTAATTTTATAACTTTTGTATGTTCAAATATATTGTTCAACCTTTTTTTTAAGAAAAAAAGAGAGGTAATGAGTACCACTGGATTATCATTTAAGGGATAAAAAGTGACTGAAATTTATGAAAATTTCAGCCACCTGAAATCTCTAGATTCTAGACACTCCCTTTTGTGTTTATTAATTTTTTAATGTTTCGAGGATTGACAGCACACATTCTAGGACGACATTTATTTAAGAATAGAGGTAGTAATTGCTTTAAACACAAAGCGGTGAAGTGTTTCTTTTGTCGAATGTCATCCACTCCCTTCTGGTGCAAATCCCTTCCCTGCAAAGCCCTTCCTACTTCACTCTGCGTGTTCATCTCTAGCAAACAAGCGCACGCTTAAAAATTTTTAAACAAACGAAAAAAAATATCACCAAAGACATTCAACATCCGTAGATTCTTGTAATAAAAAAATGCAGCCGGAGCGAAGCAGATTCTGGTCTGTTATAATATCTAGCCAAAGAAAAGAAAATAATATCCAGATAAAGGAATTAATTTCAATACAAATTTCAACTCAAGTCACAAGGAAGCACCACCAGAATACCAGATGCCACAGGGTAGCGAGATGACACGCTAAGAAACATCCTCGTTTGATTTTGCCCCAAGCAAGGTGATTCAAAATTTTCTATTTGAAGAGCGCATGGAGCATAATACTAATATATGAAGCAGTATAAAGTGAATAGATCAATGAAGCCGCATGGGCTTAATCCATATCGAAACATAAATATGGAGACAAATAATAATACACAATCTACAGACATCCGTTCAATTACTACTTACCGATAATATAACATCTGAGCTTGATAGGACAGCGTATAGTAGGAAACTCAGAGTAAACAACAGGATAATAAATAGAAAACGAGTGCCTAGACTGTTCAAAATTAAGAACAAACTGCAGGAACACAATCAAAGCAAAAATTATCTCCAAGTGGCGCCTCGGAAAGCATAAGACTCCAGCCATGAGCAACTTTGTCCACCCGGCATTTCTCTTGACGTTTCACATCAGCATGGGATTGGATCAAGGTAAAATAATTTCACATAGCAAACTAAAATGTAGCCAGTAATAATTTGATAATAAGAACATGATTATAACATCAGAAGGCTTTTAAACACCAAAACTATGTTCTACAGCAAGATTATTCCTACAACATAATTATGTGTCCAGCATGTCGCACAGTCTCTGGCATCCAAATTGGCCAACAGAACTTAGGTAAGTTCTTTTTGCCATGCTAATGTGCATGTAGGAATGCTTCGAAATTATTGAGGGATACGCAAAATTTTCTCTCTCAAATAATATGCAAAACACAGGGTGTAAGTACATCATTTGATCATTTCAATGGGAAGGACAAAGAAACAGCTCAAAATAAACAAGTCTCCTAGTCGTATCAACAAATTAATTCCTAATAGACACCTCTCACATGATCAAGTTAAATTGAATTTAGTCAGTATATTTTGTGCTCAATTGAGAAATGGCATGCAGCTAAAATGTACATTCCGTAGAGTCGATAAATTGTTTTATACTTTAAATAGTTATGTGCAGATAGATGATTTAGAAATCAATTCTATAGAATGTGGCCAACGCTTTGCAAATTTACATGGATAATAAGTGTATGGCTAAAATTGTTATGTGCCATTACGAAGCGGTATCTATAGAAATCCTCTCCTGTTGGGAGAAATGCCAACATGCTAGCTGGTTGATGACAAATGAATTACTGTTACCATGTTACCTCAGTTGTAAGAAACAGGTATATCCAGTTGCTGAGCTCAGACATTCAGGAACATTTGGTAGCTCGATCTCCCACCAAAAAGGGTTGCGTGTTGAGAGTTTCCTGGAAACATAAAAATAGAAGTGCACACTCCCTTCGCAGGCATTATCCTGTTCAGGTTCAAAGGGACTTTCTCAGCCCATCTCACAACAATCCAGGCCAAGGGGCCTTCAGATTGTTGAGAATACAGGCACCCCTGGTGCAACTTTCATCACTAACAACCTATAGTGATATGAAGAAGAGAAAGTATGACACAAAAGGATCCATATAGAGTTTAATTTTATTACAGTCCATGATGGAATTAACAAACTGAAGCTAAGCAACACCAGCTTTATTCAAGGCACGTATACTGCTTACCACCTCCTAACATAGGATGGTGAGGGGTGCTGCTGATAAACGCTCCAGCCAGTAAATCTGTCTCACCCGGAATAGATGGGCACCAATATGATCTGCACGGAGATTGTATTCTGAGTTCTGAGAACATGTTATAGTGATATAGAAGTTAGCACTCACAGCAATGCATTATACAAGTCCAAGCCACTAACGGTTTGGCAAGGCCCCTCAAATTACAAGTAGAAGTTGATACAAACAGAGCAGCTATCCAGTGCTATTACAGTGAGTGTAAAATTTCTATTGTATTCGCAAACCCATTTCGAAGGATTCCCTTAAGAAATATAACTAAAGAGAATGTGTGGAGTCAAAATTACAACATTTTTCTTAGATTTATGAAACATTTCTGATATAAAAGGATTAGAAGAACGTTTACTGAATGGTAGATAGTACTCGAGTAGTATTTATCTAGTCCAGATAATTCAGAAATATTTGCAACATGTTGCACTAATGCTAAATGACTAGCATGTCTGAAATTACTGGACCGACAAAAATGCTAGAGAAGGCATCTAACAAGCTGACACTGTTTAAGGTAAGCACACACTAATGGGTTATTTATGTAAAACTGATTGAAATACGGCACTAGAGCAGCTTACTCCCAGATATCTAATTGCTTCATACTGAGTAAACAACCCTACATATTCAGAACAAACGCTTATTTGCAACCTATACATGAAAAGAAAAAGACTGACCTTATTTGCGAGCTGTATAGCTTTCTGGAACATAGATCTCCCCTCCAGCTTCACCATGTTGCTCCCCACTTATCGTTTTCCTTGCAGCCAAAAACTCAGCACTCATAGCGTTCATTCCTTGCATTACAGCTTCCTCCACTGTCCCGTAACCATGTTCATCAGCGTATTTTCTAATATCCTCTGTGATTTTCATCGAACAAAACTTTGGGCCACACATTGAGCAGAAATGTGCTACTTTGGCACCCTCAGATGGTAATGTTTCATCATGGAAAGACATAGCAGTTACAGGATCCAGAGATAAAGCGAATTGATCCAACCATCTAAACTCAAATCTCGCCTTGCTTAGTGCATCATCCCATGCTTGTGCATAGGGATGGCCCTTTGCCAAATCAGCAGCATGAGCAGCAATTTTATAGGATATCACGCCTGTCTTAACATCATCACGGTTAGGCAATCCAAGGTGCTCCTTTGGTGTTACATAACAGAGAAGTGCAGTGCCAAGAGCCCCTATGTTGGCAGCACCAATGGCTGAGGTGATGTGATCATAACCAGGTGCGATATCAGTTGTCAGTGGGCCCAGTGTGTAGAAAGGTGCTTCGTTACACCACTCCAGTTGCTTCTCCATGTTTTCAGGAATTTTATGCATCGGAATGTGCCCTGGACCTTCATTCATTACCTAAAAATTGAGAAATGTCAAAAATACTGCTTGCAAGGTTAAAAAATTGAATTCTGTAGCTACTGGAAACAAATCATCATTCAGGCACATGAGTTTCAACTACTGAATTATTAGGGAAACAAAAACGATTCATCATTTAGAGCATATCATTTACAATAAAGAGTTTTAAAACCACATCTTTAATATCTTCTCACACGTTTATCTATATGAGTTCACAAAGAGTGCAGTAACAAGCAAGAAGAGAAGTAAATTTCTACAGACACTTCCTATAAAAGTTTATTGGCAAAGGAAGACTATATTGCACTAAATTGAACATATAGTTGTATAAAATGCATTGCTACAAAAATATGTGACACGTTACTAATGGGAGCAGATCTAGCAATCATCTCATTTCTATTTATCCATTTTGATAATGAAATAGGGGAATTAACCATATTATCAAAGTGGCTAACTCCCTCAATAAACTTTTTCCAAGAAAGTTCTAATTCTTCCATAAATTCATATGAATTTATCAGTAATGCAATTTCATTCATTTCTAGTCTATTTTATACACCGCACTAACATTTTGAAACAGAAAGTTTTGAGTGCTGATCTTTGCAAATACCTTCTGCTTCCTGACCAGTTCTAGAGGCCCTATACTCTTCATTCTTCAGGTCATCATTTATTCCATGTATTTTTTAAGTAGAACATATGCATATCAGAGTATAGGATTTGCATCTGTAGTTTCAGTATGGATATCAAGCAATACTTCTTTGAAGGATGTTTTATTTTCTTGTCAATAGACTTTAAATCAGAGACCAATAAGTTAACTGTATAAGTTTATTCACAATATCATATTCTCGGCCATTCATATAGGAAAAAAATGGAACACGAAACTATGGTGGAGTATATCACAGGGTGTTGATGATATGAAATGCATAATTTTGTGTAATTTAATTGATCACATTATTCTCACCTGCACATCTTTTGCCCAAGCTCGGCGTGTGAGTTCCCCTTGAGTCAGCAATTCTGCAAACTGAGCACTATCATTTGCATCATAAATAGAACCAGGCCTCAAACCATCACCAATGGATAATGCCACATCATACTGATCGCAAATGTCCAGAATTTCATCCCAGTGCTCATAGGCAAAGTTCTCCTTATGATACGTTAAGCACCATTTTGCATGTATAGAGCCACCACGTGAAACTATGCCAGTCATTCTCTTTGCTGTAAGAGGAATGTAACGAAGAAGCACACCAGCATGGATTGTGAAGTAATCAACACCCTGTTCAGCTTGTTCAATTAAAGTATCTCTAAAGATTTCCCAGCTCAGATTTTCAGCAATACCATTAACTTTCTCAAGTGCTTGGTAAATAGGAACAGTCCCAATAGGAACTGAAGAATTACGAAGGATCCATTCCCGGGTCTCATGGATATGACGCCCTGTTGAAAGGTCCATGACAGTATCAGCTCCCCACATTGTAGCCCACTGGAGCTTGTGAACTTCCTCCTCAATGGAGCTCACAACAGCTGAGTTACCAATGTTTGCATTCACTTTTACAAGGAAGTTTCGTCCAACAATCATGGGTTCCAATTCCAGGTGCCTCTTGTTGGAAGGAATTATAGCTCGTCCACGGGCAACCTCTGACCGGACAAATTCAGGACTAAGGTTCTCACGTGTGGCACAGTACAACATCTCCTCTGTTATGATTCCCTGCTTAGCATAATACATTTGTGTGTACCGAGGACCACCTAACTTCTCCCTCCTGTCAATCCATTCCTTCCTTATCTTTGGAAGTCCTGCAAAAAAAAAAAAAAATCAAATGCTTATACAAATTGTCTTATATGTTAGGGGAAAGGAGAGGTGGAGAACCCTCAGCCCTTCTATCAGTAATTATATTAAATATAGACAGGACTGCAAATAGTTACTTATATAGGGAAAATGTGAGACTAAGTAGCCTAGCCACTGTGTGATGCCAACACTCATTTGTATATCGTTTTGTCTTACCAGTACTAGTTTAGTTGTACTGGTATCATCTCTTTTTAACTGGTTGTTTCGGCACTATCAAATTAACTATGCAATTAAATTCATGCAGCGAGTTGCACAATACCTAATGCTATATGTTCCTGTTCTCCTATGGAAATCATGTCTATTAGTTTCGAAATAAATTGGTATAAATGGAAAATAAAAATCAGCAAATAGTGCATGAATATAAAAAATATAATATGTAACTAAAAATAACAAAGGAATTCAAGACACTATATGGTATCATAATGGTGTGAGAATGAACATAAAAGAACATGAGATAATTTCTGCTGAGCTGCTGATCTTTCCTTGCATGCAGGACTGAAAAAAGTATAAGATGTTACATTCATTTGCTTCGTTTGGGGGTTAAGTATGAAAAGAGAATGAGGTCAGCGAGTTACCAATCCTCGGATTAATGTTTTGAGGACCACTGGTGTCGTATGTGTCAAAATGCTTCTCATCTCCAGTCAGATGGATTCTTCTAAATGGGACCTTGAGGACATGGCCAGATTCCTCATGCACAATTTCTCTGAAGAACATAACCACAGGTAACATAGGTTATAATGGAGGTGTCAGCATACCAGAATCAAAGCAATTCCAATACAGTTCCCGGTGAAAGAATAAGGTAAATCATGCCTGGATTCTTTTGTGCTCCTTGGAAAGCATTCTTCAAATGATGGGAGTGGCAGAAATTCCGGAGCTGTAGGATCAACAGTGTGCTTGTTTTGCCTGGGCTTTGCTGGCTCTGCTGTTGACTGGTCAGTCACTGAAGCTGCCTTAGGCCTTGAACAAGTGAAGTTAACACTCCTGTCCTGCACATCTTGAGGACGTGCAATACCACCAAACCCAGGTAGAAGTGCAGTTTTGGGGAACTTGAGATTTTTCATAGCCATTGCTGATGAGAACGAGGGTTGCAGGGCAGCCATTTCCTGTTCAAGGTAAAGAAAGATTAATGACCAAACACAGTACAATGCTATCGATTGGAAAGTTGTATATCTGCAAGTGCAAGAGACTACAGTACTATTATTATCTCCATGTAGGCCATCTAAAGGTTACGATGCATTAAGCACTAGTTTCCTTTTCCAACCTATTTCTATTTGATGTTTTTACTCCGAGAGATTGAAGCAAAAGAAACGGCTATCTAAGGTGACAGACAAATGCATGTAGCAGTCGAAACAACCCCTCTAGCTTTGATGCCTTTAATATTCAGAATTCATTCATGATGCCTGATGACTGGTTTTCGTTCAAAAATTCATGATGATGATTCATATTTCAATTCTATATACATCATAGATGAAACATGTCTTACAAGTTCTGGTTGCCGTGTTCACGGAACAAGCGCATACCTATACGGAAAAATTAGCATGCAAAATCAAAGGACCCCACGAGAACTAGGAACCACCATGCTAGCAACAGCTTCACCACGCACACAGCATACACCCACCATGTTTTGGAAATTAGCCGCAAACAAGCAGAGCAAGGGCAGCCCATCCTTCACTCCTAGTCCACAACAAATCTACCTACGATGCTACAGCTAGCAGACGGCATCCGAACCACAACTGCGACCCTTGGGCGCACGAGATCCCCACGAATTCCGACAAGACAAAACCCCCCCGGGCAGAAAACGCCTGCCTATGATCCGCACATCGAAAGGCATGCCGGAGCCAAGGCTCTCACCTCGGGACGAAGAGGCGGCGGCGGTAGCCGTGAGGGAGAGAGGGGCGACGCGGAGAAGGAACTAGGCGCGCACTACCTCGAGAGCGGGCGGTGGGGAGGGGAGTGCAAGAGCGGCAGATTTTTTTATAGCGGCCGCGCGGGATCGGAGATTTGGAGAGGAGGAGAGGAGGATAGCAGACGGGTGGCCAAAAGAGAAAACGGCCGAGCAAAGCGACGGGAGATATTTCTGTCCGCGAGATACTGTTTCAGCGGACGCTTCCAACGGGCGAAAAGAGGAAGGGAGGATGAGGTGGCGCTGGGATGATAGCAAGGGGGAATACGAACGGATGTGCTCGGCTGGAAAGCCGCCGTTGCTGGGACAATCTCGCCATTTCAGGTGACACATACAGAGAAATACACAACCAGATAAATACACAACCAAATAATGAGGGAATAATGGATTGATGCTAAAACGTATAGAGAGGGTATTTTATCAAACAACAACAGAGTATAGGAGGGTAAATACTCAACTCCGATATAGAGAAGATTATACGCTCAATTTAATTTCATCTAGGACGAGGGTATATGATTGATTTTCTTCGCAAACAAACATGCTCTGCGAGACGGGATTTAGACTATACAGACGATAAAATACTGTAATTTTGCACCTCTTTTAAGTGTATCTTGCTCAAAACCCGCCCTCAAAACCCGTCTCCTTTTCTGTTCTCTTTATCCAAACAATAACTTTAAACAAATCTTGTCCTCATTTTCCACCCACCCTCTATTTTTACCTATCTAAATACCATATGATAGGATTCATATGGTGATGGTTTAAAATAGTAATATGTAAAAAATTTGCTTGTGCAAGTTAAAATTTGGTCTAGCGGCTGTTCATGCTTTTTGGATATCCGAAATCTGAAAACAGTGGTTACTACTATCAAGGTCATGGATATATACATAATTGGTTGGTTCATAACTTGGCTTCAATGTTGTTTTACTGTTGTTGTTGATGATGATCCCTAAGCAATTCAAATATCTATATTCATCCTATGTAGTGCTTATAACCGATATTTTTCTACTCCGTCCCTCTCCATCATTCACTCTTAACTATTTATATGTTATGACACTCTCTCTCTTTGCCATTTTACTTACTCTATGTTGTCGACCACTCCTATAAATCTATCACAAGTCATTTCTCACTATAACCCCTTGAATCCTAATTTTACTGTAGCCAAAGGCTTATTATTATCGTAATTTTACTGTAGCCACATAATGTTTTGAAGGTGATGGGTCATGTCATTGCATTTGATTCCCCCCGGTGGTTGAACGGCCATCGGTGAGATCTATGGATATTATAGTTATGCGATGTATTTGGAGTATGATATTGTAAGAAATAGGGGGAAGAAGAGATGATGAAATAAACGAGCTGAATATTCAAAGACAATTACGAAGATATTAATAGAAGTTTACATATGTAATATGATTAGTGTATTCATTATGTAACTTTATTTATTCGCTCATCTCAGTTGCTCAACTTTACTTGAAAATTTCATGCGTAGAATGCCACGTCATGGTTGGGCTTCATGGGCTTGTTTGGTTGGCCTTCTCCCCTTGGCAACCTTTTTTTTTCTAGAATTATGACATGGTAATTTTAACCATACAAAAAGGTTGATCAAGAATGAGAATAACTCTTCCATGCCACACGTGTAAGGGCCTGTTTGGTAGAGTTCCTGATTCAGTGATTCAGTGATTTTGATTCTGATTCTTGCTAAATCAGATACAGAAAAGAATCAGAATCAGTACAATTAGGCGTTTGGCTAAAAACATTATCTCTAGATCCTAATGGGGGGACTTTCAGATAAATTGTCTATACTACCCTCGTAGTAGCAAGAGATTTTGATTTATATAAATTTTCTATAGATTAATGTAATACTAACAATTATTATAAGTACTCATAAGCGTATACCAATATTTGTACAATTACATGTGAAAAAAAAGATTTCAAATAAGGTTAAACAACACAACAAGCTTAATGCATTTGCACCAAGAGCCAATCCATTTCAATAGTCCACTCACAGTTTGAGTTCTTGCATAATATCATAGTTACATATTTCTGAAAGTTCTTACCAAAAAAAAATACTAACTAGAGTTCATATGAGAACTTTCATTTAGATTGCCATAATGCAAGTCGTCACGAAATCTATCCATAGACCTATCATTAGAGTGTGAAGTAGAGGTATCTAATGCATTTTGGGAGACCGCATATTTTGCATATCTTGCAGGAATAGTTGGCACATAATTTGGATCTTGATTACACCTAGTGAAATACTTGTCAAATGTACAATTCTAACGTATAAAGTAGTGAAGATATATGGTTGCTACAACGATCATTTCTTGTTTGTCTATTGGATAGGTAGGCATCTTTAAAAGGATTTGCCATTTCATCTTCCATACACCAAAGATGCGCTTAACGATATTGCGTGCACTTGAGTGACACTAGTTGAAATATTCTTGCTCACCACTTGGTGGAGGGCCTCTTCTCCATTCAAGAACAATGTACATTTGCCCCTTGTATGGTGCTATATACCCCGGCCTATTTAGGTAGCCAGCATCAACAAGATAATATTTACCTATAATATATGTATTTAGTCAACGTTATATATATATATATATATATATATATATATATATATATATATATATATATATATATATGCATTTAGTCAACGTAATACATACCTTGTGGGGAATGTGAAAATATATCTTTATCAACATCTAATGTATGATAAAGGACACGTATGTCATACATAGAACCTGGTTGTCCAATAGAATCATATGTGAAGTGCATATCGAAGTTAACCACTGCCATCATATTCTGAGTAGGACTCTTGTGTCTACCAATGTATCTAATATAACCATTATGTGGTGGGTTTGTTGTGATACGAATCCCATCAATGACACCAATGCACTGGAGACCGGAGGGCGACGGGGCTGGAGACTGAAGACCGGAGGTGGCGGGGCTAGAGACCAGAGGCGGCTGCGGCGGGGGTGGAGACCGGCGGCACGGCGAGGACCCGACGGCAGCGACGCTTGGATGTACCCCACCGGCGGCGAGTATGGAGTCCTGATGGCGCCGACGCTTGGAGACCCGATGGCGACCTAGGGCGAGGTGAGTCTCCAAAACTTCTCGGGTGGATGGGGACGGGCTGGAGGGGTATACCTAGTGGCAGGCGGGTAGTTTTTGCAAATTGTTATGGGGATTTATATTTTTCGTTCGTTGGATTCCCACGAGAAGTTGCCTTTTGCCCGATTCTCCGTTCATGTATAAAATTAAGAATCATAGCGGATCGATTCGGCTGGGAAGTGAGAGAATTTTTTGCTCGTTTGGCTCAGCTCCAATTGATCCGATTGAAAATCACCCGAGAGAATCCCTACCAAACGCGCCCTAAATTGCAACGAAGCACTTAAAAACTTGTTTTATCTAATTTAAGTATGGTAAAAACAAGAAAACATCAACTTATGTTGGTGGAGTCACAAGTGTCCATAAATACTATTGTCCATAAATATTATGCTTATGTGGGTTTATTTTTTAATTTTAATAAAAAGTTAGTCAGGTTAGGGTTTCCCTCTGTTCGTCTTCGATGGAAATGGAAAAAGAATTGCAATCAACCATACACCTAAAGTTCAAAACTTCAGGTTGAACTGGACCTTTCTCGGACGCATGCGATGAGTGTCCTCTGGCTCCTGCTTAAGTCACTAAATAAGACGAGCCCAACTAAACAAGGCAAAGGTAGCCTGCCTTGCCAAGAGTCAAGACACAGGCCTGGTAATCAACATCCCGACGAACGCAATTTGCAACCCAGCAGACCAACCTGGCATGCACAAACATGAAGCTTTTTAGTTTTTAGGTTACCTGATCTTTTTAGAGCAAGTGCAATAAGAATAGGAAAAATTCGGTTTATAGAATAGGTGGGGAGTCGAATTCATAAAATACCACAAAAAGTTCCCAATTTCGCTTCGTACCATAGCCCAACGGTAATTTCTTTGGTTTATACCACAAACGTTAGGCAACATTTGTCTCTTCTGTTAGAGTCAACTTGGGCCCACATATTGGTCATGCGAATTGACGAAGGTGTCCTTTTGGTCGTCCACATCTTGACCTAGATCGTTCCAACCCCTCAGAAGAGCCGCTGCCACCTTTCCCATCTCGTCTTGGCGTCTCTCACGCAAGCAGTGTTGGCGAGCACTAG
Source organism: Oryza meyeriana var. granulata (assembly GCA_003991445.1). Taxonomy (NCBI): domain Eukaryota; kingdom Viridiplantae; phylum Streptophyta; class Magnoliopsida; order Poales; family Poaceae; genus Oryza; species Oryza meyeriana. The sequence goes on along the minus strand of RYFJ01001766.1, from coordinate 78,017 downwards.
CCAGAGGAAAAGAAGCATTGATTGGAGAGTGAATCACTTGGATTTGCTTGATCGTCATGACCCCCTTTTTGGATCTGATGGTTTGTTTATTACTATACTTTTAGGTTTGACTATTGGATATGTGAGATTTGAACGGTAATTGAAATCTAAAGATATGGTAGCTCCCATAGGTAAAACTTGCATCGTGAATATTTCTAATAAGAGCAAAAATAGTCAAATAAAAAAAGGGAAAAATCAATCCAGCCACTCAAATCTAAGGAAAAAAACAAAGGGAAAATTAACAAGGATATATAAAACTCAAATATGATGATTTACCCCTGTGTAGTTTTGGCACTTGAAGTAAACCCGGTCCGGATAGTCCAAGCTGCCGGATAAACAACGGCGTACTGGATGCTTTGGGATTTGTGGATCGGTGCTTCGAGGTTGAGCGCTGACCTTTGGATGATGTCAGGTCGTCAAAGGTGGTGCGCACACCGTCGCCAACCGACGATGCACGCACAATCGACCGTGATGCCATCACATGCTCTTCTAGGGTTAGGGATTTCAACTGGCTGGGAAGAAGAAGGAAGGGGTCAAGCGTCAACTACTCGGGAAGAAAGAAGGAATCGGGATGGCATGTTCGACCAAAGAAGACCAAAGAAACTCCGTGAAGGAGGTACCTGACGTTTGTGGTATAAACTGAAGAAATTACTGTCGGGCTGCGGTACGAAACAAAACATGGAACATCCTGTGATATTTTGTGAATTCGACTCCCCACCTGTGCTATAAACCGAACTCGACTCCCCACCTATGATATTTTGTGAATCATATCTCTAATTACAAGGCTAGACTTATCCTCTGTCCAAATGGTCCATATGCTTGTCGTGAGGTACCCGGGGCCCATAGCCTCCACAGCAGGTAGCACTATTATTCTTATTGGAAAATTCGGTTTATAGCACAGGTGGGGAGTCGAATTCACTCCCTCTCAAGAGGCGCGCCGACTACGCGAGCAGCAAGATGAGGAGGCCCGCCGACTGTGACAACAACAACAACAGGAGGCCGAACGCGGCGCCCGCAATGACGAGCTACATAGGGCTGGGCGAACCGCCCAGCAACAAATCCTCCAGACACGAGTTAGCGACCACGATGTCTTCGTCACGCCGCAACAGAACGTCATAGCCGCTGTAACTCTGCTGGACACGCTCCAGTTTGGGCCTAATCATCCGGCCAACCCAACTGTAGCAAGAATAAAAGCCATGATCACTGCTGCTGTATGCCAGCAACGCCAACAGTCGGGCGATACCCTCGTACCGACCAGCCGGTCGGCTTCCCTAGCGGCAGTCTCATCCCCCTCAACGCAACGCCGAGCGGCCGGCTCCAGTCAGTTGTACACGGAGTCACGCCAGACGTCACTCAGCAACACCAACAACAAACGGTGGTGTCAAAGCGACCGTCGGGACAACCAGGATCTCCGAGGCTGACTACGACATGATCTTCGGCAAGACATCAATACTCGGCGTCGCGAACAAGAGGAAGACGAGCAACGCCGACTGGAAGACGAGAACGAGCACTTCGGCCTCCACCACGAGCGGTTTCGCCGCCGTAGTCGGAGTGAGTCCTCATGAAGATAAAGGAGTACCGGCCTTCACCTATGAGCTGCAACAGGTTGACTGGCCCTTAGGCTTCAAGCCGACTAGAATTGAAAAATATGACGGGAAGACCGATCTCGAATCCTGGCTCATGGTCTACACTCTGGCAATCCGAGCAGCTGGAGGAGATCACAAAGCCATGGCTAACTACCTCCCAGTCGCTCTAGCTGACTCGGTGAGGACATGGCTAACAGGACTTCCTAAGAGATCAATTGGCTCCTGGGGTGAACTCTGGGAAAGCTTCATCGCTAACTTCCAGGGGACGTACGAGAGGTCATCTTCCGACCACGATCTGTATCAGTTGCATCAAAGGATGAACGAGTTTCTTCATGACTTCATCAAGAGGTTCTCTGAGAAGAAGAATTCTATCCCAAGATCAAGGACGAGGTCATCATCGCCGCCTTTCGAAAAGGAGTCAAAGACACCTCGTTCATCGCTAAATTCACTCGAAAGCCTTCCAACTCTGTCAAGGCTCTATTCGACATGGCCAACAAGTACGTCAACTCGGCCCACGTTGTTGTTGAAGCCATCGATGACGAAAAGGCCCCCTGACAGAAGGAGCGGAAGGACACCGATGATGCGACCCCGACTAAGGTTGGGAACTGCAAACGCAAGTCAGACGGCTTCATTGTGGCAGTCGGTCACAACCATCTTCGACCTTCAACAACTAGAGATTATCAGAACAACAAGTGACATGCTCAGGGGCTCAAAAACTCAAATGCAAGGATGGCATCCCGACTCCCAAATACCGAACAACTAAGTCATTTTCTGATAAATATTTCCTTACTTGGCTTTGCCAATGCCGCAGCCGCTTACACCTAATAGGTGTACAAGCTGCACATTATTTTTTGTTTTTTTATCTCTTAATGATTGTAAAAGTACTCAAGTAGCATAAATTCCGATCTGTGAAACTTTGCTCCATGAAAGACAAACTCAAGTCACCCAAAACGCGTGTCTGAGAAAGAGCCATGAGCCAACTCCCGATGCTAGAGGGCTATGACTAGTCGGGCATAATGCTTAAACGTAAGGGGTCAACTACCCGGGGAAATTAATATAAAAAGAGGAAGAATATGTATTTACATATATTGTAAAATACATAAAATTTCTTCAGGTGATTGTTTTCATCATCAGATACTACTCATCCGATGTATTTATAATACAGGGCCAGTTCCGGATACGCGTGACAGGAACTTGGAGCTACGAGCCTATCTCCTACGCTCGGGGACTAGACCAGTCTGCCAAGAATCACTCGGAATGCTCCATGAGGGCAACTGACCAAGTACTTGCTCCAGTCGGAACGTCATCTTCCCTGGCTACGCTCCATATGTGGGCTAGTAACCGACTTCCGACGCTAGTCGGGGCTTGGGTACCACTTGGCTGGGTGAGGTACGCCCTATGAGGGCCGCCAGCCGAATCCTACGCTAATGCTAGATTCGGGTACCTTATTTGGTCACAACTCTGCTGGGTAAGGTACGCCCTATGAGGGTCGCCAACCGAATTCTATGCTAATGCGAGGTTCGGGTACTTTATTCGGTTAATAACCGACCTCCGGCACCAATTGGAGCTCGGGTACCACTCTGTTGGATAGGGTACGCCCCATGAGGCTCGCCAGTCGAATCCTATGCTAATGCGAGATTCGGGTACCTTATTCGGCTATAATTTTGTCAAGTTAGGTATGCCCTAAGAGGGCCGCTAGCCGAATCCTGTGCTAGCACAACGTTCGGGTACCTATCTGACAAAAACATGGCAACAAGCCACTACTGGAGCTTTCAGTCGGGAGCAGCATCAAACCCGGAATCTACGAATGTGTTCATTATTATTTAAGACTGGAAGACCCCAATCCTTGGATTACAACGAAGCCGAGTAAATCAAGCGACAGAGCAAAACCCTTATCATAGTCAGAGAAGATCTATATCATCGAAGTGCATCCGGAGTTCTCATGCACTACGTCACACCTGAGTAGGGCAAGCAGATCCTGCAATATACCTACTCGGGCATCTGTGGCGACCATACTGCATCCAGAACGTGAGTCAGAAAAGCTCGCGGACAACGATTCTTCTGGCTGATTGAGGTTACCGGCGCTGGAGTACTCATCCTGACATGCGATGGATGCTACTTTTATGGGCTGTGCTGGGTAGGTCGGTTTAGGCCAGCTTATTTGATAGCCGGCCACAAGATATGAGTTTCTACAGTAGCACGCTCTATCTGGGCCGCTTGTTGGCTGTGTTAAAATCACAGTGCTGGTGCTACCTACTGAAACCGATCAAATAATCAGATATGTTTTATGCTAAGCCTATAGCCGAGTATATACATTCGGGTATCTGCATTATTTACCAGGTATTGAGAATATATCCTTATAAGGATCACAAGCTGGTCTCCATTAAAATTGGGGATACAGGTATCTGTCAAGTACACCTGACCACATATTGGGTTAAAATCCATAAAGTGGTACTCGGCTTATATGCTTAGCCAACAATTGCCATGAGCAAATATTTTTCCAGCCGACATGACGCTGAAGAGTCTAACTTTCGAGTAATATACTACTCGGAAAAGACTATAAACATTCTCCCAGCTGACATGAAGCTGAAGAGTCTAATTTTCAACTGACATACTATTCGGGAAAGACTTAAAAAATCATTTCGGCTGATATGATACTGAAGAGTCTCATATACCAGTAGTACACTACTCGGGAAAGACTACAAGGTTAAAGATCTTTTGACTTTATGTTTAATTGTTTCACAATTAAGCACAAAGTCAGAGGCTACACCTAATAGGTGCGCATATTCGGTGTACACTATTCATATTTCTACTTGGAGCTCTTCATAGCCTTGCTGCCAGCTAACATGAAGCAGGACTCGAGAAGAAGAAGTAATCGGACAAAGGGTACTCGGGAGCAATACACTCGGGCAATCTTCACCGTGGAGGATGAGTACTCGGCATCAGCTGTGACTCAACTATGAAGGTCTCAGGGGCTGCTGTGGAGGCCATGGCCCTGGGTACCTCACGACAAGCATATGGGCCACTTGAACAGAGAATGTGCCTAGCCTTGTAATTAGAGATATGATAGAACTCGGCAGATTTAACCTTGTACGACAAGGTTAATACAGTCCTAGTCGAGCACGTTATATCTCTAAGAAGAGATCCTTTGGTCATAGTCCGACTGGGACTACTACTTTGTAACCCCGTCTCCTAGTATATAAGGGGAGGCAGAGCGCCCCCTGAGGGTGGAGGTAGGAGGTTCACAAGAATCACCATCATACATCCTCAAAGGAAATACACCACAACTGGACGTAGGGTATTACCTTATTTTGAGGGCCTGAACTAATATAAACTCTTCGTGTTCCTTTGCAATCCATCGAGTTTAGGTCCGATGAGTAGCCCTATATATTTATTACCGGTGTAAAACATCGATACTGAGAGTATTATGTAGACTCACATGGTGATGTGGAGAAAAAAGGGAGGAGAGAGAAGAAGTTGCCCTTTATGTAAAAGACATCCTCTTTACAAACTTCAAAAGAAAGCAAGAATAAGAACCAATAGGTTAAGAGTAAAGGAATAAAATTATTATAGGATATTGGGACAATAGATAGTGTGTTGTAAATGCTAGTAACTTCTAATTAATAACTAGGTGATATGAATAAATTAGAGGTATAAGTTACCTCCATTATTAAACTTGCTCTTATATGTTAATCAACGTATATGTACGCAATTAGTCACTTTTACAACTTGCAAGTTGGAACTCTCACATCTCACAACGTGACACCGAAGAAACATTGCATGTCTCTCTCAATCTCGAAAAAGGAAAAAAAGAAAGCACGCATAGTGCAAAGAAAACGAAGGGCATGCATGTACTTTTTTCTTTTAATTTTTTGCAACAAGTGTGTATCTTGTTATCTTAATGAAGTTAACACCACAGTCCAGCGCATTTGTTGTACGTAGACGTACGTACTGTATATCTACCTTTAGGGGTGGGCGTTCGGTTTATATTTTTTTTCTTGGTTTTTTTGATTTTAGAGATGTTCGGTTTTAGAAACATAACAGCCAAATATGTCTAAAAATTTTAACAAACCGAACCGACTAAGCCGAATTAATTCGGTTCGGCTTCGGTTTTCGAGTGAATCCGAATAGACTATGACCACTTGTTTGAAAGGTACACTAGTAGTAATAAGCAAGCTGCAAGAAAGGCTAAATTTTAAAATGCACAGCCAAGTGCACAAAAGCTTATATAACTAGATAATTGATTCCACAATTCCAACAGAGCTTTAGAGCACTAGATAATACTATATCGAAGTATTGAAGTTCTGAAACCACACATTAATCATTTAACCAACAGGCAATAGCCAACGCCCAACAGGAACATCAATAGACCATACTGCAATACATGTGCAGCAGACCAGCAACGTTACAGTAAAAGCTAACTATCGGTCACAGAAAACTCAAATTTAAGTACTTGGCCAGAAAAATGACTTCATTAGTTGATTGCAATCAGCTGCCCACCAAATTCAGCATGCCACGGCTAACATCCAAATCTGAAAACCATAGAAATTAACCAAGATTAGAAAAGACTGTGTTTCAGCTCCTATTCCTTGTAAAACGATATCGCCTGATACATACATGATTTTTAGGACTTGGGGTGATTAGGCTTGGGCAAAGAAGCCTTGGACTTAGGGCATGTACAACGCATAAACAGCAGCTGTCTTTATGCTGCCACGGAGGCAAATCAATCCGACGTGTGCAACAATTAATGATGAGGGCTCGTGCTCCCCGGCCAAACAGCCAGCGCCGTCGCCGTTGTACGTCCTCGTTGCCAGTCGACGACGACTCCTCTGGATTGGCTGCTTCACGGCAAAATCAGTTCCACGCGCGCCAATCTCTAACCCTGCCACCGTATCTTCCCTTCCTCCATCACCATCACTTCTTCCCTGCTAGATTCAATGAAGGGGACAGTCGCTGTGAAAAAGGAAATTCTGGGTAGCAATGATAAAGGGAAGAACAGTCAAAGAAATATTGTATTTTCGTTCATCTTGTTTGCTTGATTTCATTTGTATCAAAGAAGCAACAAAATGACATATAAAAAATCTTATTCATACTTGATCGTGGATGCATATATGCATTAAGTAGTTTGCAGACAGTTAAATAGACGGCCCACTATATAAGTTGTCTGTTTAGCTGTCTATGTGTGATATGGTAAATCTTACTGACAGCAGCTATCTAAACTGTTGTACATGCCCTTAGAAGTACAGCCATCTTTTTTTTGCAAAAAGTTCTAAAGCATGATGTAGTGTGCCTGTGTGTGCGAGTAGTGTGACCGTCGCCGTCGTGCGAGCGTGCAGTGGGCAATTGGGCGGTGGCGCGGGAGGCGAGGAGTTAGCGGCTTAATTAGCGGCAGCGCAAGCGCACACGGCAAGGTGGGAGACTAGGAGGTGGCATTGCGCCCGCTCACCTCCCCTAGTCAAGATGGGCCCTGTACATACTGCCATGGGCTGAAATTGAGGAGCCAACAGAGGGTATACAAGGTTTTTTACTGTTAATAATTTAATTTTTTTAATTTACAAAACTATTTTTTAATTTTTTTTTTCAGAAATACCCTCTTGCCGCCGTGGACTAGGGCGGTATTTAAAAACCGCCGTGGCCCAGGGCGGCAAATGGCCTGGCCATCAGTGGGCCGTGACGGCGTGGGCCACCATTAGCCGGGGGGGCCACGTGGGCTTGCCGCTGTGGCCCAGGGCGGCAAATGCCTCACGGGCCCCCCTGAGGCCGACAGAACTGCAGGGGGCAGAATGCAAATTTGCATTCGCCGCCTTGGGGGAGAGCGGTTTTTAGCCCTCCCCTATAAAACCCCTTCGCGCACTCGCCGGCGCGTCATTTCCCCCTTCCGCCTCTAGCGTTCGTCCGATAGAGCTGAGGCAAAGGAGGAGCAGTACAGCGACGAAGCCCTCGTAGATTTTTGAGCCGAACCCAGGTATTTTTTGCTCTCTCTCCGTCATGTAGTCAATTTTTTAGACAAGTATTAATTAGTACTAGACGCGTAGTGTAATAACCGACATAGTATGAAAATATTAGCGGATTGGCATAACCATCGTTAGTGTTAAATTTATTTGACCGTACTAGAAGAATATAGCAGACAGGTAGTAAATTGTAGATATTTTAGAAATAAATATGCTCCGCCATGGCCATTGTTGGTATACGTCATTTTGACACGTTAGATAAACCTAGTGTATAACTTTATTAGCGCCGCTGGGTTAGTTTGTAAAATATAGAAACGGTAATGGTTTGACTCATACCTATAGCCTTTTTATGGAACGAATATTGATTAGTACAGATTAATAACTGTAGTGAAAATCTTTTTTGTCAATAAAAATGGCAAATAGAGTTGTATTCGCGATATATCATGGTGAAGAAAATGTCAGAGAAGGACAATATGGGGTAGATTTATCGGAGTTCAACGTAGCACAAAAAGGAATTATAGCTCCAGCTGAGAGAAGTTTTCCTAGAGTTTACAATTGGTTAATGAGGGGATTCGGAGTAGATCCTCAAGTAAATGCAATTACAGTGTACGCACTGGTTAGCTGGGCTGTGGAAGGTTTTTGGTGGAAATTGATGCCAATAGATTCGACGGCCAGCTGGGTATTTTTTGTGGAGAGTGCACTACAGCGAGGATGGGCACCTAGCATCCTAGTGGTAGTGCATGACAGGGTCAGCATTAATCAGGCTGGTCCAAGTACAACGAAAGGGCCCGATGAAACAGGGGAGCAAAATGAGGCAAAAGACGAGGGTGTGTCGGAGAGGAAGGAGGCCAAGAAGACATGGGACCGGGGGGTTTGCAGATGAAGGGGAGAGACACCCAGGTCTAGTATAGGAGATGGAAATTGAGGACTCAGAACCTGAGCATATGGAGGATGATGATTCTTCGGAGGACGATGTATACCCGGCAGAATGGGACAACGAGGACTTCTCCGGACTCGTTGTCTCAGAGGGGCACACCATGCCATGGGAGTATTGGCAGAATGAAGTGGTGCAAGGCGCTAGGTACGCTGAAAAAGTACAGTTGACAGAGACTGTGAAGATGTGGGCCGTGTCACTTGGGAGGGAGTTCTGGGTATCAAAGTCCATCAGATCAGTGTAAGAAGTGAAATGTGCAAATTCAAGCGATGGATGTCCATGGAGGATGTACGTATCCAGGAAGAAATATGACAACTATTGCTCTGTGTCAATCATGACAGAGCACAACTGCCATCTTCCGGGTGTTCAGAAGTACCACAGGAACATATCATCTGCATTCATCGCTTTAGAGCTGTATTATGCTGTTGTGGAGAACCTCCGGTTCAAGCCCAAGTCAATTATCAGGCGCATCGAGGAGAAGTACAAGTACACCATTACATATGCCAAGGCATGGAGGGCCAAACAGAAGATAATTGAAAGGAGATTCGACAGTTTTAAAGCTTCATACAATAATTTGCCTCGTCTACTGGAAACCATCTGTGCGAGGAATCCTGGCAGCTACTCCGAAATCAAAACTTTTCCATCGTTAGCAAATCCTGGGCAGAGCGTTCTTCAGCGGGCCTTCCTCTCTCTGCAGGCGTCCATGTTTGCATTTCTTCATTGCAGGTCCATTCTCTGCATCGACGGCACGTTCCTAACTGAAAAATACAGAGGGCAAATATTGACGGCAATCGGAGTAGACGGGAACAACCAAGTGTTGCCCATGGCCTTTGCCTTCGTCGAGAGCGAGAACACAGAGAGTTGGTACTGGTTTCTGAAGCTGGTTAAGAAAAAGGTGGTGGGGATGAGGCCAGAGGTATGTCTCATACATGACCGTCATGCAGAGATGCTGCGTGCAATTGAGGAGCTGTGAAACGGCTGCGCAGACAAGGGATACCCTCCGGTGTGGAAAGATGTAAAGAGCAGATGATGCATACGTCATATGGGCGCAAACTTTTATAAGCAGTTCAGAAACAAGGAGCTGATGGCCATGTTCAAACGTTTGTGCGCCCAGAATCAACAGAAGAAGTTCAATGAGCTGTGGAGGAGACTTGATGAGCTGACAGCCAAATATAGAGGCAAGAGTTCTGCAAGACCCGCAGCTAGAGGCGTTGATGGCCCTGAAACTCTAGGTGCACTTCCCCCCGATGACGGTACATTCAGAAGGAGGCCCGGTTCCTCGGTTAGCAGATTTTCGCAGCGGATCGAGCACGAGCCGAAGGAGAAATGGGTATTGTTGTACGATGAAGGTGGAACAAGGTACGGCATAATGACCACGAACCTTGCAGAGCTCTACAACTGGATCATGCGTGGTGTGAGACAACTCCCCCTTGTTGCCATCGTAGAGTTCAACCTATATGGAACACAGACGTACTTCCACGACAGGTGCAGACAGAATGGCCCATCTATGGCTGATGGAAACCTTTGGTTCGGCACCAAAATGACAGAGTACCTTGAGGAGAAATGCAAGAAGGCAAGAGAGCACCGAGTCCGAGTGCAGGGTACACGAGAGCGTAGATTTGAGATATTGTGTGTCGACAGGTCCAGGCGTGGCATATTCGCAAGGAAATCTGTGCAAGAGTGTGTCCTAAAGGAAGATGGGACATGCAAGTGCTCCTGCCGGAAACCAAGCTTGTACCACAAGCCCTGTTCTCATGTCATTGCCGCTTGCGGGGAGTGCGGCATTGATGAACGCCAATATGTGTCCCCGTACTTTAAAAAGGAAGCAATCATGCATACATGGAGTACCGAGATTTTTGGTTTCGGCATCGTCGGCACTTTCACTGAAGACACGAGCCCAATTTATTACATCCCTGACCCGACGAAGGCAAGGAACAAGGCAGGCCACCGTCGGACACGGAGGATTCGCAATGATATGGACGAATCCGAGGCCGGCGTTAGCGCTAAACATTGCAGTAGGTGTGGAGAGGAGGGACATACCTACAAGAAGTGCACGAAAGACGTCGAGGCCCCAAGTGCAGCGGAAGTTCCTGTGGAAGGATCAGGCGCCGATGGAAGGCGGCCAACTGGGGAAGGCACCACTGATAGGCAGCATCATCGCAGGCGTCCTCGTGCACCTTCGGGTTATGTTGTGTAGTATAGCCGCTGGTTGCTAATGTAATCTCCCTATAATATGTACCAATCTGCATGTATTGCTATCTGATTTTCATTTTAGTGTGGGCCAGATCGGTGTGTCATATCTATTATCGTATGTTGAAATGTGCTCTTTGTTTTTACTTTGCCAGTGCTGGCCTTTTAAAAGTATTTTGCTGTCTATTAATTTTCTGATTGTAATGCACTATGTTTAATTGAGCTAATCCGTTCTGCTTCTTTTTTATGTTTAATTGAGCTAATCCGTTCCGCTTCTTTTTCCTTGCAGGTATGGACTACCAGACGCCTGAGCTGCTGGATCACGCCACCTGTAATGACCCGTTTTTCCTTTCCCGCTAGTTTTCGTTTTCCCGAGCTCCCTTCCTATCCTGTCAGCTGTGCCCCAGTTTTTCTCCCCGGCCAGCCGACTACCTTCTCCCTTGAGCCGAGTAGATTGCTACTCAGTCCTTATATCCTGCCCTTTCCTTTGTCTTACTCGGACCTCCTTGCTGCCGAGTAAGCACTGTGAAGTGGCCGACTACCTTGATTGAGACCTGTTGTTTCTTTGTCCCCCGAGTTGCACCCGCCCGTTGGACGCCGACTACCGAAGTGGAGAAGAATCAGTCTTCACCTGCCTGCAACACCGCTTGGACCGATGGACAATAACCTGCTGCATCGCTTGGACCAGTGGTCAGTCCGAAGCCCTGTCAGTGAGATTTATCCAACCTGTCCTAACCTTGACCTTAATGTCTCATCGCAGCTACAGTGTCTGCCAACTCCCTGACCACACCAGACTCCCAAGTCAAGCCCTGCGTGAACATCAAATCCTTTGTCAGTTCACCTTGACTTTTTCTCCCTACCCGTTGCCCAGCTCCACCGTGCCTCAGCTTGCACGCCGGCTATATATATTGAGCCATCCATGCTCCTTCTTCCTTTGTTTTGCAAACCGGCCAGCTCCAGCTCTGCTAAGCTCTCATTCTCCTCTCAAGCTTTGGAGCTTTGTCGCCTGGATTGCAAACCTGGTTCAGCCGACTGCCACCTTTCCTGCAGCCGACTACTTCTTGATCTTTTTCTTGGTGTTTTAACCCTCCTGCTTATCAGTGTTTCTTTTTCTGCTTGTTCAGAGCCTGAACCGGTGGACGATCCAGAAGCCGCCTTCGCCGAAGAAGACCCCTCCTTGGAACAAGGCAAGCCTCTTTGATCATATTGTTTCCCATATATGCAAAACTATGTTGTCTGGAAAATATTATGCATGTTTAGTTTACACCTTTAAACTGTTGGCCTCAGTTTACAGGCGAAACCGATGGACCTACCCAGTAGCCGCACATATTTGGTAGGATGTTGGTATATTTCTCCCTTGAGAGCCCCACAAATGGCACGCTAGCATCCTATCTGAGGATACGATGCCGAGTAGAATGGCTTAGCTCTGCAACGTTGTTTGTCGTTTGGGAAAACATTGGGTTTTACTAAACTGATTGAAAAACCCGGTACTCTGTGTATCGGCGTGTTTGCGAAACAAAAAAAGTTGTGAAAATCTTGATGTACAGAGACAGTGCCTGTGTGGCTTGGCTATGTATTATCATTAAGGACCGTTTCCTTTGGGGATTCCATCCGAGCATCTTACAGTGCGACCATACGGGTATTATGGGATGCCCCTGGCCGAGTAAATAGTAGGTTTAGGGAAGTTTAGTGCCGACCACTGAATCCTGTGTGGATCTTTCGGCTGGCATTGGATAACCCTAGACTGGCTTTGGAAATGGCCTTATCACGAATTTCTGGGTACAGGCCAGTACTCGGTGTAATTTTTGTGTCGGATGGGTAAAGCGCACACCCTCTGCAGAGATTAGCAGAACTGTTCGAACAGCCGTGCCCACGGTTAAGGGCGATGCAAGGTGATTCCCATAGCGTAGATTTGTTTGCCAGTGATTTGTGAAAGTGTTTGATGGAAAGGGAACCGTGACCAGAGTTTGCCGAGTAAGCAAACGGAAGGCCTGTGTGGCCAGAAACGGATCTGTGTGATCCGGGGTGTTAAGCACCATAATCAAGTGTGTGAAAGTAAACAGGATGAAGATCATGCTCCCGGGTTGTAGCCAGGGCAGCAAACTTAAGCCGCCGGGTTGTAGCCAGGGCGGCAGTTGTGCAGATGTCTTCGGGTTGTAGCCAGAAGACGAATTGATCAAGCTCCCGGGTTGTAGCCAGGGAAGCAAGTTGATCAAGTTGTGCTCCCGGATTGTAGCCAGGGAAGCCACTTTAGCTAGCTGGTTGTAGCCAGTGTAGCGGGCATTAAGTGCCATGAACATGCTCCCGGGTTGTAGCCAGGGCAGCAATGTTCGAGCCCCCGGGTTGTAGCCAGGGCGGCGGTTTAGCTAGCTGGTTGTAGCCAGTGTAGCGAGCATTAAGTGCCACAGCTGAGATTTGGTTGTAGCCGAGTCTCAGGGTCAACGAGTGGTTGTAGCTACTCGGAAGATACAAGACCAGCAAATGCGAAGTAAAAGATGATAAGAACATGTATGATTATGCTTGATTCATTAAGTGGCGAGTTGTTGAAAAGCAACTTGCGGAATGGATCGAGGCGTGAGCCTCTTTCCGACAACTAAAAATTTGAGTTCACTAGTGTTTGCAAGGAAAAGAGTTTCTAAAAGCAATTTTCGCAAATAAACCCTTAGCCTTTCTGTCTGACCGTCATGGCATCTTTTCCCGGCTTGCTGAGTACGAAAGTACTAACCTTGTTCATATATATGTATAGTAGGTTTTGGAGAGGAAGACGAAGATCCGACTGCTGCCGAGTTCCTCCAAGACCAGGCCGACTACGAAGACTTCTGAAGGTTTCGAGCCTAGTTCCCAACCGAGCCTGTGGTGTAGTTTTTGTCCAGCTTCCGCCCTGTTTTGCTGTTTTCACTAGTTTACCTATTGAATTATTTTTGCCCATCCCGGGTCTGTCCTGGATGGATCTCCTTGTACATATATGTAAGTACCCTGTTATGTATTTATTGTAACTCTGAGTTGTATCATTGTTGTGCGTACCCGACTACTGATCCTGGGATCGGGTGCCGTATGCACATGGTGGCCTTCCACCTAGTCAGGGAGGCGTCACACCACCGATCAGACCCATCGGTCGTTTCTCTCGGCGGTGCAAAACCTCCAGCTCGGTACCTTACGTCCTCGACCTTCTAGGCGACTCCTTCCCGTAGACCCTCGGTTTACGACTAGGTACGTACGAACGTTGTACTGTGAAGTTGTATATGTGAACTTACTAACTTGCTTTGTTTTGATTGTCAGGTTGCGGGAGGCAGGCCTTCTGCCGCTGTGTAGGCTGGTAGCAGCCGCAGTGGACCCGAATGACCCGGCGAAGAAGTGGAGTATCAACCGGTCGCTGATCACAGCTCTTGTGGACTGGTGGAGACTGGAGACGCACACCTTCCACCTCCCATGCGGTGAGATGGCCCCCACGCTGCAGGACGTCAGCCTCCTCCTTGGGCTGCCTCTAGCCGGCGATCCGGTGGGCCCAGTTGACGGGCTCCAGGCGTGGCGAGACGACATCCTGCAGCGGTTCGCCCCGGTTCACCGTGCTCCGGGGCTTCCCCTCGTCGGCGAGATCTCCACGTACACGCATGCGAGCCCCCCTCAGGCTTGGGTACTGAGCTACACGGTAAGAATGCTTTCTTGTTGTTTTATGTTCGTCCTTTAGTCCGTACTAGAATTACAGCGTCAACTTCCTTATATGTTACTGCAGTCTGATCAGCTAGACCCGGAGGCCGACGCGTACTCACTGCAGAGGAGCCTAGAGGCATACCTGTTGTGGCTGTTCGGGTGGGTGATGTTCACCAACTCGCATGGCCACGCAGTCGACAAGGGCTTGATCCCTTACGCGAGGGAGATAGCCGACGCCGAGGACGGTGCTGTTCCCCAATACAGTTGGGGATCGGTAGTCCTTGCCGCCACGTACAGGGGTCTGTGCGACGGCTGCAGGAAGACCGACCCAGAAGCGGTCTTCACGGGTTGTCCACTCCTCCTACAGCTCTGGGCGGCAGAGTGGTTCGCAATCGGCCGCCCCGTGGTGGACCACAGTCCGTACGAGCCGATCCTATACGTGGATGTCCCACCGGAGGACTATCCGATGATGGGGACGGTGTGGTGTCGTTGTGAGGTATGTTCGGTGTTAGAACCGTCTCGGTTTTTTATGTTACTTGGACTAACGAGAACTCTTTACCTGTTTGTAGCGTCGGTACGCTCACGTGCAGGTGCAGAAGTCGTACCCAGACTTCGTCATGGAGTTCGACAAGATCACGGACGACGACGTTGTCTGGGAGCCGTACAGCGCCGAGGCGGTGATGGCGCGTGCGCTGCTTGGGCTGTCGTCCCTCTGCACCAGGGACCAGGCGTACTGGCTGACGATGACGCTGATGCTGTTCGATATTTCTGTCGAGCCGCACTGCCCGCAGCGTGTGATGCGGCAGTTCGGTATGCGCCAGACCTTCGGCCATCCACAACTCCAGGCCGTACCACAACACGTTCACAGGTATGTGTGGAAATGAATATTCCGTATTATTATGCATTGTGTCACCGGTTGTGCTCTGCAGGTTAAATCGGCGTGGCCAGGCCGCCGGTAGGTTGTGGAGACCCACCGTCATCGAGTACATCAACGACTGGGTCATAGCCACGGAGGACGTCATCACGGAGATCCACCCCCACACAGCCGACATGTATGAGCAGTACCTTTCCTGGTACCAACCCCGTACCAGACTACGGGTGACATTCACTCCCGGGGCTCCACAGGCGCACGTCGCGAGGGTGCGAGACGCATACCCGACACACCGCGACCAGGACTACTTCCGCGCGGCGAGTCAATGGTTTTCAAAATATTTTCAACGGTAGTTACCACGCGCAACTAACCACGCATGTCCTGCTGAACAGGCGGACGATGCTAGGCAGGTTGACACGGAGCTCGGCCTACTGTGCCAGCGCCTCGAGGCTAGCATCCCTCTCACGGAGCAGGAGTAGACGATCATGTTCGGCTGGATGCGCAACACGATGCGCTCAGTCGTCCGTGCTCTGACTTGTCGCCGTTCCGATGCAGCCCTGCCGATGCAGATACATATGCGATGTCACCATGATGAAGGGACATCGGCAGGAGCGGCGGGTTCTGCAGGGGCCAGTACGTCGTGGGGAGCAGGTCCTTCCGGTACCACCGGAGGATCGAGGACGGCAACCTCCACGATCGAGCGAGGTTTGTCAGGTACGTCAGGTTCGAACATATTTTCCATAACTAACTGCACATTTTATTCGGCTGACGCGAACTTTTTTTTACCAGCCCCACGCGGCGGATCTCACCACCACCTGGGGGACACTGGGCGGGGATCTGCCCGGAGCACCTCTGCTTGGATCTCTACCGAGGACGACCTCGTTCCGGAGCAGGACGTGATCGGGTCGTCACAGCTCGGAGGTGCACCGGACACATAGCCGCACGACGCCGGTGCTTCCCCTACTGCTCAGACGGTCCGAGCCACCCGTGGGGTAGCGGCGGACTGCCTGACGTACTCGTGCGGGCACGTGCGAGCGCAGCCTAGGAGGACGAGGAGGCGTACGGACTAGGGGCTATTGTTGTATTTATTTATTTATAGGTCTCGCATAACTTGTTGTATCGGTAAAATGTAATTGTCATTTCTAAGGTTCTGAGGTTCAGTTCTGAGGTTGAATTTTGGTTCTGTTTTCCATCTTTAACGGAACTTCCGTTGATCTTGAACGTAAATTCCGTTGTGCCTCTCTGCTAACAACCTTAAACGGAACTTTCGTTAAAGTTTACCGGAAATTCCGATCAAATGGATATTCTGTCATACTATTACGGCATATCCGTTGTTTGCAGATTGCTTCCGCTCTAGTTTAAATTTTTCATGTCCATATTCAGCCCCTCTAGGCTCGATCCCACCCTTCAGATCTGGCCTTTCACAAATATTTACAACGGTACTCCGTCCTGTTTGTACCATTTTAAAAGGACAAACCACTTTCGGCGCATACTATGCACGAGTACGGACCACCTTTACTTGCATAATATAGGCCCCGCGTGCGCCACACTGCGACAAGTGAGCTTTCGGCGTGTCGCTTTAGTCATGCGTCGTCATGGGTATTCTGAATACATGGTCGGCCACTTCAACCGCTTTTTGCATATGCATGTCCCTTATATTTTGACCTATACGTCTCATAGGGAAATAGACGCACGACAACCTATATAAAAGCACCATCATAGTAGCAGAGGGCCTTCACCCAGCCCCTCGGGCAAACTTCGCACCGTTTATGAACTACAGCCACTACCTGCCTCACTAATTTCCTTTTCTTCTTGTAGCAGCATCGAACAATATCTCCTACACCTCTTTTCGTGGAGGATTGCAACTGGCGATATTTAAATTTCGCTTTGGTACTACCACCTTGGGCTGAACGCTCGATATGCCTTTGTGGTGACCATTGCCGGCTACGCGTATCTCATCAGGAGGAGACTTACGGCTGGAGATACTTCGAGTGCGTGCACCGGAGTCCCCAGGTACGTGTTTCAGTCAAGTCTTTGTCATATTCGTTTTTACGCCCACGACTCTTACACCAGGATATTTACCTTAACAGACCGAGGGAAGATATTGTGGCTTCATCGAGTGGATTGATAACGATAACCCGGAATATGACTACCTCCCGTTAGACGAAAGCATGGCGCAATACATGGCCAGGAGGGCGGAGCACGAACAACGTCTAGAGCTAGAAGGAGCAGACTGGAGAAATCGACCTCTCGAACTACCGCGATGGGAGGACCGTCCAACGTGCGCTTGTGGTAATCGTTGCAAGGTCGTCAGGTCGAGAAGGCCAGGAACTCTACGACGCAGAAGCTTTGTTTGTCCGAACATTCTTGACGACGATATCGATGTAAGTTCAAGCCGCACCTTACTTCCTGCAGATAGTTTACCTTCACCAAACGTGACGAATTTACTAATCAAACTCGTCCCACAGGATCCTCCAAGGAGGTATCAATTCAGACAATGGATTGACAATTTCATGTCGTCAGATCTATCACGGCACTGGAACATGCAACCAGAATCACCAGCCGACTACAGCTTGTCTAGATCGTACCATAAACAAATCGTCCGCTTTTCTAGGAACCGGTGACTAGAACGAGCGGATACACTGTACTGCTCACAAGTTGTATCTGTTGTTGTATTTCGTACTATGGGTGTCGCATTCATCATGCCGCAATACGAACGGCTCGCATCTAGCTAATATCACTATGCTATTGTACGTGCACTGCGTTAAGTATCGACCGAGTGGATCACAAATAATACAATATATCGTCTCCCAATGTCGAATTAAAAATCATTCAGTACGTACATTGCGCAAAAATTTGGGAAAAAATTCATAGGCTCTAACATTCTGTTCGCCTGGGGATCCTAAGCCCCTCACATAAAACGGACCGGCCTATTACCATGTCATTAATTAAGTATTACCGAAAATAAACTTGAAAAAATGATCAGTACGATTTTACAAACCAACGCCCACCATCGTCGGATTATAAAAAAAAACTTCAAAAAACATACCCTAAACCACGATTAAAACTAAATTTTGTAAAGCGTGTAAGCGAAAGACGGGGAGGAGTGGATTGCGAGTGCCGATCCGGACATATGAGGAGTGGAATGCGAGTGGCGATCTGGAAATACCCTCAGTTTGACAAGTTTTCTTCACGACGTAAACAATCTATGATATTTGGTTTTTTTTAACATCGACCTAATAAATGCAATGGCACAATAAATAGAATTTAAGAATCTAAATTTGAGAAATAAATTTTCAAAATTTTTGGGGTTAAAAATTAGCAAGAAAATAAGGCAGGAAAATTAGCAAGAAAATTTTCAAATTTGGTAATTTGCAAATGGCTGCAGGGGGCCGAACGTAAAAATACATTCGCCGCCGCCCTAGGGGACGACGGCGAATGCACGCAAAAATGCATTCGCCGCGGCGGCGAATGCATTTTTGCGTTTAGCCCCCTGGAGTCATTCACCGCCGTGGCCTAGGGCGGCAATGCCACGTGACCCCCGGCCCACTAACACCATGGGCCGCCGTCACGGCCTGGTGACGCCGCCGTGGGCTCCGGCTATTTGCCGTCCTGGGCCGCGGCGGTTTTTAAATGTCGCCCTGGCCCACGACGGCAAGAGTGTATTTATGTAAAAAAAAATTAAAATTTAGTTTTATAAAAAATAAATTAAATTATTAACAGTAAAAATTCGGGTATACAACTACGTCGGTTTTTAGGGTATCCTCGCTTAGCATCGAAGAGAAACCGCGCGGATCACCGAACACCGATCTAGCAAAAAAAAAAAAAAAAAAGAAACCGAGCGCCCAGCCGAACACTAAAAAACCGCGGTTCGGTAGTCGGTTTTTGGGAAAAAAATGCCCACCTCTATCTACCTCAGCGATAATCCAGGCCAAGGCTATACATGCATATCTACCACTCGCCAAAGGAATCTGCAGCGTCCCAAGCCAATCCAACGGCACGCACGATACTACCAGCTGCTTTTTCAGCCGCTGCATCTAGATAAACAAAGCAAACCTACTCCCTCCGTCCCATATAATATAAGGGATTTTATCTTTTAAATTTATTTCAAAATAAAAGGGATTTTGTGATTCTAAGACAATACTTTATTCTCTATCTATTAATTTTTATATTAGTTTATTCTTTAACTATCAACTTTTATACTAGTTTATTTTCTACCTATACGTCTTTTGGTCGTAACATTAGATTAACTAAAAATATAGCATAATTCCTTATATTCTAGAACGGAAAGAGTATTATTATACAATACAGCCTGACCGTCCTCATCAAGTGGAACACTTAGATTTAAGCCTAACAACCTAGAACAATGTATAAAACGCATAATCTCAACTTGCACGAAACTTTTATACGTCAATCCCTATCCATACTTGTTAGCAGTGGATCGAGAGAAAATTTAAACACCAGGCAAACTTAACTACAACTAATATTTATTATATATATACTCTATTTTATTTTTTTAATTAAATAGAATTTTAATGGATGATTCGTCGGCAGCCCTCGACTACCGGACGGTTGATACTTGTTAAAAAATGCCACAATAACTCCCATATAGCGTGACATTGTGGTGTGCGGGCGTGTGGTCGGCACCGGGCGAGACGACGATGACCACTGCAGCTACCACAGCAACGGCGCGATCGCGCGCACACTACGGTGACCACGCACCGAACGATTCCAAGCTAGCTAGCCTGCCGGCCAGCTGCTGCATGCATGCGAACTACAGCGATCGATCAGCTTAATTGCATCATGCAGGTCCAAGTTGAAGAAAAGAAAGATCAATCGATGCATCGATATCTCTCTCGGGGAGGAGATCGAGAGCGGAGTGGAGATGCCACCGCGCGCAAATCAAATCGGGGAAAGATGATAATAGATAGGCTACGTACAGATAGATGGTGCCGGTGTGGTGGTCCGGATGGATGGATGGATTGGCCTCCAAAAGTGCAGGCCTAACGGCCGTCTGCACGGCACGGCCCGGTCGAGTCGGACGTACTGTGGTAGGATTGGATATTTGGATTCTCACCAACTCGATCGACGGCGCAATCATGTCGGGTCCAAACCGGAACAGCGTCCGGATCAGCTCGGGGGCACAACTCTTTTTAAGCGCCAATGGGAAACTACCCGAAAAAAAAAATACCAATGAGAAACTGCTCTTAAAAAAAAGAAATGAAGAAAGGGTAAAACTCTTGAGTGAATGAAATGCCTTTTACGACTAGTCTAACCCATTGTTTACCCTACGACTTATAAGCCCCTTTTAAATTTTGAATTCTAAATTTTAATTTTAAAGTTCATTTTGAGGTCTTGTTCATTTGTAGTTTTTTTTTAGCATTGTCTTTTAAATCGCTAAAAATACAGATATATAAATGTTACTCACAAATTATTATTTTTTGCTAATAAGCCGTTTTGGTGTTTCAACTTTAGATCAAACAATAAGTTTCTTTGTCGAGTGGACAGAGTATTTTTTAACCTATTTAATAATTTGAACATGTTAAAGAAATTAGGTTATTCAGTTAGCGAGCATCGACAATTAGACAAGCCGGAAGGTGACAACTAATTAAGCGAAAGATGCTTCTAAATTTCTAGCCATAACAAAAGATCTATGGAACGCACTATGAAAGTAGAACAAAATTTATCTGAAAGCACAAACTTTTATAATATTGTTTATTTTTGGGTACAAGTTTGCATCGGCAAATAGTTGCCTAGGTTTTTATTGGGTTATATAACTAGTTAGTTTGAGCCTTTTTTTTAACTTATGGAACAAGCTGAAGCTGTTCAATTATTGTGAGGCCATGACAATTGGATAGGTTTAGCATCTTTAAAAGAGGTTTAAAAATTAGTTCCAAAAATCTTAAATTGAGGCTATTCTAAAAAATTTTGGGTTCAAAAACATTTAACATCTCCAAGAGAGACCAAAAATTGGATCCCAAAAATTAGTTTATTGGCCACGTAGAATAGATGGACCCAGCGTTTGCTTGTAATCGTTTTCTTTTGACGATGTCATGCCCCATGCGAACACTGATCAAGAGGATTCTGGTTGACGCCGCCGCTCTTTGGCGCCAGAGAACACGTCGCTAGCCATAGTGTCCCGGTGGAAGATTTTGCCGTCAGCCTGTGGAGAAACGTGTCATCAATCGAGGTCGGTAAGGAGGGAGGCAGATCGACGATGGCTTATGGCGGTGTACGGATCAAGCGACTGCGGCAAACGGCGTAAAAAAATCGGCGTGAGCGGAAGACGTCGGGAGCAAGAAAAGGCACGGGCAGAGAATTCCTGACGTGTGAGCGGTGAAATTTTCCCACAGGAGCAGTGATTGGGGACGTCAATAAGTTCCCTAAATCTGACTCACTTTTAGACTAGAATTAGGCATAGAGATTTTTTGGAATAGGTTTGGGTATCTGTTAGAGACTTATTTTTTAATTTCAATCCCAAAATTTAAGTTTTAGAAATCTTTTTAGACCTCTGTTAGAGATGCTCAGGAGACTAAAATTTGTCCAATGCACTAAAGCAACCATCCGAATTAATTCAAAACCGCTGCACTAAAGCAATCCATCCTTTTACACCTCACATTTACTCTATTTTTCTTGGTTCCGGGTTCTTCGAAATTTTTTTCTTCGTTCTGAAATCCACGGTGTCCACATGGATGCTGTTCCAAATCAAATTATATCTAGCTAATAAAGTGTGAGTGAATATAATTAGCTCGGCGTGGGAGCACCAAAAAAACAAAAGGCAAAAGAGGCGCCGTCGCATCAGCTAATCCGACAATCACTATCACTCATTATGCTAAAAACGAGCTTTCACCACTAATCAAGCCCAAAATTAGTGGGAGGCACAAAAGAACATAGGCTTTAATTAAAGGAAGAGCTCGTAATTTAAGTGTTTAAAAATGGTCAAATTGAATGAAAATTAACAACAAAGAAAATGTTTCAATTATATATATATATATATATATATATATATATATATATATATATATATATATATATATATATATATATATATATATATATATATATATTCAAGCACCATGATTAAAGATCGGGCAAGTAGGCAACCGAGAGCATTTTTCATCTTGCCTCGCTATACTAGCAACCGTTAATTATTTACCCTTAGCTTAGCTTTTCCGCTTAATGGAACCGTTAGCTAGGAGAAATATAGACAAAACAAAATTTTAAAAACCAACAATGCATGCATGCCAAACGAAAACAACACGCACAAGGCACAAAAGCTAAAGAAATTTAAATTTAAAAACTCAAAAACTTTAGATCAAAAAAGTTCTCATCTTCTCTGTTTATTCCTCTAAACAATATGTACACTTGGCATAAACATTCTGATGATGATCTATGAACATCTAAAGCAACCAAAGAACGAACACATGCTAATTCTAATCCAACCAAAAAAAAACAAAAAGAGAGCGCTCAGTCGATCACGAGCTCTCGATCCCGGCAGCCGGCCGGAGCAGGTCGTACTTGGACCAGACGGCGTCGAGCGGGCACGGCCGCCCGGCGTCGAGCCTGTCCCACGGCTTCCCCTTGCCGCTCCAGTGCAGCAGGCTGACCGCGCCGGCGTGCAGGCCGCGGCAGAGGCCACGGTAGTTGTCCCCGCCGAGGCCGTGCTGGTTCCAGCGGTGGTCGACGGCGGCGATGCGGCCGGCGAACACGAGGAGGAACGGCGGCAGCGAGCCCAGCTCGTAGATGCGCACCCGCTTCTGCAACTCCATCCACTCCTCGATCTGCGCCGTGTAGCCGGCGCGGCGCCACCGTGACAGGTCGAGCACCATGACGCCCGTATTGAAGTAGCAGGCGCGCCGCCCGGCGAACGTCTCCGACAGCGCCGGGCTCGCCCAGAACCCCGGCGTGAAGTAGGCGGTGAAGTTAGCGCCGCAGTACTCGGGCGCCGCCACGGCCGTCTCCCCCGGCAGCGGCGTCGCGGCGAGCGCGGCGATGTCGTCGGTGAGGACGACGTCGGAGTCGAGGTAGACGACGCGGCGCACGCAGGTGGGCAGCGTGGAGGCGAGGTAGGAGCGCGCGTAGTTGAGCGGGCGGTCGAGCGCGCCGCGGATGGAGGTGGAGATGAGGCCGGCGACGCGGGACTCGTCGAACGGGTAAACCCGGAACGCCAGCGACGGGAACGACGCGCGGACGGTGTCCCGCAGCTCCCGCGCCGCGTCCGACGAGGAGCCCGCGGCGGCGGCGAGGAAGTGGAAGTGGACGGACTCCGGGCAGGAGGCGTGGCGCAGGACGGAGAGCACGGCGGCCATGGTGCCCCGCAGGTAGGACGCGTCCAGCGTCATGGCCACGTGCACCGCCGCGTGCGGCGAGCACGCCGCATCCGCGTCCGTCGCCGGCAGCGGCGGCGGGCACTGCGCCGCCGCCGAGTTGGTGAAGTGCGGCGCCTCCCTGTACTCCGGCACAGCCGCCGCCTCGCCGATACCCAGCAGCAGCAGCAGGACGAGCAGAGGAGCGCGCGACATCTGAGCTAGCTTGGCCATCTTCCTCGTGTTGGGTCTGCGTGTAGACGAGAGCGCGCGCGCGTTTTTTATACGCGCGGCGCGGCGCGTGGAGAGGAGGAGGCGCGTCAAACTGGGGTCAAACTGTCGAATGCTTGGGGGGTTAGGACCAAGGAAAGCGTGTCCCGACCCGTGACATGGTGACGAGTAACAAGTTGAGAAAGGATGTGTCATTACTGATTAAGTGGTTAAATGCTGCTTTGCGTGACACTGGGATTACTGGCACGTTTGGGGTTTTACTGCTAATAGCTTTAGGCTATTCTCAGTAGGATTTCATGAGGAGTTTTATGGCAATAAATAATGTGTCATATTAGCAATTCTAGTGACATGGCAGGGTATTTATGATGAAAGAGATTAACAAAGTTTCATGGGGATGAAACTAGTCCAACCCATTTCCAAGATCTTGGAAACTGTGTGAAACCCCCACTGAGACAACTTTTGTTTCATCATCGTTGGGATGAAACTCAAGGAGTATTCTCAATGGATGTTTCATGAGAGTTTCATGCAGTAATTAAACGCTATGGGTATCTTTGGAAACGGTGAAATGAAACTCTCTATTGAGAGATATTGTTTCATTCATAGTTTCATCCTATATGATGATATTGGAAATAATGAAGTGAAACATATCACTGAGAATAGCCTTAGCGCGTATGTTATATTAGGGTAAAAAAAATTGGAAGTGTGATGCTACTGAAAGGGAATAATTAATCATGCCTAGGTTTGTTTTGCCTTTTGTTTCTAGTGCTTTTTACATGTTTACCTCATGGAGATTTATTTAATGGGGATTGGGATCATTAGATAAAGAGTGGCACTTGAGTTAACTAGGATGACGAGTAACCCAACAGAAATTATGTTCTATTTGAATTCCGCCTGACGTTTGTTCCTGGTAAATTGTTTAGTTTTTTTACATGACTATTTCTTACTCCTACTACTTCAAGCTCCATTATTTACCCTTCAGCTTATAAACGGCAACCAAAATCTAAATTTTAGAACTTAATATTGAAATTGATTTTAGGATTTTTTTTATTGTACTTTATTTTTTATCATTTATTTTTAAACGTTAAGGATATATATATATAGAAGTTTTATCCACAAATTATGTTTGGATCTGATTGGCTTATAATCAATACAAGAAAAAAAACGATCTGATTCACCTGTAACACTATACTCCTATTCTCTTAACATCCGAGCGATGATTTCCTTTCTGATACTGTAGCATTTGTCGGTGACGATGAGGGACAGGGCATACTGCACAGAAGCTGTAGGTGGGCCCGCTTGGTGTTGTGGGCCCCGTAAGAACGTGCCACGTGGTAGCATGTTGCCCGATGCCCGCGTCCATATCTACAGAGGCCCTGCTTGCTCTGCTGCATACGAGTAGTGAGTAGTGAGTACTACAGTAATAAAATTTACAAACCAAGAATCCATCGAGAAGCGATCATGACCCACGAGGCAAGATCAACGTCGGATCGCGAGATACATCGGTGGCCTTTTCACATGCCTATGCACGGTTCCAATTTTTCGTATGCACTGCAGGCAAAATAGTGGTGTCGGTGTGCACACCCATGACCTGTCAGACTTGAAGTTTTTGTTGTTGGATTTAATTGGGTATAGTCCATTTAAAATAATTGAATCAAATAAATCCTAAGGCACATTATATCCTAGGAGTTACATGTGTTCAACGCCGCATAGGTAATGAAGAAGAATGCGATACGTTTCTAACAATAAATTCAAAATTTTATTAACGAAACGTTTGGGAACTAATCCAAAGATTGATTAGCGAAACGTTTCTAAGAATTAGTCCTATGAATTGATCATTGAAACGTCTATGAGAGTTAATTTAAAACAGTAACCGACATCGGTTACTCGTAATTTATGGAACCTCTTTTCCTCTTCCCTGAGTCTTATAAAAGACGCTAGATTTCCTTATGAGAACATGTAATGATACAGAATTCTCCACATTCTACACTATTGCTATTTGATTTTTCCATCGTGGTGTCTGCATACACGAATGCTGAGAGTAGGCCTCCAAAACCTCTGCCTCCCTGATCTTGCACCGAGAGAAGGCGAATCAGGCTTTTGGGAGGCATCGCATGACTGCTCACGTGAATGACTATTTTGATTACATCTACCATGACTGACGGGCCACAAAGAAAATGGCAACAGCTTTGGAGACGGGAGCACAACGACCATGGTAGTTTTGGTTTTATTTCTGTTGTGGCTGTACCATATGTTTTTTTTATTTTCTCAATTAATGTTTTGATGACTTTACTTCTATATATAAATGAGATTAGCTTGTTCCTTCTATTTTTCAATGTTGTGCGAACTAGTTGGTTTCCCTCTATTGCTAAGAGTAATCCATTTTCATGGTTTATATTATCATCGTCATGGTTTATGTTGTTTAATTTTGGATTAAATTTTATAAAAAATAGCTAATATTTCCAACAGTTATGGGCAATTAAAAAACTTATATTGCTCATTACTGGCCCTGTCAAACTTGTCAAAAAAAAAAGAAACTTGAAAATTTTCTGAAAATCCGACTGCTGTCAATTGTCATTAAACTCCTCGTGATATCGCCGCGTAGTTCAACGGGTAATGTGAAATCTTCAATGCCACACCGTTCGTGCATATATCTATCGATATATACCCAGTATGGTTCTCCATGCCCTGCAAAAACATTTATCCATTCTCAGCCTTCATTATCTGCTGGCTCTAGTTAATGTTTCCTCCCCACCAAATCCCAATTTTGACGCAAGCAAATTGTTTGGAAGAAGGAGATTGATTAACCTAAATACATGGTTAAAAACCATATGGAATGCTGCACCGACACAAACGTAGCCAAGCTAGCAGAGCTGCAAGGGGATGATCCCGACGAAGACAGCACACAAGCATCTTAATTATGAAGTGACAGAGGATGCTGCTCCCATGGAAGGCTCTATAGATCTGAATGATCTCGTGAAAACGATGTGGAGATAAGAACAGCAAAGGCAATGAGAATCCGATATGCTAAACATGGGCAAGCAAAAAACGGTGGCTTTTTCACGTGGAAGATCAGCAAGTTCAGAAAGGAATAGTAAATCCTCGCAAAAAAATAAAATAAAAAGAAAGGAAGAATGGTAAATATATCGTTTTCAGGTGCATCAAGTCGATGTCTCTCTGTCGACGCCCAACTAAACGAAACAAAAAAATGAAGTCAATATCTCTCGTCAGTCTTCATCCTCGGTAAAAATAAAAACGAGTTACAAGAAGTCAAAGACCTGTTAGACCGTGTAAAACATAAAATTAGTAATTAATCATCCCGCTGTTAATTTTCTCACATGTAATTGGGCTTCTCTTTCCAGGAATGTGCATGGGCTGTTGAAGAACTCACTTACTCCTTCTGTTCCAAAAAAAAATTAATTTTTAGGAATGAATCTGGATACCGAGGCCGAAATTTAAATTCACCTTCATTTGTGTTACCGATCTCTTGAAAATTATCTTCCCTTGCAAAGCTTCTGTTTAATTTGCTCCTTTCCTCTGCGAATTCAGACTGATTCAGTAAATGTCTAAAACTGAAGACGTCGTCTAATTATCGCTAAACTAAACCTCTCCAACTCGTTAACCAAAGACGCTTAATTAATCAGCTCCGTCTAAAACCGATCGAGTTTTCATGGGCCGTTAGTAGGTCATAGCGTGCCAAATTTCTCTGCAACCACGCACTAACCAAGCACAAACGACGTCGCAGTCTCTGCAACTTGTCTCCCATTACTGTGATTTCTACCTGAACCAGCTGCCGCCTAACAATCCAATCCAATCCAATCTGTTCTAACACATGCATGTCTCATGAAGAGCAAGCTGCAAGCCAGTCCAAAGATGGCTCTGACGAGCAGGTCAAACCGGTAAACTTGCCGTCAACTATTAGGCTCGGAATTAGGTACGTACAGCATCAGTGTGAAATTGTGATTTGCCTTTTCAGGATGATCTGTTTAGTCGTATCTTTTTTGAGACGGTGCACATTTGTAAATTCGAAGTCAGCATTGCAGTCAGAGGCAGGACAATGGCACGACTACGAGCATGAGAAGCTGGACAGTTTTTAGCTTTTTGAAGCGTCAAATTTTAGCAGTCGTTTGCAGAAACAAATCGCAGGTAAAGCTAGTAGCTGTCAATCTGTGGACCGGACTGGAGTACAGGAGTCAGGTCCAAGCCACCAAGGCACCATTATTCGTCAAACTGATTTCGGTTCATCAACCACGATGCTGATTGACCTGGCAAGCTGCACAAAATTGATCAAAGCATGATCGATCGTATTAACTGTGTATGTACACCATAATTATACGCGCAGTTGGATGACAGAACACCTCATACGTATTAATGTATATGGTTAACCGTGCTGATATGCCAGTATTATGACTAGGATATATATTAGCTAATCCTTTTGAACCATCAACTCTGCTTAAGCTGATAGTTCATTTCCTAAGCCCATCAACTTTAGATCTATATGATTATATGAGCGCAGTCGCAGAAGTAGTGGCGTCTCCACTAACCAGCCCAGCGAGCTATAGGTGCCCAACCCACTTCCCCTTCCTTCCTTTCCTTTGTATTTGCAGGTCCAAACCCCGCGTATACGTACGTGTACCCGCAGCGCGCGCCTTCCCTTTCCACGAAGCTTCCCGCCGCGACGCGCAGCCGATCGCTGGTTGCGATCGGCGGCGTGGTTTCTGCAGCGGTAGCAGCAGCAGCTTTCGTAGCTTTACGGTCCTAATCCAGAATTCCAGATATGGCAGGGCTGCTGTTCTGATCCATCGCGGGAGATGTCGTGGTGGTTTTGGGCATCGGCCAAATTTTCAACGCCCTTCACATCCAATGGATGCGCACAGCAAGTAGTATGACTTTCTAGAGGGAAGAAGTGTTAAGATCGTGTTTGGAGAACTTAAAATTCTGAGAAGCAACCGGTAAGAAATCAATCGGTGAGAATTTGAAGAAGCTAGCTTTTTCAGCTTCTGATTTTTAGTTTATTTTCTGGATTCTATAATTACAGATTTTTAAAATCTACGTGAGAACCTAGATTATTTAGAGACTTTCTGCTAACTGAAAATTCTAAGAGAAGTTGCAACTGGTAGAAGTTTTCTAAACAGCATCTCAGTGTAGTGTCTGTTTGCTCTTCTTTACAGATTTGGACCATTTGGTGCTGAAAAGTTGGTGGTGAGGTCAAACTGGCCCGTGATTGGGAAAAGTTTCAGAGTCGGCTGTAGATTAGACAGTTCCAAGTCTCTCGTAAAGAAATGTATTAGATAAATCTCAGTAGGGTGCAAAAATTGGATATGACCTGGATGGAGGCGACCGACATTTAGGAGTGACTGATACATGCTTAGCAAGTTTGGATCCAAGCACAGAGCAGCAACATCTTATTTCCTAATCACAATAATCGCAGACACAAAACATCAGTAAGGAGTTTAGACTGTTTGAGAGAGCCGCCGAGGTGTAACAGTCGGAGCTCAAAGCATGCCACTGACACTGTTATTCTCCTCGCACAGGTTTTTGCCGGACGTACAGTAACTACTACTCTCTGCACATGAGAAAGTAACCCAGCTGAACCTATAGTATCAAACACACCCTTAGACAGGTACGTCATTACCCTGCTTGGTTTCGAACACCCTAGCAAAACTGGCTGGATCACTACCGTACAAGTGGTACAGCCCATTTTTCTGAGAGGACTGTACAACCAGTAGAAGCTATATGATTGTGAGAGGATCGAAACCGACTCCAAATGAGCAGTCAACCGTTTCTTTTTCCGAATCTCGATAGGACAATTGGAATGACTAGCATCCAAGAACAGAGCACATCCTGCGTGTCAAAAACATCTCATTTCCGAATCACGGTACTTAGAACACATGATTTTAGAAATATAGAAATAGAAAAAAACACAGGATTAAAATGTTCCATATGTACAAATCCCACAGGAATCTAAAACAGAAAATTGAAGATGATACATTTGGATGGTTCACACTAAAATAACACATAGAAGAGAGACAAAAGAGAGAAGTTGCATTGGAAAAATAAGAAAAGGTTTGAGCTCACGTGTCATGTGTTATTTTCCTATAGAATTGAAGTATAGGAATGCAGTCCAAAGGATTTCTTTTATACTCCAATCCAAACATGTACAGGAAAAATTTCGAAGGACTAGAATCCTCTAAAATTCCTATGATTTTCCTCCAATCCAGCCAAAGGAGCCCTCAACTCTTTCTTTCCATTCTTCCAATATTCAACTGACATTGGCACTCCCTGACATAATGACATATATCAAATAACTCTTAACAAAAATATACTATATCTTTTGTTCAAGACTATAAGAGAGCACACTGAAGTCAAGCATCAATGTATAAACTGGAAATTAGTGCAAACTGCAAGCAAGAGTTGAAGCTGGGGAAGAGCTAATTCTTACATTATACAACACATGGAGATAACATCCCAATAATTGTACATCACATCCATCAAAAGTCTCAAAACTAAAAAACGAAAAGAAAAGTTTCCTCCTAATTATAGTATATATGAGGCTGTAATATGCAGATGCTTATCCTAGATCTACATACAAATATTCTATGAACACTTCATGTAAATATGCAAAATAACTTATGCCACAATTGGCAGCATGATAACACACACCACAATGCCACAGGGATAAGCTGGCAATTCTTTTACCATCTTCTATCACCAGGTGAATCTGTTAACAATCTTAAAATGCAAGAAGGCTTGCAATCACAAGAATTCCAACCATGACTAGCAGGGCCTTCAGGTAGATGTCTGCCTGCTGCTGTTGCCCAAGTGGTCCTTGTCGGGGGACACCATGGGCATGCCCCATATGGCCACCATGGAATCCATGACCATGGCCATACCCATAGTGAAACCCAGCAGGCTGTGCATAAGGATTTGCATCTGGAAATCCATGCACTTGGAAGCTAAGCATAGGGAATAGGCCTCCAAACGCAGCTGAGAATGCATAATTCCCCCACCGCGCATTAGCCAATGGTACTCCAGTGCCCATGAACCATGGATTGGCATTAGCATTAGCATTGGCAAAATTGTTGTTAGGATCAGCCTGTGGAACTGTGGCAGGCCTCTGGCCTGTTGGGCGGTTAGGAATGTCAGCCTCAGGTATGTTCTTTGACCTTGGATCAACACGGTCCTTGCCACGTCCATAAAGGGGAACGAGCTTATCCTCTTCAACAACAGCTTTGCACACCGGGCACTCCGCAGAGTGTGCGTGGACGTGCAGCCATCTGTAAATGCATGGCCAGCAGAAGAGATGGCCACAGAGAGTAACTATTGGCTCCTGTGGCAATTCAAAGCAGATATTGCATTCAAAGCTCCCCCCAGCTGCATCGCCATTGCTGCCACTGCTTGTAGATTCCCCAACATTAGCTGCCATCTCTCTGTTCCTTCAAAGTTCAAGAAGCTGCAATTGGCAAAGAAACTATAATCAGCAACAATACTAGAATTAGCTATGCTTAACTGAGAGAATACATTACTAAGTAAAATACTAGCTACTACCTCAAGCAGCAAGTTGTTATTCAAACACTATGTGGCCTCCCAAAAGGATCCAGTTTTAGAGGAACGTAAGAATCTCATCGTCTATGATACAAAAAACCAACAAAACACCACCAAGAAAGATTTCCCAATTAGTACAATTCTCCAATTAGTTCCGGCAAAGAGACGTCTGATGATCTGAAACCCTCCCAACAGCCTCAATTTTGCTCCAAACAATTAAATGATCTTCTAGAAGAAGATACCGCTAATTCACAAGGATGGAATTAATCTAGCAGACTAGCAGAAACAATTCAAGGAAAAGCGATTATCTAGGAAAAATCTCCCACGTTGCAGGATATATAAATCACACGCGAGAAGAAAGCGGAATTATCAATAAGATCTATTTCTACCGTAATCGCACGAAAATTAAAAAAAATCACCAACCTTGAGGACGGAAAGTCAACAATTCCACCCCCAAATATCCCAGTTCCTTAGAAAAACCAATCTCCGATCCCACGGAGACCCGCGCGTATGAACAAGTAGCAAAACAGATCGCTATAAGCAAACCAATCTACGCCCGAATCGCCCAGAACCCCCGCCAAATCGACCACCAGTCTGAACCCAAAACCGAATCGGCCGCGCCCGCACAACCCCGGCAACAGCAGCAGCAAGCCAAACGAACCCTATGCCAAGAGCGCTAGATCACGGCGCAATCCAACCCAACGTGAGACCCCAGAGAAAGAGAGAGAGAGAGGGGAAAGCGCCATCACCTTCTTCCTCCCGGCGAGCGGGGAATCCGCGATGCGTGGAGACAACGGCGGCGGAGGTTGTGCTCGATCCGACGGCGAGGCCACGCGGGGGAGGCGAGGAGGAGACGACGAGACCGAGACGAGGACCTGGACGTGGTATAATGTTAGGGGGGAGGCGCGCGGGGCCCACCTGGAAGAATCTAGAATCCGGGGCGCTTTCGCGGCGGTTCACCCCGTTTACCGTGCGAAATTCTGGGCGGGAGGCGTTTTCCGTGCGCTAGAACTGCCTCCACGCTCACGCAAGGTGTCAGCTGATTGTGCCTGAAGTATGTCGCAGCCTCGCAGGCGTGATACTTGGAGTGACACCCCTCTTCTCTTTCTCAGTTGATCACTTTAGCCAAAAAAATACTTTCCTGTTTTAAAATATAAGTATTTCTAAATTATTTAGTAGAGATTAATGTTAAAAAATTTATTGTTCTTTAATAAATATGAAATAAATGGAGATATAAGGATAGGGATGAGTAAGATGAAAAGAAATTTGAACGAGAGATGATTAATGGGACACGTAGTAATTTAAATAACGTTAGAAATCCTTATATTGTGAAATAAGATCTAAATCTTAGAAATCTCTATATTTTAAACAGATAGAATAGTAAAATTAGAACTAAGATAGAGCTTAAATAATATATTATTGGTTTTCTTAAAAATTTATATGGTGATTTAATAGAACCTAAACATGATTATGGAGACAAGCCTAGAGCTCTAGTCCTAGCTCTCCTACACATGCCTCTGCCCTTGCAGTTGATGATCATATTGTTAATGTCAGAAAAATAAACAATATATATATATCGATGATTCTATAAATACAAATTCTAATATTGTCCAACTCTTATATGTATCAGGTATTTCCGAAACAACCGCATATGTAGAATTAACACCACATGGCAACGGTTATGTTCTAGAAACAATTGTTTTGAACAACAATTGCCCCTTAGCGTTTACACCTTATTGCTAGTATAATAGGTTTTGGCAGATAGGCAAGCTGCGATTCACAAACTTTGAGTATAGCTATCCAAAGTTTGATATCCATGACCCTATTAATTTCAAAATGTATTTTCGAGGCTTTTACTAGGGAGGGTTACCATGCCATCACATTCGTGGGTACGACTAGGCTCGATCTCCTCATCTTGCAAGCAATTCCAGAGGCCTCCCATCTTTAGAAAAGCTTAAAATTAAATTATATTAGTAAGTATACATCACAAGAAAAAACATACTCCCTCTGTTTTAGAATGTAAAGTGTTTTGGTTTTATCGTAAGTCATTTTTTTAAAAAATTTGATCAAGTTTATTGAAAAATATAGTAACATATAAAACACCAAATTAATTTTATTAAATCAATATATTTTTATACTCCCTCCGTTTCTTAATAATTGATATTAGACACTATTCACTTTCGAATTTTGATCACTCGTCTTTTTTGTTGAATATTTACAAACATTACAAATGATGCCACTTGCCCTAAATATAAGGACCAAACTTTTGTTCACTTTGGTCTAACAATATAAAAGCAATTTAATGGTCAAAGTTAAAATTGTCAGTTATTAGGGTCTAATAAACATTGTCTAGAGTCTGGAGTGCTCCTAGGACACCATGTGTTACCTCTCTAAAATTAGGAAAAACCATAGAAATTCTGAGGAAAAAAGAAAAACACCCGACCATTGATTTTCATTTAAATTGGTAAACCCAATAATTCTAATAATTAGACCTATCTTACAAAACAAAATCCTCTCTTCTACTCCCCTCCCTCCGTTCCACTCAGGTACCGAGAGGTACGTAGGTACACCTCCCGAGTCCCGTACCCCTTCGACCCTTTCTCCTCCTCTCCCTATCCTCACTTCCTACTCCCTATTTCTAGCTAAAAACTAAATATATAGGCAATCAATAAATAGATAGTAATTTTTTATAATTTTTATGCAATGTATCCAATTTTTAAATTGGTCGAACTACTACTTCATTTATAACTAAACCAATAATTTAAGATCCATCTTGGCCATGTTTTACTATCTAAGAAATACATTATTTGGACATAAACCCCTAACTTTTGTGTGGCAACCAAATATCAATGACACATTAAGAAAAAAATGATAACATGTACGATATCATCACAAATAATTCTATAAGCATGCAAAGCAAAAATTGGATTGATAATATCTTAAAAAAAAAGTCCAACCATGAATAACATTTGTACATAAAAGAATAATTTATCTAGGGTCACCCTCCTACGCTTTGCTTACATCCAAAATTGCTGTTAAAATTGTGAAATAATTTGACAACATAGGTTGCATCATTATACATTATTTTGCAAACATGCATAACTAAATTAGATATGCATTATCTCAGTAAAATGAACAGATTCAACTAGGAATAACATCACAGTTTAAGAAAACAAATATGGTACCTTCAGTTAGATAGAACAATCCAATTATTTGTGAGTCTTTTGAAATATATGCTCAAATAACTCAACCGAGTCAGTTGAGTACTCTAAAATATATTCTATATTGCCATCTAATGAATTTTACCATATTTTTTAAGGGTGGTTAATAAACTTTTAGAATATCATAGATTGATATGCACGTACATTGCTACGGGCTTCTCGCGTTGGGGCTCAGATGGCTAGCTCACCAATGTAGTCCCCTATGAGTATGTTGATGGGAGACTAGGTACTTGATGCAGAGTTCATCGGGCGCTTCAACGGTGAATCTCGCCGAGGCAAACCGATGCAGGGGCATAGGTGTGTTTACAAGGAGCTTGAGCGGGCACGTAAATGTACATCTCGAGATGGCAGAGTCTACGTGCACCGCGCGTATCAAAAACATGCCTGTATTGATGTCGGAAGCATGGCTTCACGACATCAAAGAAGAAAGACCTAACGCCTGCGGTCACTTTGCCGAGTGAAGGGGTATCCGTTGTCTTTATTTAAAAAAATCCATTTACTGCTCCGAACTATTCCATTAGTTTACTTTACCCCTTAAACAATATTAGGCTTACTTAACATCCTAAACTATTAATACCGGACCATTTAGCCCCTAATATGGTTTTGCTAGGTTGTTTGCCAGCGTGGAGACAGTTTTAATTGAGTAAGCCCCGTGTGTCGCTGATGTGGTTGCTGGCTCATCGCGCTTTCTCGCTGGGCTATTGACGAGGCGTGTTCATTCCGTCCGTTCCACGAGCCACAACGTGAGAAATTTCCACGCGGCACAAAGGGTAGGAGCAGCATGATCAGGCCATGCACAAATAGTTAGTTGCCTTCTAAAATTGATTTCACCCTAGCGGCGACGAGTTCACGCAAGCACTAGAGGAAGGTTATAGCTTGAAGGAGAGACATGGAGCTCAGAGGGAGGATAGTGGTGGTGGTCAGGTCCACTGACATGAACGCCGCGACAGCGATGATGACGCACCAGATGGATCGGATGCGGCGGCGGTACCGTTATCGATGCGGTGCGGTGGTGGTGGCGCACCGGATACGGTGGCAATGGATCACCTGATGGACGCAATGGGCTTGGCCTTTCCTTCGCTTGTGCCTCGACGGCAAATGGGATCATAGTTGCCAGTTGACCAAAATACACCATATCCACCTCAAAACAAACTGATCTGACAACCACACCACGTCACCAGATACTCAATCAAAACCAGGAAGAAATGCAAAAATGAAGAGAAGGGAACCTAATCTCACCTCCTTCTGTACCATAAAGAAAAGAACCAGAGATCTAGACCCTTCTCTAAAAAGAAAAAGACCGCCTTGCAAAACCAGCTTAGGGGCTAAATTAAATGAGCTGGGTAAAGTGGACTACCGGAATAGTAGAGAGTAGTAAAACAAACTCTCTCTTTATTTTAATGGTGTTATCCTCTTAAGCGATAGAAGTAGTACTTTTAGAAGATTTTATGACCAACTAATGGTTGGAGTGAAGATGGGAACTTTTTATGGTATTACTTGGCACTAGGCTTATGCAATTTTTCCTTAGAAAATGTGCCAAATTTTTAAGACAATGATAATAAATAGTGACAAAGAACAATTTTCATATAACAGGAGCAGTGTGGGTTAGGATTGGAACTCATAGCCATTCTTATCATTTGGTAAATCCAAATCCATGCCCATTCCACAGTACAGATCTCTCTTTCTTTTTAATTATTAAAGGTGTAATGTATAGCCCCTCAGAACGAATATGGTGGGATGTTGTGTTTTTGGTATTACCTTTATAGTTTATAATCTATTACTTAAAAAGAGCATAATGGTGGTAGTGAATCCTACCCTAGACTGACACGTTGATTGTAGACTGTTTGATCGTGAAATCCAATGGCTCAGATCGGTTTAACAATCCTCTAATCCGGCAGTCCCACAATACGTCATCCACTTCCATCGAGCTATAGATGGCCAAACGGATGACCGGGTCTAGCATGGCATGGGCCCACTGGCAACACAACCCGCTATGGCGCGGTCCGTTAGGCACGATTGGTGTACCGGGCCGTAACGTGCTGGCTCATGTGCCAAGGCCAAGGCCTAGGCACGGCCCAAAGAGGCCACTGGCTGTGTCGTACCGGCACGGGCCCAAATATGGCACATGGATCGGCGCATGCCCATTAGTACGTTTGGCCCATAAAATTTAGAAATATAAAATGGGGAAAAGAAATAATGTATTAAATAGAAAATTGAAGGAAAAGTATAGGGAAAATAAGAAAAAAATGATGGAAAATAGGAGAAAATGAAAAAAATATATGAGAAAATTGTGAAAAATGGGAAAAAATGGATAAAATAGAAAAAATATATGAAAAAATTGAGAAAAATAGAAAAATAAAAATTATGGAAAAAAGGTGGGCCCTCTGGGCCATGTTCGTGCTTAGGCCGAGCTATACCGGCCCGGTGATAACTCTGCCGTGCCGATGCACGGACTTTGATGCCGGTCCAAACATCACAGGACCACAAGCCGGCATGCCGTGCCGTGTGTGGGCCAGCAACCCAGCCCATTTGGCCATATATATATATATATATCGAGCGCCCGCTCACGCCGGGAAAATGAAAAAATGGAATCACGCCTCAAGTCTTTCCTTCTGCGCCGCTCATCTCGCCCCTCCCCTGCCGTGTGTCCTCATCCCAAGCTGCCGACGATCTCGCGCCGCGCGCCCTCTCTTCCTGCGCTCTCATCCTGCACCATCCGCCAGCGCGCCGTCGCCGTCGCGGATCCCCTCCACTTCCCCAATCGCGCCGCTTCGTTCCTCCCGCGCCGCTCCTGCCGCCACCGGAGCGCCCTCCCTTCTTGCGCTCTCATCCTGCGCCGTTCGCCGCTGCCGCCGACCCCCTCTACTTCCCGCAATCCATTCCGTCCCCATCTCACCGCTGCTGCCATCTCCATCAAGGACGCCCCAAGGCCGCCATCTCCACCGCGTCCTCCACTCACGACGTCTATGCCTGCGCACTGCCCTCGGCGTCGCTGGTTCCCCGTGCACTCGGCCTCGCCGTGTGCAGTGCCCCCATCACCGCGAGAGTCGTGTACTCTGCCGCGCCCCATCGCCGCCTCCACTGCGCCCTCATTTTGTTTCCGGCTTTTGCTTCGCTCGGCTGAGTTGATTTGCTTATCCACTACAAGGATGACTAAACCTTACCATGGACGCTTGCATCTGCGCTGGCCATGGCGAACACAAATCTGGTTGATGCAGAGGGAGGTGATATATTCTGTTTTTACTTCGGTGAGTCAGCATGGATTTCTTTATTTGTTATTCAAAACATACTAAACTATTTCTTTTGATTCTGAAATATATCTTCTTTTGTTTATTTTGTGCTACCTGCTATTTTTGCATCATTGCCGTGGTTGTAACGTGTTCTTCTCCTCTTCCTTACTGGTAAGCATTCCTGGCATCTATTCTGAACATTTCAAGAGATCGTCTTTCACATGTTTGATGAAATGCATGCGCGGCCTTTAATTTGTCTTTGACATAAAAGAGGAGGCTACCATACGGGTTAAGGGTTGGGCATTTCTCACTCCAATATCATGCCATCCCTCATATATGTCGACACTTGTAAGGTGATTTGTAGCATTTTGTTTTCATTTTTTCTAAGGGTGATTAAAAGCATGGTTGATCTCCTTAGTATTTTTGGATGTACTGCTCTTGGGTTCTTCTTTTGAGAACTGAAGCAGTAAACGTTTGA
Source organism: Oryza meyeriana var. granulata (assembly GCA_003991445.1). Classification (NCBI taxonomy): domain Eukaryota; kingdom Viridiplantae; phylum Streptophyta; class Magnoliopsida; order Poales; family Poaceae; genus Oryza; species Oryza meyeriana. The sequence goes on along the minus strand of RYFJ01001766.1, from coordinate 39,787 downwards.
AAAGCATCTGATAATGTTATTGTGTCCATTGATCTACAGCCGTATGGGTTTAATGGTTTGCAGGACAATTTGCTAAGGTGGCTACGCTGGTAAATAGTGATCTATCTTCATCTACTCTTTCTATACCCCCCAAAAAAATCCTTACCAACACTATACACTATAGGTGATTTCACATGAAGAAAAGATAATTGGATTGCTGGCCTCTGTTTGCTTGTGCAAAGCCATGTAAAGATCAAGATTGTTGTGATATTCTGATGCATCCTTATTAGGTCTTCCTCTCATGCTTATTACTTGTTCGATAAAATAGTTTAGTGGTTGATTTTTTATTATTTTCAGTTGAATTGTGTATTCGTGTGCTCATAGCCACTTTCTTCTTTTAGATACTTTAATGGTTTTGTTGTTTGGTCATAATTATATTATTTTCTAAGCTTTGTGAGCAGCTGTATGGTTGCCCAGGTTTTTTGGTCCTGGATCTATTCAGGAGCGCAGCATTATCGAAGTGATAGCGTCCGGTACAAGGTAATCTTTTGATGAATACCAGGGCAACAATCACAATATATTTGTCTATATTTGTACTGACTGCTTATCCTGTTTTAGTGTCGTTGTATTACTTGCTGTTAGATGATTTCAGGATTTCCTACATGATACATGCACTCACTGTTCCTTCTTTCATTGCATATAACCTTTATGGCTTTAGAAAATTTTGGTCCAGTCAATTCATGTTTTGTACAGATATCATCGATGTCGCTAGCTTATGAATTGGACACAAATTTCTGCTGGCATCCAATATCTACAGCTTATGAATTGGGGTTTTCTGTACAAAACCCTCCATCTGATGGCAAACTCATATTCCATGGCTTTTTTTTACAAAACCCTCCCATGTTCCATCGTGTACAGTCATTCGTTTGGAGGGCAGCTAGAGGAGGCTAGGAGTTGGCATTTGGATTGATTCATTCTCTTTTTTCAGCAAGTCTATCCATTGAGTGGGTATGTGAGGCCTGACTCTATTATGGCTACTATTCTGTAGGTATGCAATCCAAGTCTTCGGCATTCCACTCAATTTTGATTATTGTTGCCTGGCAAAATTTTGATTATTGTTGAATATTGACTCTTCTATGAGTATCCTCATTCACTCTACATGTTGTCACACTCCGCCCTGGCACCACCTATAGTGACACAAGGAGGATGCGCCGCAGGAGATTGGCGTGAACCAACTCCCATAGAACTGTGATGCCGGTACCAGTCCCAGGAAACCTTGCTGATACCCGCGGTCAACGGAGATGTACCGTAGCAACTAAAAATAAAATATATTATACCTTATAGGAGGTCACACCTTCGGAATGACTCCGAGAATGTAACCGGCAAGTAGAGAAGTAGCATCGGAACTTAGCGTAGCTAGAACCCAATCCACAAGCAATAGCTTGGGACTAGGAAGGAAACCCTAACCTTCACTTCAACTTCACTCTTCTTGGAAGAGGGGAAAAAGAATATGGATTAAGTACATACGTACTTAGCAAGTCACGGGAAATGTGGGTATGCAGGCTTCAAAGGATGGCTGAGGTTCATTTTTGCAAGCTTTTCTTTTTGAAAACATTTTGAAAATCCTAAGTGTGGGTTGATCCAGGTGTAGTTGGAAAGAGCCTCTCGCCTCGATTCTGTTCACGAATTGCTTTGCAACAACTCAAGAGATGAACAAATTTTAGTTGATTAAAGTTTCTAGTCAAATCTATTTCCATACCGGTTGTCTGACCACGACACCGGCTCAAAGGGTCTGCCCTCAAGCAGCTTTCCGCACTCTTCTCATCTATTAGTTTATTTTCACTTTCGTCCTTTCTGGGACATCAACTCATCTCATACCTCAATCTCTTTGGCTCAACGAGCTGTCCATGTTCTCCAGCACACACTGCTTCTCCTCGGAAAGCCTAATTTATGATGCCATTCGACATCCTAGTCTATACAGGACTGTTTCAGACCACGTAATGGTCATCCATCAGCCGTCCTGGCCGATTTCGGTAACGGTTCCCAATCCCACAAACCATTTTTGCAAACATTTACAGATAAATCTACGCTAGAGGAATCACTTCACATTGCTCATGACCTTGGGCACGGCTGTTCGAATAGTTCAAATCTCTGCAGAACCTACACGATGCGAGCTTTTTCAGAAGCCATCCCAGAGTATCTCATGCCTGATAGATGGGTCAAACCAAATCTTAATCAAGCATCTCGCTTGGATTATCAAATACCCCAAACATCTTAACCGAGTACTTGGCAAGCTTCTTTATCCTTGCTCTACTCAGGAACCCGAGATATCCCCAAACACCTTATCCCGACATTCCACATCTACTGACATGTGAGATAATCCTGTTGTAGCTAAATACTTAGCCAGAGGCGTCCCATACCACCCGTGTGGTCGCACTGTATTATGTTCAGTGCAATTCCTCAAGGAATCGGTCCTTATATGCGAATACAAAGCATCCCCACCAGGGTGATCGCTTTGCATCGCGAGTTTTCGCAAAATCATTTTTCATTTTGCAAACATGCCAGCACCACGTGTCGGGTTTTAAAAGGTTTAGAAACCAATTTATCCCAAATCAACAAGCAAGTGTTGGGGGTGGAACCATCGAAATCCATACTTAGGACACAGTTACCGAGGTAACACAAAGGTGGAGCGACAAGGTATAAGGTTTGTCAACATCCTACAAGAACAATGCAACTACTGGGTAGGTCTGTTGGTTCATTGTGAGAATCGAGGCCGATCAAATTAACATGCACACTAAAATGCAGTTTGGCAAAAAAATCATTTTATAAATTGGGAGCAATATGATCAAAGGGCAACTTGCCTCAATCTTCATCTTCAAATCCTCGCGAAAATCCGACGTCCGACGACTTTCGAAACATCGACTACACGCAAAATAAGAGAAAAACATACAAAATCCTAGAAATAAAGTACTATTATTAATAACTAATAGTGCCAAGGTAGATCTCAATTTTAGAAAAATTTGGAAATTTGAATAGAGTCGATCGGAGTTACGGTTAATAAGATATGAATTTTTAAAGTTTTAAATGATTTTTGGGAGAGGAAAAAGGATTTCTGAGAATTGGGAAGGAATATTCCCAAGGATATTCGGCTGACAAGTGGGGCCCTGGTGTCAGGGAGAGGGGGAGAGGCCATGGACTTGTCCTATTAGGCCGGCTCGATGGCCTTCGGCCCAAGGAGAAATAGGCTGGCCAAGCTAGTGGGCTTCGACCCATGGAGTATGGCCGACGGCTTGGTTGGGTTTATAAAGGTGGGGTCCACATGTCATAGAGATATGGAGTGATTAGGCGTGCGGGCCCATATGACAGTGAGAGGGGAGAGATGAATTGAGTGGGGGCCCATGTGTCATTGACACAGAGGAGAGCATTGGGAGGTAATTAGGGATGGCCGGGCCTACGTGTCACAGAGACGGGGTAGGGATTAGGAGAGGTTAATCGCGTGCTAATTATATGGGCCCACATGTCAACAATTGGAGGGATTAAGGGGGAGGGGCCCCAGGGACGGACGTGGTGCCGATCAGATGGCCGACGGCGCGCGATGGGCTCTGGTGAATGGTGGCGAGCCGGCGGCGGCGGAGCATAGCGGCGGTGGCGGAGGAGGTGAGGAATGCGTGGAGCGGCTCAGATTGGAGGGAGAGGGCGATGGCGGCCGGCGGCGAGGTCTAGAGGGCGGCGGTGAGTGAAAATGGTGTGTGGCGGTGGCGGAGCGCCGGCACCAGCGGTGGGGCTTGAGCAAGGGGCTTTAGTTCTTGGGGTAGAGGGGAAGGAAAACAAGGAAGGGAGAGGGAGCTTACCGGGAAGAAAAATCTGCGGCGGCAGCTGACCAAAGCGGCTCAGGCTCGAGCTCGAGCTTGATTTATTTGGGAGGCTATAGCATGGCGGGTTGGGGAGTTATAGGCGGAGGAGCGGAGGAAGACGACACAAAGTAAGGCGGTACGGCACAGGGGCGAGATTTTCCTTGTGGGGAGATATTTTTGGCGGACGTGGAGTCGACGTGGCGAGCGGGCAGGGATGGAACATGGCAATAGGAAACACAGCGGCAAGGCCAGCTGTAGGGGGGCATGACGCGGCGAGACAACGTGTGAGATGGGATAAGGCGGTGGTTGACATGGGTGCGTGGCTGGAGATTTTGTTTTTCTGCTCAGGGTTTCATTGAGCATGTGGTGCTCGTGGAGAGGGAGACGGGGGAGGGAGACGGCCGTGCGAGAGAGGGCGTGGGGGCCTGCGATGTGCAGCTGCCAGGTGGGGCCCGGTCGTTAGCGGAAGAGGGTTGGGCAGCGGGTGCGCGGGCTGCGTCTCGCGCACGGGCGGGGCGCAGGCAGCGCGGGCAAGCAGGCTGTGGGCCGTTGGCTGGGCTACACTGGCAGGTAGGGCGAGTGCGAGTGGGCAGCGGCCGAGCAGCTTAGGCCGTTGGGCCGAGGAGGCTGGGCCACAGGCCAGGCGGCTAGGTCGGCTAGCGCATGGGCTAGGGTGAAGAGGAGTGAAAAGGAGCGGGCCGGGGAGAGGCGGCCCGATAGCATAGTAGTCCTTGGCAATTTTCCTAGAGAAGGTTTTTGGAATAGATTTGAAGATTTGAACTTAGATTTTGAATTTGGGTTTGGTTTTTGAACTTAGGGAAGATGGAGAATTTTTGGAGGTAGAATTTTGGGGCTGACTTTTTGGAAATTTTGAGATCCTTGGAATGACTATTGTATCCAATACATGAGGGATTATTTGATAAGAATTGGGAGAAAAAGGGTTTTCAACCAGTGATTCAGAAGAGTTTCCGATGGAATTTTGAATTTTGGGAGGATTAAAATAAGGAGAATTTAAAGGAAGCCGTTGGAGGGAATTTCAAATTAGAAAATTCAAATTTCGATATTTGGATGAGAATTTTGATTGGAAATTTTGAGAAAGACTTAAAAACTGAATTATTCGAGAAATTTTGGATAGGTTTAAAGAGAAACCTTCGAATCTCGAAATTCAAGTCTCAGGATTTTAGAGGGAAATTTTTGGTTAGAGGATTTTAGTGTCTCAAGGAGGGATTGAATTAAGACCTTTGGCACTTAGTCCTTAACTATACACACAAAGATACAAAATTTTTGAAAATAGGGTTTTTATTAAAATAGTTTTTAACGGCCCAGAAACTGGGGCGTTGCACATGTATACATCTCAAGTATTGAACATTTTACTTGGTCAAGATTTTAATGCAAGTGGATGTGATCTTAAGATAAATCTTGTGATTTGAAACGCATAATCTTTCCCAACTTGCATATTCAATGTTGCATATGATTATGTAATTTATGGGGAAAAGGCTTTAGTAAACATCTTTGCTTTACACTGCTGTTGGCTTGATGGGCACATGTTGAACTCCTAGCAGAATGCTTAGAGACTATATTTTTTATAAACTAGCATATGTATTAATTTGTGATAAAATTAAAAATATTTAATCATGTCTTGTAGTAGTACGTGTCTGTGAAACTGTGAATAGATGAGTCAGTAGTATAGATTTCAAATCTTTTTTAGGCATATAAGTTTGGATGAGCCGGTTAATATTTTTGGGCATAGGTTTTGACAGATTGAGGACATCAATATACAGTCTTCGAATTTTTATTTACTGCTTCAATATGGACTATGGAGATCTTACCTCCAAAACAATTTATAACGAATTGATATGTTATAACGAATTGATATGTTCTTTAATTTTAGTTATGGAGATCTTACCTTCGAAATTTACTTATATCGACTTGATATGTTCTTTAATTTAGTTTTTACCTAATGACGTCGGTTCCTACACTATCTACACTTTATTACATACTCAAAACATTTTTATTGCATGACAATTGGCTTTAAAATGTATACTTTGTTTTTGTTTCACATGACATGTATGGGTGGGGATTTTAGTTCAAATTACCTGTATGGACCAGGATTGAGGCCCATCGAAAAAAGTCCCTTTTAGTGTTTTGATTACCAGAGGATGGATTTCTTAGCAGTTTTATCTCTCCAAAGTACACATCATGTGAAGGGGGTCCTTTTGTTTTGGAAGCTCAAATTCAATTCAATTGCATCGAGGTACTTTTACTGTTGTGAAGCTTGACTGGTATATATTAGTTGAACTCACATTTTAGAGTTGCTTGATTTGTTACAAATAATCGACACACCTTTTTCAAACGAGCTGATTAGTGATGATCAGTGTCTAGCTTATTTCATGGTGACATGAAACCACCTTTCTTTAATAGTTCTTAAGATTTTATTTCACCTCTCTAGAGCATGAATGAAGCCTGACATTCAATGTGGGATACAAAGCAGGACATACAGTGTTAAACAAATATGAAACATGTTAGTGTGGTGGCTGTTGATATCTATTTTTTTATCCATACTATCAGAATTATGATAAACCATTCTGAATTGTGATTGAGCTTGTAGATTTCATGAGCAGTTGGATTCTACAATACTAAAGCAGACACCATAGCTACAACATAGTCCATTTATTAATACATTGGATATGCCAGGTGTTCAGTGCTAGAAAGCTAGATAAGTCGAATATATTCGAGGTTACGTCTAAGCTGGAAGCTGCGGTTGGTGTCAGTATGTGCTGCCATTTTTTGAAAAATATTACATGTTTATTTCACCTGTAAGGTCACGTCCATCTAATTTCCTAGGAAAGCTGTATGATAAAACACTAATCTATTCATGTAAGATGAGACGTAAGGATGGTATGAAGGTGAGTTACTTGCAAAAATATTTTTTTATAAAGAAGAGATTATTCTTTCTTATAATTGAAGGAATCAATAATTTTTGCCTTCACTTAGCTCACTGCACTGCACTATGAGTATATGTTTCTCTCTAAATTGAGAAGGGCATATATTTGTTATTTAATGATTTGACTTTTGTAGAACATGAAAGTAGTGAAAGTATGACTGTTAGTAGCTTTGGCAGAAGGTGAAATTGTAGAGTATCACCAAGTTTGAACTGGCACCCGATGCAGAGTGTTATTTGGTTATGTTAACAAAATATTCATAGTAGTACAATGCTATCCACATAAAAGACATGTTATAATATTAACCAATCGGATTTCTCATGTAGTTTTAGAGTATTTATAGCATAGTTGTCATTACACTGTCGGTTAATATCTTGACGTATGTTTGCTGGACAATATATGATCGTGTTTTGTTAATTTTTTTAATTTTCCGTTGTAATACATGTACACCCGGCTAGTTTCATAAAAGATTTAGATAAGATGTCCGTGTATGCGCATGGGCTTACTTCCTAGTTAGTACAGTTAGTGTATCAGGTGTAAAATTGGTGTTTCATGTTGGAACCATTACTTACTTACAGTGCGCATCGATTACTTATACGAAAGTGCCGACGGTGAATATCGATGTTCTATGTTAAATGATATATTTTTTTCCACCAACACACACTGAAGCTTATGGAGAGCTTGATAAAATAAAAATAATGGGTATGACATTAATAAAAGATACAATGGTCGTCTCGCAAAAAACCAGGAAAGAAAGAAAGAAACATGGTCGACACATTCTCTTACGCCTGATTATTGAAAAATATAAAATGTTAGATTGATATCTCATTTGGCTAGCGATGCAAGTGAAGCCAACAAACGGGTTACTATTGCTCGTTTATCATAATTCTAGTTTATTTTTTTTAAATTTTATAGTAGCAAATAGAAAATAAATTATGAAATAGGTTTTTATGCAAGTAGTAGGATTGTCCACGTGCATAGCAAGTATCGGCGCTTTGTTCTCTTGATACTCGAGCAGCTCGGAAGCCACCAAATTCTGTAAAAATACGTGGTAAATATCTTCGTTAATCTATCCTCGTCAATGCATATTTAAACTATAGCTTCAAGGGAAAAAAAAATCAAGAACAGCAGCAATTCTGAAGCCATATTCCCCCAAAGAGAATCGTTCCTACCTGCAAGATCAATCACAATAATTTGAACAGCTCCGAGCGCATGCCTGCAGCTGGTGCTTGTTCTGTGTCACGCATGCTGTGCGTGCACGATGCGGTGTCCCCTGGTAGCTCCACGTCTCCACCCACGAGACGAGAATACCTACCTCTCTCTCCTCCTTCCCAGTTCGCGTCCAGAGGCGGGCAGGCGGCGCTTCTCCCCCAATCCCCTTGTCTCCGCCACCCGCGCGCGATCGACCGCGCGAGAGGGAGCCTACACCACTCCGCCCAGCAGCGCTTCCTAGCTTTTCCCTTTTTCTCTGTACCGCTCTATCGGGCCCTACCCCCTGAATCGCCATCGATGGCGCCGGCCCTTCACCCTCGTCGTTGACCTCCCCATCTGTCGCCGATCCCAGGTTTCCAGTAGCACCTCCATCCGACCACCACTCAAGTTCTCGTGGCAATCTTCTACTAGTGCACACTCAATTTCTCCTTTTTCCTCTGCAATCTCTCCTCTAGTCGGTGAGAAGAAACCGTCGGGACCCCAACGGTGGACGGGTACGGCGACGAACCGGCTGGGGCCGGGCTTCGTGGGAGTCTTTTTTCTGTCGGGCGTCGGTTACGGCGATGAAGTGAAGTCCCGCCGGGGAGTGTCCCCGTTGCCATCACTCACCAACCGAGCCAAATGGACAAGAGCAGCTTTAGCATAGCTACTGCTCATTTAACTTACCTAGCGTGGTGGCCGGCGCAGGTTGCGGCCAGCATCGTCGTAAAATTTCCCACATAATAGCATATATACTTTCATATTTTTATTATGAAAAATATTTAAAATAGCAATATAATTTTGAACTCTGGCTTAATTTAACCAAACTTATATGTTTGACTAGTTAAGTGCCCATGTGTTGCGACAGAAAACAAAAACATTTTAAAGCTAACATAGTTCACGGGTTTTCTATATTACATTCGAGTGAAAATACTTAAAATTTTGAATTTAACAACCTCATCAAATACATTTGTCTTCACTCATAAATTCTATTAGATAGTAACAAGATCTTACATGTTGATAGATTAGCAAAATCACTCTGGCATGAAATTAAATTTATTGGCCTCACCACAAATTAGCAAGTAGAGACTCATATAGAGATGCTTTGCTAGACATCCTACTGGATAGTTGACATATACAACCAAACTTAGCAAAAAAAAAAAAAAAACAGAGAAACAATTGGTCATCATACGTGAGTGACTAAAAATATGGTTGCAGACCTATATATATGCTGATAGATTACAATATTACAATAGATCAACAGATCATTGGTTATCAGTCTCTACAAATAAAATGTGAAAAGTAAATAAATAATTATAATCTCTTAGCCACCCTGTCTGTATGTTTCTATATGCAATCAACCATCCACGGAAACTTTGCAATGCACATTTTCAGATTTCAGCTCATCAAGTTATTCAATGATATTTTTAATTGTTGGATGAGATGGATTGATTTGTTGGTTGGTTTTTTTGGAATTAGCAGCAGAGGAGCAATGACATGGGTGGACGATGCGCAGCAATGCCTGTAGGCTACAGGGCATACGTGGGCACAAGTGAAGGAGCGGCTGAACAAGAAATATTAAACTGCCCAATAAATAATTGCAACAAAGATTGAAGTGCATACTGTTCAATGTTGGAATCGCAACGATATGATCAAGCAAAAGAAGATACAACCGAGTATTTTCATGTTAAAGGCTTTGTTAATATTGTTTAGATATCAGAGTTGAAGGCGAGTAAAAAAAATTATCACCATCCTCATGTTCTCCTAATATACAACCGGGTAGTAATACATTTAGTAATACATTTACTGATGCGTTTCATATGCTTATATGTTTTATAGGAACCAAACTGATAGTAATTATTTTCCTAATAGATAAAATGTCGAGAATAATTATTTTACACAGAGTATTGCACATTGAGTCACAATGGCCGTACGGACAAAACATTTATAGGCTTAATCACACACGAATGATAAAATTACTATTGGGTGTTAATCAAATACAGAAGAAATTTTGGTCTAGCAAAGATCCATTATTGTGATGTTGGGGATCCTGGCGGCTTGCTGGATCGACGGCGGACGCCCGGCGATGCACAGCAGCAGCAAAAGCCTGACCACCCATCGTTCAACAAGCAGAAAAAAAAAACAAAAATCCCAAGAAGATCCCAAGATCCCAAGAAGCTCAGTGTGCACCAAGTATGGTACCTCTACTTCAACATTATTGATAGTTGTGGCAATACATGTGCAGTGAAAGAGGTTCTGTTTCAAGTAAGCTCCGTAAAGTAGATATGCTACCAGATTTTAACAGTCAAAGTTGACGAAAAGACATAAATGCCCTGACATGCTATTAGACAGCGAATATTCTATACATTGACATAGTAGAGATTTAATCTCAGACCTTCACATTCCTGCTAATGTGAATAGCACTAACAAATGTTGAGCAACAAAAAGAAGTTCTATCAAGAGAAGTTCAGCAACAAAAAGCTCAGTGTGCTTACCAAGAGATGATTACTCACCTTCCCCTTTGCTCTATCAAAGATCCCAAGAAGGTAATGGCATACCACTTTCCACTGTTTCTCAGTTTATTAGCTCAGTTACTATCCTGCATCTAAATTTGCAGATTGTGTGTTGTAAGTTGTAACCCTAATGGTGTATAATGATTATATGTTAATCAGTTTATTAGCTCAGAGACAAACACTGGCAGCATCTTTGCTACCCTGTATTGCCTTCAAGTTTTGAATGAAAAGTTCCATGGAAACACAGGACACCATGTGGATTCTAGCGGGAGTACTAATTAAAACTCAATACAAACTCTTTACTTTATCTGTTCACTGACCTTTTAGAAGATCTATCTGTGCTAGATGCACTATGCTGATTAGTGGTACTCAATAAGCTGCAATGTGGTTTCTGTATTTATAATGGCACTCAACAATGAGGCAAAAAGCAACCAATTTTTCATGAATACCTTTCGATGCTTCTTAGTCAAATGATGACAATAAATTTAACTAAACATGGGACAGAAGATTGAATTTACTCAACTACTAAATACAGGGTAAACTAAAAAAATACTCTACTATTTTTTTCATCACGGTAAATCCTTATCTCATATATCGATATCAAGTCAGCCAATTCTGCCTCTACATAGACCAGACGGCGAGGGATCGACTAAACAAGAAGAAAAACTCTTATTTGTGACAAGGAAATAAGCGATATCATGCAATATCCTAAAGAGAATATATATGTTCCATGTATGCAAATCAATTCTAGCAAGAGAAAGAATGAAGGAGGGAGCACACCATTGAGAGATTGTCACTGCTGAACCTGAATTAAACACAGTGGGTTTTGTTGACCATTTCTGTCATTGTATTTGCTTTGGACAACATTTTCTGTAATGCGCAATTTCTTCAGCTTGCTTAGGTTAAACTTTCTGATGATGATGAGTTCATCATTTTAGCATGTGATGGTATATGGTATGACTTCTGCACCAATCATTTCCTGTCTTGAATGCAGTCTCAATTAATGCAGTCATATTGAGATAAATAATTTATATTTCTCTTGATATTGAAAGCTTAGCTAGTTTTACTGTCAGCTGCTGCTGAATTTGACACTTCAATTGTTCAACAATGATCTGTCTAATATCTACAATTTTGGAATACAGGATAGGGGATACTGTTACCTAGCTGTAGTATTAGAACCTAAACAGGAATATCACGTATTAGTAATTAGTAATAGAAATTATTTACTATTCTAACACCTAACAGCTTGGCAAAAAATGATTAAATCGGTGCCCCTGTTGTTCAACAATGATCTGTCTAATATCTACAATTTTGGAATACAGGATAGGGGATACTGTTACCTAGCTGTACTATTAGAACCTAAACAGGAATATCATGTATTAGTAATTAGTAATAGAAATCATTTACTATTCTAACACCTAACAGCTTGGCAAAAAATGATTAAATCGGTGCCCCTGAGGAGTTCATCCTCTAAAAGGAAATGCTCAGCTTATCTTTCTGAAAGCTCTATAGGCCATTTTTATGTATTTAAGATAAGAATGCATAATTGATACCTTTTCTTCCATAACACAATGGTTATTGTACTCAAAAGGTCAATATTGTAGCGTGAAAATAACTTTACTACCATGTGAAACTATGAGAGGTAGAACAAATTCATTTTTCAGATGGCGTACCTATAATAAACTAATAGGTGAGGCTAATAAGATGCCATGTAGGTGATGCTAGTAGGTGGGAATCTGCAGAATTCATTAATGAAGTGCACATGGAATACAACCCGCATCCCAACAAGATGAATGAATATAGTTATTCCCAACAGCCGAGATCCCATCCCAACAACCTGCATCCTGCATCCCCAAAACAAGCATCACCTGGAATCGTGAAGGAAGGAAGGAAGGAAGGTAAGGAACTGAAGGAATCCTCTAAACTCCAATTTATTCATGACCATTAAATAAACGTTCAGCACCAGAAATGTGTAGAAAATATTCACCATTATATGTAGGAGCCAACACAGAGAAAACCTAATAAAAATCAAGGGGAAATACTACCTTTGAGTTGGAGATTAGGGAAGCTTGGCTGAGAGGAAGGCAGATCACGTGCTGTCAGCGAGCAGTAGGAGACTCCCTGTTAAAGGGAATCGGGAACTTCAGTCCATGGGAACCATCAGTGTTTTTGGCTTATTGAATCACCAAAATAAGATTCATTAAGCAGTATTCCTAAGCATCCCTGGGTTATATCATATTTTTAAGAAGCAATCAGACTGATCTTCCATGATGAATGAGGTGCATTATAGGGTAGATAATTGAGATCATCCCAACTTGGTTGCAATGATCTAATTCCACTACTTAGAATATTCATTTATTTAATGGTCCATTTGCAAATCACCAAATTGATTTACTACTCGAGACATTATAACAGCTCTATTTAGATGGTCATGAAACAGTAAATGATCACCCAATTGATTTACGACTCGAGACACAAATAAGGTGTCCAATGGATTGCTATGGTTTTCATTATGCTCTGTGTTTTTCTTTTTGTTCAACAAAACTAACTATAAAGCAGCTATTTCATAATGCAAAGATCTTTTCAGAGGAGATGACAGCAACAAAGAAGAGACAAATAATTCACCTGGCATGCGTGGAGCAGAAGAAGGCAACAAGCTGCTCCTCTGGTGACGTGGAGGCGCGGCGAGCCGGGGGAGGGAAGCGGCGGAGCGGCGAGCCGCTGCGGGATGGAGGTGAGGGGCGCGGAGATCCGGGGGAGGGCAGTGGCGGCGCGCCATTCTGGGCGGATGGGGGTCGGGAAGGAGATGAGGGCGTCGACACCGGAGCCTCCTAAGGGATGGCCTGTTCGCCGGCTGCGAGCAAGAGGGGATCGGCGCGCGATCGTGGTTAGGGGGAGTTCGCCGGCGGCGAGCAAGAGGAGATCGGCGCGCGTGGTGATAAGGGGATCGGCGCGCGATCGTGGTTAGGGGGAAGAGATCAGGGCGGCTCGATGAGGACGACGGAGGAGATCGGCGCGCGTGTTCAGGAGGAGATCGGCTTGGTTAGGGGGAGGAGATCGGCGGCGGCGCTCGGTGAGGACGGGGATCGGGTGGGGGTGATCTGGAGCGATGAGGAGGGAGGGAGTCCCAGCCCCCGGTCCAAGGATGCATAATCAATATGTATTTCAACGTGGAAGTCACCCACACCACTACAATTTTTTAAAAGTAGCGTAGATAATTCGATTAATATACTAATTTCTATATTCATAAAGCAAACATGATGAATCTATTCTCTTAATAATAAATTTTATGATATATTTGTTTCTCTTCTTTCCTCCATCTTTATCTCTAAACCATTAGTGGCATCTTCTCACCATCTCTAATAATATTCTTTCACTTACTAAATATTTCATATTATATCATATATTTGTGATAGTTTATAACCCGTTTCAAATAAGAAAATGTCCATCGTTATCAACACTTATTTATTACTGATTTTCTTATATTTTATTTTGCTGTTGTTGCTCATGATATAGACTCTAGGAACTCTATTGCCATATTGGTATAGGTTTGAGGATCCAATCTCATCTATTAGTTGTATTTTTCAATGTAGATTAGATGATCAAGCTATTTTCTTTTTTTATTAACGTGTGAATTCTAAGAATTTTAAATTAATGTGAGAATTTCTAGCTATTTTTACTTCGTAGAATTAATGTGGGGCTCCTAAGAGAGCCTCCAATTAATATAAGTAAAAATATGGACTCTTCTCCTAATATTATTTATTTTTAATCCAGATTTAAATATTTCTAAATTGTACTCCTACATAAAATCTTTTCTCAATAATATTTATTTTATCCCAAATTTAAGATATTTCTAAATGGTATTTACGTGGATTCTTTCTCTTAATATTATTTATTTTTAATCCAAATTTAAAATATTTCTAAATTGTACTCCTACATTATCTCTTTTCACCAAAATATTTATTTTTAACCCGAATTTTGGATATTTCTAAATCGTATTTCTACATGGAATCTTTCTCTTAATATTATTTATTTTAATCCGAGTTTTAGATGTTTCTAAGTTGTATTTCTACATGAACTCTTCTCTCAATAATAATAATTTTTTAATTTTTAATCCGAATTTTAGAATTTCTCTACTCTGTATTTCCACATGGACTCTTATCCCAATATTAATTATTTTTTAACTTTTAATCCGAATTTCACATTTTTCTAAATCGTATTTGTGCATGGACTCTTCTTTTAGTTTTTTTATTTCTTATTCTAGATTTTTAGATATCTGAATTGTATTTCTAATTGGACTCCGCTTTTTTTTCTTTTTTCAATTAATGTGAGAATTTCTAAGTTGTGAGAACGAACGTGGTGACTTCTTTTTTTATTACTTTATTAAGATAATAGATTACCACACACAAGATAGCTTAGACCAATGGCATTTGCATTTAGTAATTAAAGAACCAGCTTAAGGCCGGATAGTGCTAAGGGTTCTAACAGGAATTAATGAAGCGGCTTAAGGCCGAGCTAACACAACAACTGAATTCCGGCTTAAGGCCGAGCTAACACAACAACTGAATTCTGGCTTAAGTCCGAGCTAACACGCCCATGCAACAAAAGTTGGTAACACACGTAGCACTGGAATACAAGCGTCGATGGAGAGCTAATAACCACCATTCAGCGGCAGCGGCGGCGGCAGCGGCAGGGCAAGCGGCGCCGGCGGTGACGGCAGTGCAGGCAGAACAGCTTGGTTGTCCGCATTCTTTCTTCCTCGCTGAACCGACCAGTGGTACATGAAACCAATAACGGAGATAATCACGCCTAGTCCCGTCAACGTCTCCAGCACGCACAATATAAAGCGGTGAGAAGAAGAGAAGATAGTGACGATAGTGACGGGCACGCCGCCAGCTGGTACATTGCCTGGATCTGCACATACACAACAGTAAGCATAGGAAAGCCATAATTGAAATCTGCGTAGGAAAGGCAGAATTGAAATCTGTTTACCTTCGTCTCCAGCTCCATAGCATGCAGCTGCATCTCTCTCCCGTACGGCCCGTAAACCCACACAACTTGCATAGAGAGAAATAATAGTGAAAGCTGAAAGAGAGGTATTCCTCACACTGGGTTGTGATGCCACCATACACACAGTTGGATAGATCAACTGTCACAATGACGGCCTCACAACAATTGCGAGGAGGAAATGACTGGTTGATGCAGAAGTTCAACATGTTGTTGGCGAGGTTGTCGGCATCGCAGAGATGATCCTCTCCCTCCGTTGGCTCAACTCCATTGGTCAATATAAAACGAAAAGAATGAGAAAAGGAATGCAAACTAAAATCAAGGATAAAAGCAATAAACTGATTCCAAGCCAAGCAGGTCAAAAAACTCAATTGAATCTTATGATTGTCTATGTAACAGTCTGTTGATCTTTTTTCTTATCAACCGAATTCTTAGTCTGGGCTGTTAATGCCTTAATGGCCCCCCAGTGATATGTTTTGTGTTGTGTTTTTTCTTGGGCCGTTCTTTGTATTTTTCAACCCAGTAAAAGCTCCGTTGTGCAGTTAAAATGGAATTTATACTTGGCCAAATAAAATTTGATTCATTGTCGAGTCTGTACATTCGCTACTACTGTTCACTGAAGAGTTGTAGTTTTGATGCTTTTCATTGTCTAGCGGTCATTTAACTGAAAATGAATTTTGTTTCGAACAAATTTCCTTACTGTACGATCCTCTCGCGTGTACACATTGCCATTATCGTGGCATCCCTACGTGCTTCCCCGATCCCCCAATTTTAAGATGGGTTTTGGGGTGTGTGTTGTTGGGTCTGTTTTATTAAACATATTTATTCCCCATATCTATTTAAGACAGCTGCTATCTTGTGGTAGTAGTATTTTGTTTGTCTTGTACAAATTCTTTTTTAACTTTTAACCTAGCACCTGATTGTGTTTATTAACCCTACACTTACTGTTCCATCGATACAAAAGGTTCTCTGTTTGAAAAAACCACAGATCACTCGCTCCTCTCTCTCTCCTATACAAAACAAAACATTGGTTTACTTTCACCCCCCTCTCTCTAAAGCAAAACGGGTTAACACAAATCAACACCCCAAGGCCTATTCGAGTCAAACAATTCAAGACGAGACCCCTACTCTACATGACAAATACAATGGGAGTTCATGAACATAACTGTAAGCAGACAACCAGCTAAAATGCGAGAAGAATAAATTATCACACCGCAATGCAGAATCCTAGAATAGCCTAAACCCTCAAGCTGTTAGTACGAGAGGCTGTCTGATGTGCGAGGGCGACGAGGTGGTCCTTCGCGCCGGCGGGTCGTGCGCACCTGCATCCCACACGAGAGAAGAGTACTATAACACGAGAAAGATTGAAGTGCTGTGAGGTGAATGAGGCCGGATTTGGCGTTACCGTTGCCTGCAACACCGCCGACGAGCCCTCCGCATGCAGGCTCGCACGCCGCCGCCCCGGGCGCCAGACGCGCGCTGCTGCCAGTGGACGCGGCGCCAAGGAGGATCACCATCACAGTGAGAATCTCCATCTCGTCTACTACTGCTGGTGCTAGGGCTCAAGCTCAACCGGGAGGGGCGAGGGGCTTGTACATTTAGGGAGACGACGAGAGAGGCAGAGACGAAGGAAATATGGATGGTGGGCCCTACTGTTTTGGGAGCTGCTTCTTTTTTCTAGGATTAATTCCTTTTTCTCTTTTGCTCTTTTGCAAGTATGGAGTAGTAGTAGCAGTAATTCGTTTTCTCGTGCGAGGATCCAATACATCGGCACGACCTCAATCATGGGCATATTAATCTGAATGCCGATTAAAACTTTAACCGAATTTTCTCCTTTTTATTTTTCCGTTCGAACCGGGGTGGAATGCGGTTAATATCAGTGCTTTGATTTTGTTGCAGTGGTTCATAGCTGCATCTTGTGCCCACCCAAATTTTTTTTTTGGACTTTTCGTTACAAGTTTTCTCCTGCCAGGATTTCTTTTGGCTAGTAATTTCTGAATAAAAAGCCTTCTCTCATTAGGTAACGTGAACATTTGTACAACGTTCAAATTTCTGAATATCGTGAGAAGACTTCTCGTTAAAAGTTTTTTCTGAATAAAAACTGCGTGATACTAGTAAGTTTTATAGACAACGTGAACATTTGTAGAACGTTGAAGTGTTGAACCAACCAAGCAGACGATCGCCTGCGGTGCATGGTGCTACGTGCGTCAAACCGGGCAAAATCACGCCCGTTCCCGTGCACCCGCCCTCCGCGCCACTCCGTGCTTGCCGCTGTACGCGTAGCCTTGGCTTCTCGCTGCGGCGTAGCAGTAGAAGGCAGGGAGAGGGAGAGAGAGGGGGGCTGGCACATTTGGCAGTCCCCGGGATCCACCGCATTCGGAATCTCTGCGACAACAAAGGCTGCCCCTCCTGTGCCGACTGCCGACCCTTCCTCCTGCACAGCTGCACTGCGACCCGTCCTGACTCGCTGCTGCTCTTCGCTGGTTCGTGCAACGCAACAGCAACTCAGAGTCTCAGGCTCGTTCTCGTCTCTACTCACTTGTGACCTATTCTACGGACTCTGTGCGAGGAAACGGCGTCGAGAAACCGATTGCTGGATGGCAAGCAGACAAACATGTCGCTGCTGCACGAGATCAAGATCGATGCGCAGCTGCAGAAGCAGATGGATCGAGCTGCAAAACGCACGCATGCCGAGCGACCAGGTTTCTCCCGAGTACTGGCTTCGTTTCACGGAAGAGGCAACTGTTTGACCGTCCAGTTTTCGCTTGAGCCCCTTAATGGCTCCCCCGAATTAGAAGCCAAACAGGCAAGCAAGAGATTCTTCTGCCTGGCTCGTTGTACACTTACACACCAGATCGACGACCTGCAAGCAACACACACAAGCTGAGCTGCTTGTACTACCTGCACCACACTGTCCACAAAGGACACGGCCAGCACCGCACTGCATGCAGCAGTACGTGCCAAATTGCCATTGCAGACAAAGAGACATGCTGCAACACGTTACACCACTGACAAAAAAGAGTGCAGAAGTACAACGGTAATGTCCAAAGTCTCCCAGCCTTCCCATACTCGCTGCTGCTGGTGCATGTGGTGTTGCACCGAATGGGAAAGGGAAGGCATGCCTACACATCGGATTTGATCGTGCCACGCTACCACAACACTGGGACGAGACAAGCAGAGGCACCTAGCTAGCTGCTTGCTTGGTTTGGCACAATCGAGACGGTAGCTAGACACGAGTACACGAGCATGCATGATTGTTTCTTCCGCCGGCGACTTCATGGCGGTGGTGGAGCCGTCCCGCGGCAGCGAGAACACGGCGGGAAGGTACTCGTCGGTGCCGTACTCGGAAGTTAATTAGGCTGTCCGGCCGAAGTGCCTCACCAGCGCGTCCTTGGCCTGTGCGCACAAACCAAACCACAATCGCATCAGCAATAAACGATCGAAAACCATGGCTGAACATCTAATCCCACTAAAATTGCAATATCGATCGGCCAATATGCGGGGATAAAAACTTCGGAACTTTTGGAACGACTTGCCTCAAAAAGGTAGGACGATAGTGTGGAAAATATCGCCGATGTGAAAGACCGTGTACGCGTAAAATAAACAACCAAAATGTATAACTACATGGATTGATCCACACATATGTATACAAAATATAGTTGTATTTTTATAGATATCAGCAAGAGTTGCACATCAAATATAATTATATTTTGAAATAACAGTGTGAACTAATTGACTGGTTAGACAATAAGTTGAAGACTTAGATTATCTATTCTACCCTATAATACATCAACTGCTTTTATTTATGACCATGATCATCACCGTGTGACACATCTGACGTCTCATATTTATCCGCGTACATCCATCCAACAACGCAGATCCCCGTCACGATCCTGCTGCCTCACATGCGCTCCCCGTCTCGATCCTGCCTTGATCCCCTGTCCCTCCCCCTCTAACGCACCCAGGTTCCCCGTCCCTCCCTCCTCCTAGTCGTTGCCTCAAACCCGCCTTCTACTCAAACGTGAGCGCTTCCACTGATGAGGACGCCGCCATGGGCCGCTCGACCGCCAAGGCGAGTGGATCCGATCGCTCCGCCGCCGATGCATTCGTCCTGGGCCCTTCCGCCGCGAGCCCACAATCGGCTCCATCGAGGTGGTCGTGGCCCCAGCCCCTTTTGCTGCTAGGGCCTTAGTTTGCTCCATGCCATGGTCGCCGCTCTGTGCACCTCTACCATAGGAGGTGTAACGCCTCGAACCTCGCTGTCCCGGATAGACAGGATGGGTCGGCTCGGAGCATTATATCTGCACCTGTGATACTAGTACCAGTCCCAGGATACACAAGCTGGTATACACAGAACAATAGTGGATCAAAGTACTCAACTTTATTACAATACTGGGATAGTTCTTACAAGAGTTGCCATCGTAGATAGTCCCCAGATGAGCAACACCACATTACAAAAGATAACACCGGAGGGCGACAAAAGCTAAGTGGAAGCTAACAGTGGAAGGTAACTATGCGACTGCGCACTAGACTGAACAATTAAACATCTAACTTATTCCATAGGCATTGGTTGGGGCTAAGCCCGAAACCCTAGAAGTCTTCATAGTTCACCTGCTCTTAGAGGTACTTCTTGGCGGTCGGGCCGTCATCTTCTTCGCCTTCAAATCCTAATATATTTATATAGGAGCAAGGGTGAGTTCTATCGTACTCAGCAAGCCAGGGAAAAAATGACATGTTTGGCTAAACAAGGGGGCTAGAAGTTCACTTTGCGAAATCATCCTTTTAAGATGTTTGTTTTGCAGAAACACTAGTGAATCATGTTTTCGGTATCGGAACGAGGCTCACACCTCATCTCATTCCGCAAGTTGCTTTGCAGCAACTTGCCACGGTGATTAGTAAATTAAATTCTCTTCTGTCATTTTCTCCTCTTTTTCTCTATTATTTTTCTTCATCTTTCTTTAATCACCTCTTCCTAACTTCAATAAAATATAGCTTCTAGTCGAGCCATCACAGCCCATCGAACATTCTTTGTTCAACAAGCCATCTCGGCTACACCAACATCCAATGAGCCATCTCAGCTCCTAACTCTATGGTGCCATACCACACCCCAGGTCACACAGACCTGTTCCCAACCACTTAGGTCTTCCGTATGCCACATAGACAGACTCTGGCAACGATTCCCATCTCACAAAACCATTTTCACAAACAAAGACAAAACAAAACTACACTATGAGAATTACCTCACATTTGCTCTTAACTGTGGGAATGGCTATTCGAACAGTTTAGTTAAACTCTGCAGAGATTGTATGCTTTACCAACACAACATGAATCTGTCACCGATTACCCGTCGGTATCAGAAGTTCATGACAAGGCCTTTCCAAAACTAACCCATGAAAATCCCATGCCACATAGTTGGGTCGAGTCTCACGACCAAGCATCCGATAAGTCCATGCTTCATTTACTCAGGGATACCGGTAATGTCTCCTACTTCTACCGTCTATATAATATCAATGTCATGTAAGCGCATAAGTCTATATGCATATGTCTTCATCTCCTACATCCCGGCATCCCACAACTACTGGCATACAAGATAAACATGGACTAGCTAAGTACTCATCCAGGAGTATCCCATAATACTCGTGTGGTCGCATAGTTATATGTTTGGATGGAATTCCCAAAGGAATCGGTCCTTAACGATGATACATAGCCCAACCACGAAGGCAAAGCCTACATATCATCGGGTTTTCACAACCACCTTTATTTCACAAAGTGTCGGTGTTTCAAATTGTTGGGTAGAAATCCACAGTTTTTCCCATACAGTATCTCAACGTAGCGGCTAAGCCAAACTACATCGGTGTTCATGCCCAAATGGACATGACACCGGCGTTCAATATGTGGGGCTATCAAGGATAGGGAGAATCAACATCCTAGGGAAAAATAAGTATGACTACTAGGGAGGTTGTAATGATCACATTTTTATTTTTGTGCAAAACTATTTTAATAAAAAGCTAAATTCAAAAGATGTCACTTTATTGGAATTTGGAATTTTAGTGCCTATGTGGATCTCAAATTTTCTCCAAAAATCAGCTCTAAAGCCTTTGTAGAAAATCCCCAAATTTTTGCAGAAATTAAAAATCCCTTTTGAATCAATTTTCAAATTCAAAATCCTTCAAAACCTATTCAAATTAATTCCTGGGAAAATAATAAAAGCTCCTGTGCAAATTGGGCCGCCTCCCTCTTTCTCAGCCCATCACTGTTTTCCTCCTTGCCGGCCTGCTTGGCCCAGCCGCAGCACGCGCGCGTGGATTAAATCCCGTGGGCCCCGCGCGTCAGCCACCTCCACCTTTGCCCCGCTCTCGGCCGCTCGATGCGTACACGTGGACGGCTCCAATCGCGTCTGCCGCTGGACCCCGCATGTCAGCCGGCACAGTGCCTTCGTCAACCTCTCGACGCCGCTCGTCCTTTTCTCTCTCTTCTCTGGAATTCTCCAGAGCTCCCTCGGTTCTCTCCCTCTGCTAGCGCCCATACCACCCGGTCGGCCCCTTAAAAACGCGTGGACATGATCATCAGCTTCTGCCGCCCCGCTGCCCGGCGTGAGACACGCCCCGCCATCGTCGCCGCGAGCCCAGAGTCAAAAAGCTTGCCGCCGCTGCTTTTCTCCTCAGCGCCGAGCCTTGGAAGTTGATGCGCGTGCACGGGCACCTCGTTCCGTCGCTTCGCCATCCTCTCCGCGACCCATTTTCCCTCTTTGCAGCCGATGACGCGCGCCACAGTGACCGGCGCCATTGATGCGTCTCGTCGGCTGAGCTCGAGCTTATCCCTTCTTCCACCGCCTTTGTCCGC
This sequence comes from Oryza meyeriana var. granulata, assembly GCA_003991445.1. Lineage (NCBI taxonomy): Eukaryota > Viridiplantae > Streptophyta > Magnoliopsida > Poales > Poaceae > Oryza > Oryza meyeriana. The sequence continues at coordinate 17,458 of RYFJ01001766.1, read as the reverse complement.
CGTCGGCTTGCGCCCAAGCTTCTCTATAAATAGGGCGACACTCCCCTTCATTCGGTCACCAAGAAGCAAGCCCAAGCTAGCCTGTCACCGAGATCCTCTCTCCACTGCTGCCATTTGAGCACTGACCGAGCTCCCACTGCCATTCCCGACCACTTCTGACCAAACCGCCACCACCACCGAGTTCCTAGCACCCCGACGAACCTCCTCCGTCTTTCCTCACCGCCAATTAGTCCCTAAATCAAAAACCCCCAATTTCGCTCACCGCCGTCCACCGTCGACCGCCGCTCTGTTCCTCACTACAGACACAGGTAGAGTCCAATTAACCTCCTCACTATTCCTTCCTCGCATAATGCCGCACCTAAACCAACCCCTCCCGAGCCATTTCACCACTGGAATGGTCGCCGGCGATGTCTTTCTCCCTCCGTCGCTGCCGCCGTCTCTGGATCACCGCCGCCGACCAACTTCCGGTGCCCTTCCACCTAATCCAATCCGTTTATCCGATTGGCCATTGTCCCCGCTCCCCGTAGCCGTTGGCCGCTTGCCAAAATTTGCCGCCGCCGGTGAGATCGCCTCCGGCGATCATCGGCCGTCGATTCCCCGCACTGTCGACCTCGTCGGACTAGCCGATGTGGCCTTGCCGCGTGTGCGTCGCGTCAGCCACGGGTGGCCCGCCTCCTGTACCCCGGCCCCGCTTGTTGGCGCCCCATCCCGCACCAACCCACCGGGCCCACGCGTCAGCCTCTGTCCTCTCCCTCTCTCTCCTGTAGTGCCAGGCCCCACCTGTCAGCCCCTCCGATCTCTCTCTCCTTACTGCCTTGTGGACCCCACACGTCAGTCCCACGTCTCCTCTCTCTACTTCACTGATCAACCGGCCCCACTGTCAGCCTCTGGTGTTATTTTCCTTTTTATTTCTTTTCTTTCCTAAAATAATTTTAAATCCTTTTTATTTCCAGAAATTCATCCAAACTTTGAAAATTCATAACTTTTAAACCGTAACTCTGTTTGAGCCCATTCAACTCTCAAAATTTTTCTAAAAATGAGATCTACACATTGGCACTATTAGTTGTATAAAATAGGTTCTGATTCTTGGTGTTTTTGCCTATGTTCTTTTATGACGCGTAGAGGCCGTTCCCGAGGAGTCGCCGCAGGAAGATTTTGTCGAAGACCCACAGGACCTCGAGCAAGGCAAGTCACCCTTGACCATATTGGAACCATGATTTAAAATTTATTTTAAGTGCAAAAACTTGCATAATCAGGAACACGACCTTTATCGGCCGCGATTCGTAATCGAATCCGTCCGGCCTAACCTATTTGCTGCATTTGACCCTACCTTGAATAAATTGTTACCTTGTCCTTGTAACCCTATCATCTTGATGTTCGTACTTGTGTACGGATGTCGATGACCCCCTTTTATTCAAAATAAAATACGACGATGGGAAAATCAGGGTTTGAAATTAAAAGACTTTTAAAGCTCGACACCCTTTGTCATGCCCAGAAATTTAGCCAATTTCCAGAATATTTTGTGTATTAAAATCCTTGTCCAGGAATCAAGCCAGGGTACACAAAATGACAAATCAATAAACAGATCCAAACGTAAATAAAGTGTAAATACTTACAGAAGAGGCACTTAGTCCTCACACAGAAGAAAACAGCAGCGAAAAGGCGAAACTATCATGGCTTCAGCTCCACACTACAGGCAAGCTCAACTGGGGTATAAGCCAAGGTCTTCACTTTTGAAAAGGGGGAATATAGCAAGGCTGAGTACCACCCACCATACTCACTAAGCCACACCAATGATGCATTTGTGCACGGGATTTCAAAGGGAGGCTGGTGGCTCATTTGTGTAAAAGCAGTTGTAAACAGTAGTAGTTTGCAAACGATAAAAGGTTGATTATTTGAACAAGATTAATTCTCCACCAATTAACGTTACACCATGTTAACCAGGCCCAACCATTCCCAACTGGTTGACGTTACACCACGTTCACCAGACTCCTCCGGTTACCGTTACACCACGTTAACCGGACTCCAGTGATTAACGTTACACCACGTTAACCAGTCTCCACTGAACAATGTTACACCACGTTGACCAGTCTTTCCTAATCAACGTTACACCACGTTGACCAGGCCGTGCTGATGAACATTACACCATGTCCACCAGGCGTCACTGATGAGCGTTACACCACGCTCACCAGTCTCTATCGATTAGCGTTACACCACGCTCACCAGTCTCTACCGATTAGCGTTACACCACGCTAACCGGCCACCCCCGATCAACTCAACCACGTTGACCGGACTCCACACCTTCCACCCGAACCACACCAGTTTCATGAAACCAGATTAAATATCTAAAGATAAGACTAATCACGGTGAGTCCTGACCAATGTGCCCATAACCGCGGGCGCGGCTATTCTAATAGATTTACTCTAATCAGAGGTGTATAACTTTATCCACAAGACATAGCCCCACACACGTTCCTGTGTGCCAATGCATCACTATGATGCCCTGTGAGAGGCTGTGATAGGACCGTTCATGAAACCTCTCCCTAACCATCCACACCACGCTGAGGTTGCACCTGCCGACAGGGCACACCATATTGGCCAGGCTACCCCCCTTGCGCCATGGTGAATCCGGAAGCCGATCAACCCTACCTCGGGTTGACCCAACTCCATCACGCCCACCCTCTTCTTCGGTGCCTAGGAGAGTGAGAAGAAACGCTTCAAGCCCAGCCGTTGCCCACGCTGGCTTGTGGAAAGTACGGGTAGTTGCCCAAGTGGTTCCTGCGAACCGGTTCTTAATTGCCATAGGTGTGACAAACAAAACCATACACCTACAGCCCACCATTTAGGTCCAATTTTGGTAATTTAACATCAGCCTATCCAAAGTTCTATTTTTTCGACATTGAGTTGAATCATATAAAAAGGATAATATTTAATTCCTATGTGAGCTATGTTGCTAAGCATGGTTAAGCAGGTCCTATCTGTAGCCAAGTCATCCAATGAGACCTAAGCTAGTCAAATTATCACCCAAAGTTATCAAGGAAGGGATAACAAATAAACAGGGTCTCAAGTAAGTGGATAGGTTATCCCATATTACATGTAATTGGTAAAACATGCAATTTATTTATAAATCATAAAATATTTCACAAAGTAGGTTCAACATGCTCAAGGATGAATGTGTGACTTGCCTTACGACAAACATCTTCGATTGCTCTTCTGAACTCTTCCGTAGACTCCGTGATCTTCCGAAACGGTGATTATACGCGACTACACGTAAAACAATAAAAACCCTAAGAAACTCTAAATAAATAATACATAAAAATTACATAAATAAGTAGATTATAATTTTAGATGAATTTAAGAAGAACGGGTCGATTCGGAGTTCAGACGGAAAAGATAGGGCTTTTGGAAGATTGAATCAGAGGAAAAGCTAAAAAGAAATTGGAAAAGGAATATTCTCGGGAATATTCCCTCAGAATTAAGCTAAAAGGATTATTTTTTTGGCACTGGAAAAGAGAGTGAGGCCTACCGTCATAGTCATGGCTCACAGATCTGAGGAGTAGCTGGAGTGGTGGATTAGGTTAGGGCTGACAGGGCACTGGCGGATTAAAAAGGAGTCAACGGCTAGGATTCGATTTGGATGGATTTAAACGGCCGAGATTGATTTAGGAACTTGATATAGATTGGACGGCCGAGATTCAACCCTAGGGTTTAAGGAGATTCGATGGTGAAGATTGGATTCAATTGATCGGACGGCTCTAATCGGCCCAGAATGATCCAACAGCTGGGGCGGCCGAACTACTGCATGCGTGATCCATGTGGCAACATCACAGGAAGAAGAGGCCGAGCTCCTGCCATAGCGCCGGCTGAGGCAACTGTGCGGCAACAGCAACGCAGGCATCGGCCCTGGGACGGCACGGCAGCGACCAATGATGGCACCGGGATTGGATGGAAGAGACGGAGGCAAGGCCGGCGGCTGGGCGATGGGTGGCATCGACGACCATGACACAGGGTACCGGAGTGGAGAAGATGGGGACGGCGAGCAGGCTCGGCTTGCGGGCTCACCGACGGCAGATGAGGACGACGACCGGCGACGAAACGATGAGGACGACGGCGACTTGGCTGCGAGGACGGAGGGTGGCATCCGACAGGCAAGACGACGACCAGCACGGGTGACGCGGCTAGGAGACGGCAACAGCGCTCCTTGGCGTGGCGGTGTCGGGGCTGAGGAGGGAACGGGGCGCCGGTGTAGATGGCAACGGCGAGGCCTACGATGACGAGGACGCCGAGCACACAAGGGGAAATGACAGAGGCGCCGAAGGAGGAAGAGAGGATGGAGGCATCGGGGACGACGGAGTGGATGCTCACCAGCGACGGATGGCGACGTAGATGGCAGACCAGAGACAGCAGGCGGCGGCGAGAGGCGCAGAGGACGACGACGAGGTTGACGATGCAGAGACCGTAACAGGCGATGGCAACGGCGGTCCACGGCACGACGACGGCATCCAGTTCAATGAGGAAGGGGGCACTGGTCTCGGGTGGACGGTGGAGATGATGGTGAGCAGAGAGAGGGAGAGAAGCGCCAGCGATGATGCTCACTCGATGCAGTGATGAAACGACGGCAGACCGGCGGCGGCAGGGAACGGCACACTAGTGGGGTGGAGGGGCAGACGGGGCTCCGGGCGTAGATGAAGACAACGATGCCCATGACAACCAACAGGGAGGAGGGGAAAGGATGAAGGCGCCGGTGGGGCATTGGCTCACCTGGGGCGGCGAAAACGACGACGCCGACGGCGGCTCAAGGCCTTCCCGCAATGGCCGACGATGGAGCGGCGCCGGAGCGCGGCGGCGACATGACCAGGAGCGGCGGGGCTTCGGGGAAGGGGCAGCGCCGAGGAGGGTGCTCACCTCGGGGCGGCGAAGAACGCCAACGACCGCAGCCAAGCGGCGGCGCTGGCTCCTGGCGTCGGCGTGGCTTCTGGAGGTGGCGGAGCTCGGTAGGGGCGAGGAGCGGCGGCGCTCAGGAGCAAACACGCGGCGGCGGCAGGACGGCAGAGGCAGGCAGTGGCGGAGGATTCCCAGACAACGGCAACGGCGACGGCCTCCGACGGCTATGGGCTCTGGGGGTCGGGGCGAGCAGGGGCACGGCGAGGGAAGCGGGAGAACGAAGCTCGGGAGAGCCATTTGAGGGCACAGGGAGGTGGAATCGTGGTCGAGGAGGCGATTTTGGAGCGGGAGTGGGCGCGGTTGTCACGACGACGTGGGAGCGATGTGCCGAGAAACGCGGCAGGCGTGGGAGCGTGGGATGCGGACCGGGTCCGGGGCAGCGCACGGCGGTTGCAGGGCAGCGGAGGCCAGGACGGCGCAGGCCGGGCGAGCGAGGCCGAGGGTCGTGGGGGCGGCGGTGGGCTGGCACTGGCTGCGGCTTGCTGGCGACCAGAGAGCAGAGAGAGGAGGAGAGAAGATGAACAGGAGGGGAGAACCCAAAAAAGGAGAGAAAAAATAAAAGGGGAAGGGAAAAATTGGAAGGAAAAAGGAAAAGAGAAGAAGGAGAAAAGGTGGGGATTTTTTTGGGAATTAAATATCGGAACATTCCAGGGATTGGAAACCCGGAAATTGTCTTGCGGAGGCCGAACAATAGGAATACTCAGGATTAATGGAATATTGGGAACATTTTTGAGGAATCCAAAAACGAAGAATATTGTGCAGGGTTCGGGAAATTAGAATATCAGGGGAATCGGAATATTTATTTGGAATTGGGGAGACCAAATGAGTTTTGGGATATCCGAGGACTATATTCCACGGAGTTTGAGGCGAACGGGGAAACTTCAAAGGACTGAACCGGAACGACCCGAACAGGGAAAAGACAGGGGTTTTATTATAGGCTTATTTAATTATAGAAATGATCTTTGCCCCATTAAAATTAATTCTGGAGCTCCAAAAATTCTAAAAAATTTCAGAGAGTTTATTAAATTGCGGGGAATTTACCAGAAATAAATGCCACCACGAAACACAAGGAGTTTATTATTATAAATACTTAAATGCTTAAAATATTCCGACAAAAACCCCGGTAATATAAAAGCATCGAAGTATTTATTTAAAATTTAAACTTGGGATTTTTACTATTGGAAATTTCAAAATTTTATTCAAACACGTTTCTCAAACAAAAATTTTCTAGCGTATTCTTGTATTTTGATTTACCCAAAAATAATTTTTAATTAAAGCGATTTTTAAGGCGTGACACCCTTGGTCGAGAAGTTTGCAAAATAAAATAGTTTTACAAAAAATTGGTCATGGGACGTCGCTGCCTGTGTGGCTCCGGCTCTGTATGATTTTTAAGGACTGTTTCCTTGAGGAATTGCACTGAGCATATAACAGTGCGACCACACGGGTGGAATGGGACGCCCCTGGCCAAGTAATTAGTATTTCCAGGATGGTTTTCGGTTGCTAATAAATGTGGGAGCAGTTGGGTGCCAGAATCAGTCTGTGTGACTAATGGATGGCCTGTGTGGCCTGAAATGGGCCTGTGTGACCCGGGGTGCCGAATGACACCGTAGTTGAGTTGTTTGAGGTAAGTGACAAGTTTTGAGATAAGGAGAATCCACATAAATGGAGGTACCAGAGAAGGGTACGCTCCAAATCGGAAATTGTGACAAGCCTCAGACTTGTGGAATGGGTTGAGACGCGAGTCTCTTCCTGACTAACTTAACTATGGTGAGTTGTTGCAAAGCAACTCACGGAATAGATTGAAGCGTGAGCTTCTTTCCGACAACTTAAAGAGCACACTTAGAGTTTTAAAACCGCAAAATCTTTGAAAACCCTTATTGTGAAAATAACCCTAACCATCCTTGCTAAAACCTTGCATGCCACATAATTTTCGTGACTTGCTGAGTACCTCGTGTACTCACCCTTGCTTACCTTCTCCCAGAAGTCAACGAAGATGAAGACCCTACCCTCAGCCAGTTCTACCAAGATCAAGTCAAGTATGAGGAGTTTTAGGGTTTCGGTCTAGGTCCCCAAGCCATGCTTGTGGGTATAGGTCTACCCGTGTATTTCCGCTGCCCACTTTTGTAATGTATCGTTGCATGTCTCAAGTTCTGTTCGAGGCTGCAACTTATGTAAAAACTATGTATAATAAATAAAGCAGGTTTGGCTGTAATCCACCGATGTCCTGTATGTACCAGCTGGTCTCCTGGGACTGGTACATGTATTACATGTAATGATGTTCCTCCTCTGCTAGCCTGTACGGGTTAGCGGGAGAGGGACGTTACAAAGGTCCGTCGGTTGCTCTTGCAATCCAAGGCCGAATATGTTAATGTGTAGCCTAAGCATGCAGATTTGCAAACAACATAACTTCACAAATATAGGGGCAACATGGTCAAAGGTGGCTTTCCTGGTTCCTGCAGGAGTTCTTCCTCCTCGTACGCGATGCCTGGATCCTCCTCGGACTCGGGAACTACGTGCAAAAAGGATCAAATCAGCACAAAAGCCAAAAAGTTGAACACAACTCTAAGAAATAATAGTGCCATTAGATAGATCTCACTTTTAGAAAAATTTTGGAAGTTGAACGGAGTTACGGTTGGAAAGATACGAATTTATGAAGTTTAAAAGGATTTTTGAGGAATATTAAATCTCAGGAAAAGGAATGAATATTCTAGGGGAATATTCCTGGTCAGTGGGGCCTAGATGGCAGGGACATGGGGGAATAAAAAAACGAGGGGCCCACATGTCATTGGGTCAAAGGAGAGAGGGGTTTTAAAAAAGTTAAATAGCCAGGGGCCCACATGTCATAAACAGAGTTCAAAACAAAGGAATTTTTGTTATCTCTCTTTTTTTTATCTAGAGATGGGGCCCACATGTCATTGGGAGAGTGGAGAGAGATTTAACCGGAGTGGGGTCCACTTGTCATCGGGTCATATGAATTATATTGGGTTTAATAAGATTTTAGATGGCCTTGGGCCTACATGTCAATGAAGGGAAAGGGGTTAAAAGAGATAGGGCCCACCTGTCAGTACTGGAGGGGAGGGGGAATGTCTGTGCTACGGGCCCGGGTTGGTAGCGGCTCTCTTCTTCCTAGCTCCTTCGTTCCCCTTCCTTCTCTTTTCTCAGCGGGCAGGCAGGAGGGCCGGTGCGGGCGTGAGGTGGCTAGCGGCGGATGGCGGTGGTAGGGGGCGGTGGCAGAAGGGTGAGCTAGGCAGTGGTGGCGTGCTGTGGCGCGACGGGCGATGGGGATCGGCAGGCGGTGGCTAGGTCGGGGGTTGGCCAGTGGCGGCAGAGGCGAGGGGACGGCTGGACGGAGGTGGCCAATGGGGGAGAAGCAGCATGGCCTCGTGGATTTTATAGCTAAGGCGGGGGCAGAGTCGGACCGGTGGTCCATAGGGGCGGTGGGGTTGGCTCCTCCTTCAACCCGGCGGTCTATCGAGTATGGCGGCGGGTGGCGGGAAAGGCTGGCATGGCAGGGGGCGCTGGTGAGACTTGCGGCGCGTGGGGAAAGCCGTGCGGCGTGGCGGCAGAGGTGTGCACGGGCAGGTGTGGCGGGGCTGTGGGAAAGGTTAGCGCGGCAGGGGGTGTGGTTAAAGCCGAGCAGCACGGCGGGGTAGGTGCGGCAGAGGCGTGCGCGACCCGGGCGGCGGCGAAGGCATGCGCGCCGGCGGGGCAGAGATCGGTCGACGCCGCAGCCCTGCTCGGCATTTCGCCGAGCAGTTGGTGGGCGGACCCCGCTAGCTCAGGGGAGGGAGAGAAAGGGACTGGGCTGAGAGGCCGTGGCCCAAGGTGAACAGTGACCTTTCACTATTTTTCCAGGGGATTTTTCAAAAGGGATTTTTGCTTGGAATTGAATCCAAACCTTTGGGCTGTAAAAGTATATATATATATATATATATATATATATATATATATATATATATATATATATATATGTATGTATATGTATTATTTTTATTCCATGGACAAAGGGATGGATGGTTGGAATGGATAGAAAAATGAATAGAGATCCCCTTGATAAATTCAAACAAAATTAAAAAATTCAATTAAGAACCAAACTTTTGAATTTAAATTTTTATCGAAAAATATGTTTTTTTGTAAGGATAAAAAATTAGGGTATTACAAGAGGCCTCAAGGGGAGGGCAACGGCGAGGTGGTAGGGTTTTGCCACATACCTCTTCCCTGCTGATAGCTTCCTCGCCGATTGCAATGTTGCGCTAGTGTTAACGCCAAAATTTGGCACGATTCATATTAGATTTCGGTTAAGGAAAGAGGCTATATCAACCGGTGGAAGTTAATCCAGAAGAAGCCGAATTCAGGAAGGAATCGTGAAGACCACGGCATGGCAGTTAATTACCTTATCTGTTAATTAGGTAGTTTTAATAATTTTTAGGAAACCTAATCTCGTGTCTGATTGGGGTTTGTTAATTTTCCTTTTATAGATAGGAAACTCCTGTTTCGTATCCGATCAGGACTGTATCAACTCGGGGTATAAATATGTATGCCCGAGGACCTTGTAAATTATCTCTCAGATCAATAAACTTCGGCGCATCGCCACCCTTTCGACGGGTTCTTGCTTCTCGAGCCGGGCTGCATCGGTTAGGTCCGAACTCCTGCGAGAGGGTAAGACTCGTCACCCCTTACCCGGTGTATCTACTCCGTCTATGGCTGCATCAGTTAGGTTTGATCTCATAGCTTGGGTCAATATACCACATCACGCGTGCGTAGTTTTTATCGGCTTACTGGGTGTAACTTATCGTCAGTTTGTGCTGCATCGGTTGGGTCCGACCTACTAAACTGTCGCGATAAGTTATTCCTGCTAGGTCAATAGATTTTACGCAAGCGTCTTATCGGAATGTATAGCCGATAAGTTATCATATACATCACGATTGCATTAGATCTATCGGCTCATCGAGGTTCTTTTATAATTGTTAATCTGTGTTGCATCAGTTAAGTCTGAACTACTAGATTGATAATGATAGGTTTATCCTTGTTGAGTCGATAGATTTTTATGCGATGTTTTATCGAAGTGTTTAGCCGATAAGTTATCCTTTACTATATAAAACCGACTGCTTTTGCTCAATTGTTTATTTTGCTTACTTGTACTGTTATCGGCTTTCCAGCTGATATAACACGGTTTTGGAACATTATATTGTCATCAGCTTTCCAACCGATATACATGTTCTGTCAGCAGTCGGCTAGTTCATGATTTATTTATTTATCATCGGTTTGTCTAGCCGATGTACAAGTATTATCGATAATCAGATTTATTTACTATCTGTTTATATCATCATCGGCTTTCTAGCCGATGCGCAAGTGCTGTTGGTAGTCGGGCATGAACAGCGGGCGAAGACCCGGGCGCGGACACGGGCGAGGACCCGGGCACGGGCACAGGCGTGGACTCGGGCGCGGGCACGAGCGAGAGCCCGGGTACAGGCGTGGGCAGTACCTTAGGTGCAGCGCTAACAAATTCTATCGGCAATCGGCTGGTAGGATTCTTATCGGCCGATTGAATCACTGATATAATATTTTATCTCCTTGTCAATTGTGGGGTCAAATTGACTAGCACGCCTACGAACCTCAAGATTTTAGGACCTGCACTGGAGTGAAGCAAATCTCCTAGGCCTTCGCGTGTCTCCAGGCGCCGAACGGCCCCCGGCGGTTTTCGGCGTCAACAGCTAGACAATCTCCTCCTCTGCTGCACTCAATTATCTCCTCCCTCTTTGCATTTGATTTTACACTGGATTTTGCTGCTGTTGATGGTTTAGTAGGGATGTTATATGGTAGGGAGAGCACCATCATTTACGCCACCGAGAGCACTGCTGCACTGGTGCTCAAGAATGGAGACATCCTTCTTTTAATTATACCAAGGTAAATAGGTGTAAATAGGTATTGTTAAAGATAGCATGTGATCCTCTATTTTTTGGCATTGTTTCTTCCATGTTTGGAGTGTAGGGCTTGTATAGAAAGTCCCTAATCACCTCCCATTCATTTGTAAACTTGCCTTGGCTGATTCTAAACCAATCTATTTAATTGAAATTGGCCTGCACTGTTTGTGCGTGAGCTGAGCCAAAACATCATCTTCTCTGTTTGTCTGCATGGTATTAGAGTGGCGTTGATTCGCCTGCTTTCTTCTTCCCAACGTCTTCCGCTGTATCCACCCATGGAGAACTCCTCCACCCCACCTTAGCCTGCCGGTGGTGTCACACCTGCTCCTCCTCAAGATGCCACCACCAACCTCATCTCGACGCTCACGGTGGCTCACGCCGCGGCTTCCGCCAGCAACCAGGAAGATCTCCTGACTGCCTTGGCCAACGTACAAGCAGCTCAGGATGTTATCACCATGGCAACGCAGGCGCACACATGTGACGCCTCTACTTCCTTCTCAGCCACGGCATCGACCCCGCCGCCTGTGCTCACCAGCTTCTTCGGTGGAACACCTGCCACGCCCTCTCCGATGACCGGGGCCCTCAGCATCCCCAGGGTCAAGACCCATGTCCTTGTCACCCTTGACATGAAGAGCCCAAACTACACCAAGTGGAGGACATTCTTCCTCGCCTTCCTCGGCAAGTTCGGCCTCCTAGGTCACCTCCTCGACGCCCTTCCTCCACCCGACGTCACCGGCACTTGGGTACAAGAGGATTTCGCTGTCCTCACCGCCCTCTACTACTCCATCTCCCACGACGTCCTCGACATCATCATGGAGCCGATGCAAACGGCTTGTGACCTGTGGGTCGCTGTCAAAAACGTCTTCCGCGACAATCGGGAAACACGATCATCTACCAAGAAATTGAATTTCGCAGCCTCAATCAAGGAGACATGACCGTGACGGAGTATTGCTGGTGCCTCAAGAACCTCGCCGGCTCCCTGCGGGACCTCGGTGAACCAGTCTCCAATCGCACCCTTGTCCTCAACTTTATTCGCGGCCTCAGCCCCCGCTTCGCCACCTAGGTAGAGTTGCTGCCTCTTCAAGTCCCCTTCCCCACGTTCACCAGCGCTTGCTCGTTGCTTCTTCTGGAGGAGATGAGCCGCCCCGCCACCAGGTTCCTGTCGACAACAACTCCGCCCTCTTCGTCACGCCCGCATCAGTCAAGCAACTCCAACAACAAGGGGAACAACAAGGGTAAGGACAAGGGCGGCAAGGGGAAGAACAGCGGTGGCGGCAACAGCCGTGGCGGCGGAGGTGGTGGCAGCATGACAAGTGGCGGCGGCAGCGACTGTGACCGCTCTAGTGGACATAAGTAGCCACCACCACCTGGTCCTTGGGTGATGATGGCCCCTTGGACCTCTGCGCCATGGGCCGGTCCCCAGCCTTGGACCGCCTCTTGGAGGCCTACTAACGGACCAGGTCTTCTTGGGTTGTGGCCCAACTTCCAGCAGCAACAGGCCTTCCATGTCCAGCATCCTCCTCCGGCCTCTGTTGCAGGCTCTGAGGCGACGGCCCAACCCACTTGGGACCAAGCTGGTTTGGTTGCTGCACTGAATAACCTGCACATGCAGGGACAACCCACTGGTGGCTGGGTTATGGACACCGGTGCTACGTCCCATATGGCTTCTTCCGACGGTATACTTTTCTCCTCCCGAGCACCCACCTCTCCTATATCAGTCATCGTCAGTAATGGCTCGTCAATTCCAGTTTCTCGTATTGGCCACACCACTCTCTCTACTCCTTCCTCACATGCCATTAAAAATGTCCTCATTGTTCCTTCCCTTATACAAAATCTTATTTCCGTCCGTAGATTTACTCGCGACAATTATTGTTCTATTGAATTTGACTATTATGGTTTCTCTATTAAGATCCACGTTCGAGGACTGTGATTCTTCACTTCAATAGCTATGGAGATCTCTACACCATCCTAGCCACTGTCACCTACCCTCGCTCACACGACCTCTTGTCCACTATGACATCCCCATCAGTGTGGCACTGCTGTTTGGGACACCCCGGTCAAGACGCTATCTTCCACCTACATAAAAGATCCACTATTCCTAGTAATATTTCTACTTCTAGTTGTCATGCATGTTGTCTAGGCAAACTTGTTAAGCTTCCCTTCACTCGCTCTCATAGTGTTTCCACTACACCTTTTCAGTTATTACACTGTGATTTATGGACATCCCCCATTTTGAGTATTTTAGGGTTTCGCTATTGTCTAATTATTGTGGATGATTACTCACATTATTTTTAGGCCTTTCCCTTTTGCCAGAAATCTGATGTGTTCTCTATTTTTCAAACCTTTGTTCCATACGTTCACACACAATTTCAACTTCCCCTCCTATGTTTTCAAACCAATAATGGACGCGAGTTCCTCAACTCCGCCGTTCTCTCCTTCTTTAACACTCACGGCATTCTTCTTCGAACTTCCTACCCATATACCTCGCAACAAAACGGCAAGGCCGAACGTTTTATCCGCACCACCAACGATGTCCATCTGATGCCTACTCTCAGGCTTCAATGCCCTTTCCTATTGGCCGAGGCCCTTCCGCCGCCACATACCTTCTTTCAACTGCAGCCCTCCCAACAATAGGATTTCTCACACCTTCGAAAAACTTTTTGCACCACCTTATTATCCCACTCCAGTTTTCGTGTTGCGTATCCTACCTTTCCCACCACTGGCTCCACACCAAGCTTGCTCCCCGCTCCACCCCGTGTCTCCTGTTTACCCTACTCTCAAAAAGGATTACCAGTTGCCTTACGATCCTCTACCGAGTCATCACTTCACGGCATTATTTTCGATGAAACGGTTTTTCCCTTTCTACAATACAACGGCGGATAGCATCCTCTAACCTTGATTCCTGCTCGACGACATCAAACCACGCATAAACAGTGGAACACCGCACGTCCGCGCGTGTCCCTGTCGGTTGCGCCCCCGTCCTCGACTAGGCCCGCCATGCGTGCATGGCCGCTCCTCGCCTCAACTAGCCCGGCCACGCGCAGCACAGACAGGTCCTCGCCCTTGGCTGGGCCGGCCACGTGCGACACGGATTCGCCCTTGCCATCTCCTGGCCGTCACGGCAGCGCTGGGCCATGTCCTTGCCCTCTCGGGCCGCCACGTCCTGTCCCCACCGGACTGGCCAGCATGGCTTCCTCTTCCTCGCCTCGGCTAGCCGCCTTCACTTGGATCAGCCATGCGGGCTCGGCCCGTGTACTTCTCCACCCATCATTGCGATCTGCGGGCCTCGTCGCTTGGCTCCGAGGCCCTACCACCACCACCGGCCGTCGTTTAGCAGCTGGTCGCACGCCGTGTGCCTAGGCCCCACCACATGACACATGCAAGCTGGTATTGTGCAACCAACTAACCACCTTAATCTATCTACATCAGTTCTTCAGCTTGCTATCCCCTATCCAAAGACATACCCACGCCCTTCAAGATCCCAAGTGGCTCCAGGCTAATGCGCGACGAGAATGAGGCACTCATCACAACAAAAACTATGGACGCTTTGCTCATCCTCTAGTCAAACGTCGTCATCCAGCAAGTTCACAAGCACAAGCATGCAGATGCTCCCGCCTAGTCATAAGTGCCCGCTGGTTGTTCGCGCTCCTCCGCAACCCGCATCGACTACGACGAGACATTCAGTCCCATTTGTCAAGCCATCTACTATCCGGTCGTCCTCAGCATTGCTTGCCAGCAAGTCTTGGCCCATTCTCAGTTGACGTCAAAAACGCCTTCCTCCACGGCACCCTCGACGAGACGGTCTATTGCCAACAACCGTCTGGCTTCGTCGATCCCGACCACCCCGACTACGTCTGTCATCTCGACAAGTCTCTCTACGGCCTCAAGCAATCCCCTCGAGTGTGGTATCATCGCTTCCTCTCCTATGCCTGCTCCATCGGCTTCATTCCGTCCATCTCCGATACATCGTATTCGCTACGCAACGCGCACCAACGTCGTTGTATCTTCTCTCTACGCGACGACATCATCTTTATGGCCTCATCACCACACTTCTCCAACACCTCTCGAGCCGTCTCATGATATTCACGCTGACTGACTTAGCAATCTTCACTACTTCCTCAGCATCTCCGTCAAGTGAACCCACTGGTCTTCATCTCTCCAGTGCGAGTACCGGTTGATCTCCTTCAACAAGCCCGGCAGCTGAGTGTCATCCCATGCGCGGCCTATCGACACCAAGTCCAAGCTTCTGCCACAGACGGTGTTCCACTTTGTGACTCTGAGGCCACCGAGTACCGCAGCCTTGTTGGAGCGCTGCAGTATCTCACCCTCACCCAACTAGACCTCTCCTACGCCGTTCAGCAAGTGTGCCTCCACATGCATGCGCCACGTGATGTCCACACTGGCTTTATCAAACGCACTTTGCGCTACGTCAAGATCATTGATCATTCTCTTCCTACAACCGTCTTCATCCTCTTCGCTAACGAGCCTACACCGAGCGGATTTGGCGTTTGTCTAGACACTCCACTACCTCCGGATACCTGTGTCTTTTTCGCACAACCTGCCCGGTCCCTTGAAACGCCAAGCCACTATCTCTCGCTCTAGCGCCGAGGCGGAATACCGTGCGGTCGCTCATCCGTCACCGAGACTTGCTAGACTATCAACTCCTTGGGAACTTCCCCATTGATGTTCACCTCTCACCTCCATGACTGTGTGTTCTGCGACAACGTTAGTGCCGTCTATCTCTCGGCCAACCCTCCAGCACAAGCGCACGAAGCACATCGAGATCGACTCCACTTTGTTCGTGAGAAGGTACTCTTGTCAATTCCGTGTTCTCCACATGCCGTCTGTGCATCAGTTTCGCCGACATGAATGAACCAAGGGACTGCCAATTCAGCTCTTCGAGGATTTTCAGTCCTCTCTGCGTACGGGAACCTCACGCTGTGACTGCGAGGGGTGTTAAAGAAGCATGTAAATCTCTATTTTTTGGTATTGTTCTTCCATGTTGGAGTGTAGGGCTTGTATAGAAAGTCCCTAATCACCTCCCATTCATGTAAACTTGCCTGCTAAATTCTAAGCCAATCATTTAATGTGAAATTGGCCCGCACTGTTTACGTGAGCTGAGCTAAAACATCTCCTTCTCTGTTCGCTGCAGTATCTCTTGAATTATGGATTCACCAATCACTACTGCTTTCTATATATTATACTTCAATGGACCAATCTGTAGAAATGTTAATTTTGGTTTTTTTTTTCCTTTTTGACATTTTGGTAATTTTTTTCGTTTGTACTTCAAGTTGGGGGAAATAGATTCAAGGCTAATGCTGAAACACAGTTGAAACAATCCAGAACACGTACTGGTTCTTAGGAAGTTAGACCACCAGGAACCAAAATAATGTGTGTTTACTTCTCACATTGTGGGCCATGGGCCCCGGTACCTCACGGACAGCATATTGCCACTCGAAAGAGGATGGCCTAGCCTTTAATTAGAGAGATAGCTAGAATCGGCAGACTTCGCCTGTATAAAAGGAATATACAGTCCTAGTCGGCGGCTATATCTCTAAGGGGAGACTCTTAGTCGTAATCCGATGGGACTCCTACCTGTAACCCTGTCCCCCAGATATAAGGGAGCAGGGCGCCCCAGAGGCCAGGTCACACAAGTTCATCAAACCACCACCGCAAATCCTCAAAGGAATAAACACCACAACTGGACATAGGGTATTACCTCACATCGAGGCCTGAACCAGTATAAATCTCCCTTTTCCTTTGCAATCCACCGAGTTTTCCACGCGAGTAGCCCCATATATTTATTGCCGATTTGTAAAACATCGACAGTTGCCGAGTAGCGTCTCGCCGATCTACATTCTACAAGCCATGATCCAGCAACCGAAGTCGACGGCGCAAACTCTCCCCGGAGATTGCAATCCATTAGAAGCCTCGACTTCTCGCCGACCAGATCGCAATCTCACCTTGACGACTCGGACTCGATCCATCTACCAGAAACCAGCGACCTCCCCAGTCGCCTGCACGATGCTGCGAGAATCTTTCACACATGCTACGGCAACCTCCAATCGCCCGAGGTGCGGAGACAACTCTTTCTTGTCGGGGCGTGTTCGCACTCGGGACTCGGGTTGTTGGACCCGGGCCGAGATCGGCCCCAAAAAAGCAAGGAGATCGTCCAATTTCCCGTTCGGACTCGCGGACGGCCGCGATAGTCTACAAGTACTACATCCAACGCGGCTAAAACGGCCGATCCTCTAGGAGGTCGACCGGGGGATTGACGTGGCCCCAAAGCCGCCGGAATAGTCGGAGCTAGCGAGTCCGATGTATAATCACCCCCAGGATCAACGTCATTCCGACTACGACCTCAAGTCGGACTGACCGACTCGCCGGGGAGTCGGATGTCCGACTCGTGAAGTCGGGATAGCGAGTGCGGCAAGCGCTCTACCCGCCACCGAGAATCTTGCATGGCATCCAAGAAGCTCACTTGGCCTACTCAGAATCACGGGGGGGGCCGGGAGGGGGGCGTGCGGACGAAGCCAACAAGAGGAAGGAGGCCTGCCACTGCAAGATAAGCAGAGGGAATCTCTGCTCTGG